>CM044439.1:152958186-153021548 GCA_024363595.1 Xenopus borealis
CTACTATCCCACAGTCACACTCCCTTCTCAGAGACTATTATGCCACTGTTACTATAGGCATCATCTCTCCCTACTATATCTGCTATCCCAAAGTCACAGTCCCTTCCAAGAGACTATTATCCCCAGGCCCGGACTGGCAATCTGTGGGTTAGGGCAAATGCCAGATGGGCTGCTATAAGGTGCCATAGAAAGTCAGTATTTAGTGGGCTGGTGGGGACTGTTTGGGCCTCTATGTGGGCTGATTGGGCCTCTGTGTACCTGAAATGCCAGAGCCTATTTTGATTCTCAGTCCAGTCCTGATTATCCCTCTGCTACTATAGGCACCATCTCTCCCCATTATACTTTCTATGCCACAGCCACAGTCCCTTCACAGAGACTATTATCCCACTGCTACTATAGGCACCATCACTTCCTACTATACGTGTTTTCCAACAGTTACAGTCACTTTCCAGAGGCTATTATCCCATTCCCTGCTGTTATTTTAGGAACGTTTGCCCTGCCTGAACAGTCAAAACGACAAGAATGTGGTGCATTATTGAGCCCCCAATAGTTTAAAAACACTACCCTTAGACAACCCATCAAAGTTATAAATACAGATGACAGCATGCAGAAGGTCTTGCTAATATATTCATGGAGAGCTGATGCTGTAGTATAAATACTAAAGGATGCTGCAATGCTCACTCAGCGCATTGTTGAAACTCTGGCACAAGAGCCCAGGGCATAGCCATGTCTGCAGAAAACGCTGCTCAATATGTTGGCCCTTTATAAATACTTGTTATTATTAATAATTATAATAATTTGTATTTGTGTATGTGTTTTTTGATGATACACAGCATGACAGCAAGAAAGAAAGAATGAATGCAGGCAACTGTATCACTCCACATTACTTGAAAAATTACCTAGTTACTAGTAAATGTCTTGCTTGAATGTTTAAAATGAACATATACTGTAGTTACAATATCAGCAGCTGGCAGTGCAAGGAGCAATATATGTAATGCACTTGGGAAATCATAAGACAGATATCTTCAAACAAAAATCTTTCAGTGGCTTGGCTACGGCAGCATTTATGGCCAAATACAGTACTGAAATTTTTAGTAAAAAGGCCCATTATCTACAATACAATATTCTGCAGTGTTACACTTGACATGGGATGCAGTGGCTCAACCTTGTAACCCAAGATGGAGAAAGGCATGTAAATTGTTGATTATTTATAAAGTTTGGACATTCTCTGTAGATTTTCTGCCTCACAATAAACCTGGCAACTCTTCAGTTATAAAACTGGGCTGAAGATAGGGCTTATTTACAGACAAAGATGCTAAAATGCAATTCCCCTAACAACTAGCCAGCTCATTGCTTTAAGTTTCTTTTTTCTTAGTAGCCAACTGGAAGCAGATTGCAGTTTGGAAGCAAGTTTTGTAAATCAGAAACCCTCATTTCAGTGGGATCCTATGCATAGGATAGAATGCCTGCATTATGGATATCAAAAATACTTGAATCTTCAAGGAATTTGACAACCCTGATGCAGGTCTTCCACTTTAGTAAAAATGCATCATATGAGTTTACTAGAAACACACCAAAAATGTCACAGGAAAATCATAAAATGTTCAATTCCAGGTAAGTAAGCAGTTAAAAGTTTTCTGCTGTAGCTTGAGGTCAGTTGGGGTGCTTTTCAGCAGGCCCAGACTGGCAATCTGTGGGTTCTGGCAAATGTCAGAGGGGCTGCTGTAAGGTGCCATAGAAAGTTACAATTTAGTGCGCTGGTGGGGGCTGTTTCGGCCTTTGTGTCGGCTTGGTGTGCATCTGTGTACCTGAAAATGCCAGGACTTATTTTGATTCTTAGCCCAGACCTGCTTTTCAGACTATCTGAAAGTGCTCATCATCTCTCATGTGAATCCCAATCACTTGAATGGGAAATGTGCTTTTTGTGAGCAATTCAGATAAAGGATATTTAACCTTAGGGTTGCCAGTTATGGATAAGATAAAATATATATGGTGCAATGCTAATGAGTAATCTGTTTAGGGGCATTCTGGGGCTGTTTCATTATACTTGACTTTACATACATGCCCGCTTCTGGCCTGAGCTCAGGCCTACAGGCTGAGGATGTTGGGCATGACTGGCAGGCCCGGACTGGCAATCTCTGTGTTCTGGCAAATGCCAGAGGGGCTGCTATAAGCTGCCATAGAAAGTCAGTATTTAGTGGGCTGGTGGGGGCTGTTTGGGCCTCTGTATGGGCTGATAGGGCCTCTGTGTATCTGAAATACCAGGGCTTATTTTGATTCTCAGTCCAGACCTGATGACTGGAATACAGTACAGCAATATGTCTGGTGGTTAGCATCACCCCCAGCGTCCAAAAATATTGTCATTGCTGTTTTCAGAATCATCCCTGCAGATAAAACAATAAGGCTAGGGACAGCCAGGGCTGAAATCCAGAGACAGATTGTGGCCCCTCACCACTACCAGAATCCTCATCTCTGTTCAAGTCTGGAAGCTCCTGTGTGTAGTTACCTTTTCTGTTCTTCAAGATGCAAGGCAATCATGCCAGGAGAGGAGGCTTAGGAAGCGGCAGAGGAAGCTGCGCTGGGCTAGCCCAGTCTGACCCTGGAAGTCACCTTGGAGTTCCATGACCTGCATAAAAGCATTCTGTCTTTGGGACCTTTATATGATCATGGACCTCCTCTGCACTCTCTATATTTTACAATGGGGATACTAAATGGTGCTAAGTAATGTCACCAGTTTCAAAAAATACTATTGTCTTCCCCATCCAGAGTGCCGGCTAGCCCGCACTTCCAGCTGAGAAATCAATTTTAATGGTGCCTTTTAAGAGGAAAAGTTTTATATACAGTTTTTCTGCTTAAGGGCACTATAAACAGGTATAGGATCTTTTATCCAGAATGCTTGGGACCTGGATTTTCTAGATAAGGGATCTTTCCTTAACTTGGATCACCATACATTAAGTCTACTAAAGATAATTTAAATACAAAATATTAAATAAACCCAATAGCATAGTTCTGCCTCCAATGCAGATTTATCCAGCTTAATTAGGATCAAGTAGAAATTACTGTTTTATTATTTCTTTTTTGCTTGGAGTAGATGGGAAATGTTGTTCCTATAATTTGAAGCCTTCTGGATAAGGGATCCCATACTTGTATATGGTGGCAATGTCCTAAAGTAATCCATTTCTGGAAGAGAAATATAGAGGAGGAACATTTACATATAAGGAATTCCTCAAATTCATTATCATACAAGGGCCCCCATAGCCCTTATATGGACTGCAGCCAAAGCAATTATATCAATATTATGACTGACGTCCTTCACTTCCCATACAGCATCTGCAGAGTAAACTAAACCCTATACTAGTAAGCAGAAAAAGTGTTACTTAATAAACAAGCTAATTTCACCAAATATGGGAACTCGGCATCCCTGCATCACAATTGTAAACTTGTGTAGGAAGCTTATTTTTCTGCCAATACTTGCTTGATGTTACATTGAAGGCTGTTGTGTTTTCCCTGGCTACAAGTGAAACGTAAGAAAACTATTGAGCAATCTAATAAAGCCTCCAGCGCTAGCTACAAATAATTCCAATAATGACTTGGCCTAGCAAGAAAGGTTATAAACTTATATAATCATTATGGCACCTATTCAACTAATAATTGTCACCTTCTCCTTAATGCTCATTTCATCCCATCCATTTGCCCCCTACCTAACCCACTTTCTCACCGCATATAAGAAATATATGTTACATTACATGCACCTGAACATGCAAATCTTTAATATGTTTAAAAATCAAACACATTTTTTTTTAACAAAGTGCTTGTTCAAAATTTAATTAGCCACTTGTATATTTTAAAACATAGTATTTTAATTGTCAGTGTATCTTAGATTTACTTTAACCTTCCAAGCACTTTTTAGTTTAGTTTTTTCAGATATCTCATTCTTTTCAATTGCTTTCTATTTTTAAAGTTCAATGTTGCTCTCTCTGTTGTTTCAATCTAGCAGCTCAGTAATCCAGGTGCAGATTCTGAACTGTTACAATTTGTTTCATTAGTTGATACATTTCTCAGAAGCATCAAGAAATTAATCTAGTAATGTATCAATTTAAACATTTACAGAGCCGGTGGACGGGGGGTCCCTCCAAGAACTTCTTCAGAAAGACATAAGATGAAAAATGAAACTTTAAGCCACAAATAGAATGAAAAAATGTCTGGGTTGTAAAGGATTGGAAGGTGAATAAAATGGGAAGATGAACAGCCCCTTTAAAAGTAGTTTATGTTTAAATTTACTTAATTTGGCTTAACTGCCTTTTTAATGAATGATTATGTTTCACTGCTATAAATTGCTCAATGTATTGTGTTAACTTACAGCACCATAGTGAATAATGGACAGTCTGTGCAGTTTATATGAAGACTTACGCTTCCAGTGGAATGCAGCTACAAATGATATAGTTACGAAGAGAATTGATACACAAAGCAGTTTAACACCATGCTACCCTACACCATATTACACAGTCCATCACAGAAGGGGGCAACTGTTTTAAAATAATGACAAGTGTGGAACAAAGATTACTGGGAAGGGCAAAAAAAAGTATAACGGGGTTAATATAAGGCTACCTAAATACATGGGCAACTTGGTCACTATCTGCTAGCTCATGAAAACGGCAGTAAAAGACAGCAAAATCACCAAAGAGTGAGGTTCCATGGGTAAGAATTACAAAATTGGAGAAAAGCTACTCAAAAACCTGGAAAAGTGACATTTTAGTAACATTTATCCTTGGTCATTGGAGGAACCAGCCACCAATGAGCTAATTTCTAGGCCATAGTTATACAAGAATGGCAAATAGGGTTGCCACCTTTTATTAAAAAGTAACGGCCTTCCTGTATATTTTTCTTTTTTTCCTTTTAAGAACATTGGGATCAACCATCAAAAATACTGGCCAGGCTGGTAAAATACCGACAAGGGTGACAGACAGGCCCGGACTGGCAATCTGTGGGTTAGGGAAAATGCCAGATGGGCTGCTATAAGGTCCCATAGAAAGTCAGTATTTAGTGGGCTGGTGGGGACTGTTTGGGCCTCTATGTGAGCTGATTGGGCCTCTGTGTACCTGAAATGCCAGGGCCTATTTTGATTCTCAGTCCAGTCCTGGTGACAGATGGCATGGATTTGGAGGCTGGCTTAGACAAACAGGACCATTGTGGAAAGCAAAGTAGGGAGAGACAGAATCAATGTACCAGATAGAGTTGGAAACTATACTTGGATAGAACATGTGCTGGACATCAGTGAGCAAAACCACTAAGAAGCAGACATAAGTACTGTAGGTAGAAACAAAAGGCAGAGCAACAAATACTAGATAACTTTATTTTGAAACCTGTTATCCAGAAAGCTCCAAATTACAGGAATGCCATCTCCCATAGATTCTATTTTATTAAAATAATCCAAATTTAAAAAAAAAAAAAAAAAATTCTGTAATACTAAAACAATACCTTGAACTCGATTAAAACTAAGATATGATTTATCCTTATTGGAAGCAAAACACTCCTATTGGGTTTATTTAATGTTTATTTTTTTTAGTAGACTTAAGTTATGAATCCAAATTATGGAAAGATCTGTTATTCAGAAAACCCCAGGTCCTGAGCATTCTAGGTAACAGGTCCCACGACTGTACAAAATAATCAGTTCTACAAGACAGAGAGAGAGGAATTCCAGGACTGGTACTAAACATTCACAGGCCTGGGGCAAAATCAGCAACCTAACCTCCTGCCCCTAGAGCTACCTATTAATTACCTAGGTACATGGACAAGACCAGTAGTTTGAAGAGGACCAGTAGTTTGTAGTTACAGGCAAAGCCAGAAGATCACAAAAGGCAAATAATAGAGACTTGACCTAGACTTGGATCTATTATTATTCCGAGTCTATTAGACAAGTAACCGTTCAGTGCTGATTGTTCCTTTGGACATGCATAAACGTATTTTTATGTATTCGAACATATGTGTTTTTAGCTACTGTTGGGGACCACTTGCCTTTGTAAACCATCCAACACCAGTAAAACCAGTGCAATAAGGGCAATTTACTTTAAAGAGGCTAGTTCTGTTTAAAACTGCTTTCTGATCCAATACCTTTATCTTTATCCCTGTAGTTTCCTACTTTTGTCAGCTGTGGGCACCTTAGGTATCACAGTAAGTTCTGCTCTGTCCTTTGTTTGCCAAGTAATTATGATCTCATCCTGACTCAACCTGATAAAGCTTCTGGCTGTCTCTCACAAGCCCAGTGCTGCAAAAGAGCGCATGTACCTTTCCTATGTTAGAAATCAAATTGAGATTTTCCTTGATATTTAGTAATGATGATAGATTGCTTTAGGCAGGGGCCATCATCAACAATCTCAGTGCCCCATACAAATAAATGTCAGGCCCAGTGCAATGGGCCTTTTTATAAATGCCAGATGTATACCTTGTCTGCCCCATGTCTTTTAGCCACTGATATCTTACATGTGGGGCTAATGTCTGAGCTTGTTTGCCAGAGTTCATGGCAGGGACAGGGAGTGTCGTATTTTGTGAGTGGTGTTAGTTTGTTTGCGGGGAAGAGGTGTTCTGTGTAATCATGTCCATTTGGAAAAATGTCCATAAACCAAACCAGAATCTACAAGGAACATTAGTGATTTTGCTTTTGTAAGCAGTTTTGGTTCCACCCTACTCCATCAAGTGAAAGCCTTGATGGAGTTGTAGGTATTGTGTTTAAATGTGTCATTATGTTTAACATTACCTTATGGCTGTTACTTCAAGGTGGCACACCCATGGATCAGTAAACACAGACTATTTTTTCATTGACTGCCTTACTATATAAGTTCATATAAGTTCACCTGCCATCACAAGTTTGTGTTGCTAGTGGGCCCTACTAATGACCTGGACACTGTGGTACTTTAAAGCCGCCCTTCTTGCAATTCCCTTAATTGTACCAGATCAGGCCCGGACTGGCAATCTGTGGGTTAGGGCAAATCCTCCAAAATATAATAAATGAATCAAAAGCAGCTCCAAGGCAGTGTTTTTAAACTGCAGTGTTTTTATTTAGCAGTGTAAGCACTAGTAGGGAAAATAGTAGGGCAAATGCCAGATGGGCTGCTATAAGGTGCCATAGAAGGTCAGTATTTAGTGGGCTGGTGGGGACTGTTTTGGCCTCTATGTGGGCTGATTGGGCCTCTGTGTACCTGAAATGCCAGGGCCTATTTTGATTCCCAGTCCAGTCCTGTACCAGATGCACATATAAGTCCAAGGTGTGGGTAAAACTATCCCTGATTCCCTAAACCTGTAAGTGGTTTCAACTAGGGATGCACCAAATCCTGGATTCGTTTTGGGATTCAGCTGGGATTCGGCCTTTTTCATCAGGATTCGGATTCAGCCGAATCCTTGTCTCTGGCTGAACTGAATCCAAATCCTAATTTGCAAATGTAAATTAGGGACTGGGAGGGAAATTACATGACTTTTCATCCCAAAAAAAGGAAGTTAAAAAAATATCACACATTCCTTTCCCGCCTCTTATTTGGATATGCAAATCAGGATTCAGATTAGTTTCTGTATTCAGCCGAAGCTTTCGCAAAGGATTTGGGGATTCCAAAATAGTGGATTGGGTGCATCCCTAGTTTCATCTGCAATTACATTTATGGTTATGTAATAAATATACATTGAAAAGTTGCTTATAATTGTTTTCTTTCCTTATGCAGGAAAAAAACCCAACAACTGATTTTGGGTGGCCATCCCTTTTTACAAATATTGTACCACTGTTAATAATTTTTAAGACAAAATACAGACATGAGATCCATATCATCTCTGCAAATGTCCTGGCATTTAGGTCCTGTGCCTGAATGTGCCATTGTGCAGGGCATTAATGAAGTCATGAGTGCAAGATACTCTTGTTGCAAATTACTATAGTATTGGCTATTGATGGAACCAACTATTATATTAGAAACCTGGGATTACCACAATATCAAGGTTGGACAGGCAAACTGTTTATCAGAGGAGGCTGGGCAGGTGCTTTGGTACTCTTCAGAAGTACCTTGAAGTGGCGTCCAACTGGGATGCACTGGGTCCACAAAACCTTAGACCATAGGCCTACTCTCCAAGCTATTTTTACTTCTCACTCAACTTCTTTTTTCTGCTAACACCCCCCCCCCCACCATAATAATAAAAGACACTAAGGTTGCCCAGGAGCAATAACCACTAGCAACCAATATGTATTTGCTTTTAAGCAGGAGACTAGAAAATGCTTCCTGCTGATTGGTTGATGTGGGTTACTGCTCCTGGTCAAATTTTTATTACATAACACCCTTAGTCTCTTATCTTCACATACTATAATCTGTTCTTCAATCTATTTAGCTGTTTTGTTCCCATACAGAAATAGGGAATGACTGTAAAATAGATGGGCAGGCAAGTCTTTATCCATTTTAGTTCACCGCATTATGGGTTATTCTTGTGACTTGTATTGTGCAGCAAATGAAATCTAAAGAGGTAAGGTGAACAAAAATGGATCAATATCACTATCATCTCCTCCTGTTCACAGCATTTTAGCTCCCAGCTCTTCCAGACCAGTCTGCATTAGTCTGACCTATTCTTCAAACAGCAGCATTCAAGCCAAGATCATTGTATTGATTTTAGTTAGTGACTTACAATTATGCCTGGCATTTAATACACAAAGTTGCTTTTTTGATGGCCAGAGCACCAAATATTTCCTATACCTAGATCAGAGAACACTGTTGGCACAGCCTGTACCATTTTTCCTAGCTACAATAGTAGCTTAAAATATGTGAGATTCTTTCCCTGAAGCAGCTGTGCGCATAAGGAGGATAATTATTACCCGTCTCGTTGTTAATTACTCAGTGCACTTCCTACTACTTTGTGCTGATTTTCCCTTTGCTGTGATTTGCTTTTTACAGTTATTGTTATTTTATTTTAGTAGCAGTGATATTGTTCTTTCTATCGTGCCCTACTTGGATCAGGTTGCTAATACCTGGTGGAATGATTCACCTTTGAAGATGAAGTAAACCCTTTCGGTGCAAAACCCCTCCCTCCATAGGCCGCCCTCCCTCCTCCACCCAGCCTAACTCCTCCCCCCCAGGCAAATGTCCCTAACTTGCTACTTACCCCTCGGCGCAGGTCCTGTCCATGGAGTTCACATGCACCATCTTCTTCCGTTCAGTCTTCTTCCTGGATCCATTGGCATTTGGCGGCGCATGCGCAGTAGAGGTGAACCGGCAAATGGTCCTACTGCTCATGTGCCACCAAACGCAGATGGATCCAAAAGTCACAAAGTTTTCCGATTTAAGCGTTAGATATCTAGACGATAGATAGACAGATGGATAGATAGATGATAGCTATATGATAGATAGATAGATAGATATATAGATAGATAGATAGATGATAGATAGATAGATAGATAGATAGATAGATAGATAGACGATAGCTATATGATAGATAGATAGATAGATGATAGCTAGGTAGATAGATAAATAGATAGATAGATAGATAGATAGATGATAGCTAGCTAGATAGATAGACAGATAGATAGATTGATAGATAGATGATAGATTGATAGATAGATGATTGATAGATGATAGATAGATAGATAGATAGATAGATAGATAGATAGGTGGATGGATAGATGATAGATAGATAGATAGATAGATAGATGATAGATAGATGGATAGATACAGTAGATAGATAGATAGATAGATAGATAGATGATAGCTAGGTAGATAGATAAATAGATAGATGATAGATAGATAGATAGATAGATAGATAGATACAGTAGATCGATAGATACAGTAGATAGATAGATACAGTAGATAGATAGATAAATAGATAGATGATAGATAGATAGATAGATAGATAGATAGATGATAGCTAGGTAGATAGATAAATAGATAGATAGATAGATAGATAGATAGATAGATAGATGATAGCTAGCTAGCTAGATAGATAGACAGATAGATAGATTGATAGATAGATGATAGATTGATAGATAGATGATTGATAGATAGATGATAGATAGATAGATAGATAGATAGGTGGATGGATAGATGATAGATAGATAGATAGATAGATAGATAGATAGATGTGACAAATATGATCCTGTATGGTTCTATCCAAGCAAAGCAAGAGTTTACATACACTGGGCTGGGTTTTCATTCAGAATGCTACCTGCTTTATTACTGACAATTACTGCATTACCTACATTGTCATTATAGGTTTCCTTACTCCCTTTAAAATGGCTCATTGACTAATCCTCTCTAATGGAATCTTTGAAAGAAATGCCAATCCTGGGAGGTTTAATACAGCATTACATTTGGGTTAAAAGAGAAAATGATGATAACTTTACCCTAATGAGTTTAGTGTGGAATTCAGTTAAGCTTCAGGTTTTTAATTAACAAGTTACTGTGTGGGAAATGAAAGCAAACAAAGAGGATATGTGTCTTCCGGCAGTAGGCCAAGCCATCCGTGTAGGATTTTGTAAACACAGTAATTTCACATTATCTAATACTTACTGTATATGTTTCCCAAACGCTGCAGTAGAGGGATGAGGTAAACCATAGACCATGGACTGGAACTAATGACCCACCATGGTGTGCAAAGGATAAATAGCAGCTTGAATGCAGTAGAGGCAGAAATGAGCATACTTTGTGTAGCTGAGCTTTCTGGCTTTTTTCAGTCCAATTACAGCTGGATGGAGCACACGATAGGCTTAGCTGCAAATAAATTTTATTTGACCACTTCAAACCACAAAATGTTTCAGCATGAATCTTTTTTCAAGTGGCTTTTTTCAGCACCTGCCCGATCTCCATTAAAAGAACTAGGAAAGAGGGTTATAGACAAGTCACTGACGCTTGGGCGGTTATTTACTAAAATCCAAATTATCTAATAATTAAACAAAGCTCGACCAAATTCCCACCAATGATTTTATCTTATTTATCAATAAAACAACTCAAAAAAGTCAGGAAGAACTTGATAAAAAGGAGCAAAAACTCGAATTTTGTAAATTTTTCTGACTTTACTCCCGAATTGCTTAATTTTTTTGGGGTTATCGCCCATAAACCCCAAATTGTTTGTATTATCAGGATAAATCCAGCGCAGACCATGATATCTTCAAATTGGGATAGGGACATTTGCTATTGACCTATAAATGACCTTGTCAGTTTTAAGATGCCAGGTTTTTGGATTCAGGCTTTTTGCAGCATCTGGGTATAAATAATCTTGAAAATTTTTAGTTTTTGCCCCAAAAATTCAGACTAAAAAAAATTTTGGTTTAATAAATAGCCCCCTAAGTCTATGAATGGTGTGGTGAAAGGCATTCAGGAAAGGAATGACCATTGTAGTTTCAAAATTGCTCAGCCCTTGGTTTGATCCACCAGACACAACACTTTAATACACATATAGACCCCAGTCCCAACATGACCACTGTTTGTAGCATCCTATATGACTGGAAATATAGACCAATACATGTATCTTATTTAATTTGACCAAGGAGAGAGGAAGCGGCTTAATGATGGCTGACAAGTCTGCATACACATTGACAGTTGGGTTTCATTTACCTGCACTATTATCAAAAGTATACAGCTAGAAAGGAATAACAATATATAAACAAAACTCAAAATAATTAAAGGGATCCTGTCATAGGGAAAAAATTTTTTTTTCAAAATGCATCAGTTAATAGTGCTGTTCCAGAAGAATTCTGCATTGAAATCCATTTCTCAAAAGAGCAAACAGATTTTTTTAATATTTCATTTTGAAATATGACATGGGGCTAGACATATTGTCAATTTCTCAGCTGCCACAAGTCATGTGACTTGTGCTCTGATATACTGCAATCCCTCTTTACTGCTGTACTGCAAGTTCGAGTGATATCACCCCCTCCCTTACCCCCACCCAGCAGCCTAACAAAAGAACAATGAGAAGGTAACCAGATAACAACTCCCTTACACAAGATAACAGCTGCCTGGTAGATCTAAGAACAGCACTCAATAGTAATAACCCATGTCCCACTGTGTACTATTCAGTTACATTGAGAAGGAAAAACAACAGCCTGCCAGAAAGCAGTTCCCTCCTAAAGTGCTGGCACAAGTCACATGACCGGGGCAGCTGGGAAATTGACAAAATGGCTAGTCCCATGTCAGATTTCAAAACTGAATATAAAAAAATCTGTTTTCTTTTGAGAAATGTATTTCAGTGCAGAATTCTGCTGGAGCAGCACTATTAACTGTTGTGTTTAAAAAAAAAAAAAAAACATGTTTTCCCTTTAATTTCAGTCCATCAAAAACACAACAACCAAATCTACCCTCAGACTGAGAATGCTTCCAAAGCTTTCTGGGCCCCAGTGACAACAAAGATGCTGCACCCATTTTTCTTAAACATTTTTGGTTGTTGTGGACCACCTAATATTTCTACCCAACGCTTCTCTCTTGCCTTCACAGGCACATTCCTGCCTTTACGATTGTGACTGTTTTATCTGCTCAACATCTGCTAGTCCAGTCTGGGCCAAGGCTATACTTGTCAGAGCCTACATTGATCCAGCCATGTACTCGCCACTGTTCTTTTTCTTGGGAGCAGTTGCTAATGAAGCAATAGGGACAACAGATCCCCAACCAGTGGCTCTGGAGCAACATGTCGCTCACCAACAACTTGCATGTTGCTCCCAGTGGCCTCAAAGCAGGTGCTTACTTTTGAATTCCTGGCTTGAAGCAATTTTGGTTGCATAAAAACTAATTTATAGCTAAACAGAGCTTCCTGTAGGCTGCCAATCCCAATAGGGCTACCAAATAGAAAATCTTAAACTTTATTTGGCACCCCCCAAGAACATTATTCATGCTTGTGTTGCACCCCGACTCTTTTACATTTGAATGAGGCTCATGGGTTATAAAAGATTGGCACCCATGGTACAGAGTGTTCAGTGAAGAAAGCCGATTCTTTGCTTTGGGGCCCAGTAGGTTCCAGTAAGGAAATTGGCCAATGATATTAATGTAATGTTATTATGAATATGCTCAGAAAAATGTGTGTTCTCGACACAGGCCATTTAAGTAACTTTTCACATTTTCTAGACCTGAACGTTATTTTTGTTTCAAACAATGGCTCAAGAAGTGTCATCCTTATGTTTAAGAACGGCTTGCCTTTCACTCAATGATATTCTGAGGAAAGCATTTTAAAAAAATAATGCTGCATCAACAACCATACCTTCCCTGTTCTATTGTACTATATTGTGTTATTACACGCTTTGCTTTTGTTTGCATGTTCCATTTAACATGAGTCATCATACTGTGCATACTGCAATATATGCGGATTTACACCATCTAGCCTAAATAAATTTTCACCACTTGGTCAGTTCCACCTTAGCTCAAAATGAAGTTACAGATACGGTATAGAAAAAAAACTTAAGGCTACTGCCTCAAGTTGGGCAGATAACATTAATATTTGTCTTCCTAAAGCCTCCTATTTCATAATTATTTTCCAGGAAGCTTGCAAGACACATATCTATGACCAAACCATTTCATAAACAATTTGACATGTGGGGGTATAGCCAACAGAAAATTTTGAAAAAATCATGGTTGAGCCTGGTGATGAAATCAATTTTAACATATGATCAAAGCGACACTCTGTTCAGAATGTAATCCGTTTACATATAGCTGATATGAAAGTCTTATATAAAGTGGTTTATAAATGTTCTCTTTTCAGAAATGGATTTCAGTGCAGAAGTCTGCTGGAGCAGCACTATTAACTGATGTTACTGTTTTTTTTTTTTAAACATGTTTTCCCATGACAGTTTCCCTTTAATAAGAGAAACCCACTAGACTAAGTTTTTTTAAAAGCAAATGTACTTGTTACTCATTTACTAACTTTTGTTAATTTCTGTATTCTTACATTCAAAGCTAAGTCTGAGCTTTCCTTAGTGGTGATAGAGCTCATGTTTGGGGCTTCATTATTTATAGTCCTGTAAATACCTGGACTTCATGGAATCTACAGCTCCTGGACATTATGAAATATGTGCCATTCATAAGGATGAAGATTGCAGAACAAAAAGCAAAGGGAAATTGACTAGAAATGCTGGAATTTTTAAAGTATGTTTACTGTAACCACCCAGAATTTCATCAGCCCTGTAATAGTAATGCAGGCCTTCAATGTTGTACACAGGACCTGCCATATTTTGAGCACCAGTGACACCGAACATGCACAAGGTTCTCAGGGATGCTGAGCCCAATCCCATTGTATAATTTTCTCTGCCAAATGCAACATTGTTTTCTGCTAATTTGTTGATGATGTCCAACGAACCCTAAGCTTAGCTTCTCAAAAATAGCCCAGAGCACACTGAGCACTCAAAAGATGATAGTAATCTTCTCCAAAAGTCTGTGGTATTTGTGCTAGCATGGACGTTTGTGTGTAGTATTTTGTTGAGGTATACTTCTCCTTTAACTATTGCACCACCATCTTGCATTGACTAACAATTCTAGTAGTTTGTTAGCAATAGATTTAGCACAAACCATTAAAAGCCATTTGCTACTAGGAATACACAGAATCCAATATTTTAGGATTCCGCCGAATCCTGAATCCTTCACAAACAATGTATTGTTTTATACTTCCTTGTTTGTGTGTTGAAAAGTCACATGATTTTTAGGATTTGGATTCGGTTTGGCCAGGCACTTGGATTCAGCCGAATCCTGATGAAAAAGGCTGAATCCAAATGGCCACAACTAATCCTAGGTGCAGCGCTAATGCATGGATGAATATAGAGCAATTCCATCCAGTCTGAATTCCATCCAGTGTAAAATTAGCTTTATTGAACTTACTGCTGAGCACAGCCGGGGGGGAAATGTATATTTACACACAGTGGCCAACATGATATTGAAACCAAGCAAATTTGAAGAAGCCGCACACCACACAAAACCCAGCAATTTCTTTGTCCTGGTGCCCAGTAGCAGGGCAAGCCATTGCAGTTTTTTTTTAATGCATTTTTTAATGTGGAAACTGCAAGGGCATGCCCTGCTACTACAATTCCCGTGTGCCAGTGAATTTTTCTTGACTCAACACGATAATGAGTCAGTTTAGCTTCATTGTTTGCTAACTTTCCATTTTTGGAATGTGCGTTTCCAGCATCCGATAAATCATATGTAATGTCCTTTTTGTTAATGGATTCAGGGAAAATAACTGTAAAAACTCATGGACACACCGACAAGTAGGGTTGTCACCCAGCCGGTATTTTACCAGCCTAGCCAGTAAATTACCTGTAAGGGCCCGGGGCCGGTATTCCAAATTACCGGCAATGTAGTTGGTGGTAATTTGTAATACCCTTACAAAACGCCCTCGGCCCTTCACTTTAAACTTATTTGTTCCTAGATGCTGTGGTGGCTCCGCCCCCTTAAGCAGCATGGCCCGCCCCTTTTGTGTGTCGTTTCCATGACTCCACCCCCTTTATGCCGTGCCCCTTTTTTTTTAAAAAGGTCGCAACCCTACCGACAAGAGTTTATATATATGCCCCTGCTGATTTGTTTCCTACTAGGAGAACCCTGTCTAGGAGAATAGAGGTTGAGTGAGGAGATGAAGAATATTAGTACTGAGAGTGGCCCCCTGGTCTAAGGTTTTATGGTGGGCCCCTGGTCTAAGGTTTTATGGTGGGCCCCTTATGTCCCAGTCCGACACTGCATTACCCCCAGGCTCTTGCAAGAGAGAGCTCAAAATTCCACACATTTTATTGACTGAGAGACACTCCTGGTCTCGGCAGTCGTATTTTTAGCTCTGTAAAACAAAGCAGACGGGAGACTTCCATTTCAATCAGCTGTTGTAGTGTAGGCTGTGGAAATAACTCATGGCTGATGTCACAGGAATGTCTGAAATCTCATGTACTGATGAGGCAGATTATCTACAATGCCTATTGAATATTTGCTGGATATGCTGGGGGAGGGATGCTGTGTACATGGGGAGATTCAGCAGGGATCCCAGAAATATCCAGGATCTCATAAAGGCTAACAGTTAAATCTCCCATGATTCCTAGTGGGCATAGGGGATGGGATGCTAGTACAAAGCACCAGAGTGTCCAATGTATTTCCTGACAATAACAATGAAATCCTGCTTGTCCTTACCCCCTTTATGTTCTCAGATTCTTTTTACACCATCCAATTTTCTTAGCTGAAATTGTCACAGCCATCTGTCAGATGTAATTCATTTAAACCATGCTGACATTCTTAATGTATGAATTACAGTAAACAGCGTGCATGCATGTCCGAAGGCTATTTCTCCTATGCGTTTTAGGTAAGCAGTCAAGAGAAGCTTTCTGTAGAGTAGCACCAAGGGCAACATGATCCATTATCCAAAATGCTTCAAACCTGGGTTTGTTTCTGGTTAAGCATTCTTTCTGCAATTTGGATCACCAATTCCTACGATTGCTAAAAATAATTAAAACATGAAATAAACCCAGTACAGGTATGTGACCTGCTATCCAGAATGCTCAGGACCTGGGGATTTCTGGATAATGGATCTATCCATTATTTGGATCTCTATACCTCAAGTCTACTAGAAAATCATGTAAACATTTAATATGCTGGTTTTGCTTCCAATGAGGATTAATTATATCTTAGTTTGGATCAAGTACAAGCTACTGTTTTCTTATTGAAGAGAAAAAAGTAATAATTTTAAAACATTTCTGTAGGATTGTTTTGCCAACATATGGATTCATTTTACTATTACAGAGAAAAAGAAAACCTCTTTAAAAAAATAAAATGATATGCTTAACATGGACTTTATGGGAGATGGCCTTCCCATAACTCAGAATGTTCTGGATAACTGGTTTCCAAATTAGGGGTCCCATACCTTGTTGCACTTGTCCTCCTAAAATATATATATATATACACATACTTATGTAACCCTTGTATATTCAGTTACTGTAAGATCCCTGTTTGTTAAATTTATTGTAAAGTGCTGTGAACTTGCTGGGTGCTATATAAATAGTTATATTTAGTAGTTTTCTCCTCCCAGTATAATGGAAACTTAAGCCCCTAGAATAAAGCTGGCCATAGACGTAACAATTACGATCTTTCTCGGGAAAGATCTTTCCAAGAAAGATCGTTCGTTTCAACACACACGTGTAGAGCTGAATCGTCAGATATACAGGTATAAAACAATAGAATTCTACTTGTATCTGACGATTCAGCACTAACAATGGCCGATGTTCAGGGGGATTTCAAAGGCATCCGATCAAAATTTTCCATCCAGTCCGATCAACCAGCCGACCGATATCTTAATCCTCTGACGATGTCGGTCGGCTCATTTCCCACCATACACGCACCGAATATCGTACGAAAATTCGTTTCGTACGATATTATCTGTGCGTCTATGGCCACCTTTAGTTAAGCGGAAAGGAGGAGTTCATTATCTGGAGCTCATTATCTCTCTTTAAATGAATTTCCCAGGACCAGAAAAAAAGCTGCTTACAGGGAATGTTGCCACCTGTCCAATTTTGAACTGGACAAACTTCCCATTGGCAAGAATACAAATCGCTTTGGATTTCCGAAATCTCCTTATGAGGCAACTTTGGAAATCCGAAAAAATTTGCATGCCGGCAATTTGTATGTTGGAAATTAGTCACCCGCAGTAGAAAAGTTTTGTAGATGGGCGACTAATCTCCCCCGTTTGCCACTAAAAAACAATAAAGATCATTAAAAATAGCCTTGAAGCATTTAGAGGGCAAGGAAAGTGTAAAATAGAATAAGGCTAGAAATGCTGTATTTTGTATACTAAACATAAACATGAACTTACTGAACCACAAGCCTAATCAAACAAATGATTTATGCTTTCAAAGTTGGCCACAGGGGGCTGTCATCTTGTAACTTTGTTTTACATCTTTGCAAGACTAGACTACATACACATGCTCAGTGTGACCTGGGCTTCTTAGGGATCGTCATAAATGATCAAAAAACAAAGCTGCTTGAGTTCTGCATGGCTGGTAAGTAAGGCAGGGGCTCCCCCTGCTGTTTATAAGATTGTTTCCCTGCCAGAAGTTAGGGACCGTCTGCCAATTCCTATCCACAGCACTAAATGAAGGGAGAATTTCACTGCATACAGTCAGGTTTCTTATAAAAACAGTACACATTTTTTTAATTAAAGTATATTGGAGATAGATTTCTTTTAAATTAAAGAAAGTAAAAATGGGATTTTATTTCTTTGCCTTTCCTTGCCCTTTAACCTTGTTTAGTTGATAAACCAGGTGTGCTCTTTATTCTTTTATTTTGAAAGAAATCTTCTCAGTATTGATCTGTCAAATCTTTAAAAGCTGGACCAGAAATTTGATCTCAGATTCACAAGATTTCCAGTAACAGATGCGGTGACAGAATTGCCGTAATTTAATGCTTTATGCATACAAACAACCAGAATTGTCACTGACACCTTTCAGAGTTTTGTGGGGTTTTTTTTGCCCTTTCACACACCAGCTCTTTGACATCCCCTTAAATCTCCTGTCTTAAGGTACCATGCACAGGTAAAATTTGTTCTGTGAAATGACAGATTTTGGATGATCCGATAAAATCGTCTACTTATAGCTACATTGATGGGGTGGCAATGTTGATAAAATTTACAGTTCTTCCGACCACATCGTTCCAGCAGCCGATCAGACTAAAAGTTTCAGTTGTGAAAAAAATAAATCAGTCAGTGAATCAGATGATCAGACAATCATTCTTAAACTAACATTCACAGCAAATTAATTTATTTTGATGGATCAGTGTTGGACTGGAGTACTGAAGACCCACAGGAACTACAACACCAAGGGCCCTATTGGCAGCCATGGGCCCCCCTCCTGAATTCTAAACTCACTCCCCCTTAGAGTGCACGCACACACACACTTTGTCGTAGTGCCAGTAATCTTCTTTTCTTCAGTAGATGGCTGATTGGGGGAGGGCCCAGTCTGACCCTGCAAAAGGTTGAGCTAAATTTGAAATTAAACAAAGGCACAGATACACATTGGTTACTATATGAATGATCTTGCAGCTATGTCCATTAATACTTGCATGGTAGGATTCAAAGTGCAAAAAAGAGGAGCCATCTACCATTTTTTACACTTTGCTCCCCAACAGAATTGCTGCAGGCCACATATCTCTGTACTCTGTTTTGGAGTGCAGAGACATATGATTGCTTGCCCCATGAATACAGTGGTGCCCAGAGGCGGGCCAGGCCAACTCGGTGCCCTAGGCCACCCAGGCAGCTCACTTCCCCGTCCCATGTGCGGTGATCTCGTGCGGTATGCGATGCTGTGCACTTGTGTGACATCGCTGCTTGCATACGCGCATGTTTAGTCAGATGAGCAGTTGAATCTGCTCTAGGGGTAGGCAGAAGAGGTAGCGGCCCAGCGCCCCCCAATTGTTGCACCCTAGGCTGCTGCCTCTTCTGCCTACCCCTAGATCCGGCCCTGGTGGTGCCAACAGGTCCAGACTGAGAGTCTGAAAATCAAAATAGGCCCTGGCATTTCAGGTTCATAGAGGCTCAATCAGCTCACACAGAGGCCCAAACAGCCCCCACCAGGCCACTAAATACTGAATTTCTATGGCACCTTATAGCAGCCCCTCTGGAATTTGCCATAAGAGGCAAGGGGATACATGCAGGTGTCCTTGGTTAAAGGCCCTGCTGCCATCCCCCAATATATGTGTAATACACATTTGCAAGTTAGGGAGCACCAGCAAGCAAATGCCAACATATGCCCTGTAGTTGGACACATCTATAGTTGTCACACATCAATACTGTGCTCAGCACATCATTCCTGTAGGGTTGCCACCTTTTCCTGAAAAAAATACCGTCCTTATATATTAGGGTTAGGGTTTTTTTCCTATTAATAACATTTGAAAAAATACCGGCCAGGTTGGTAAAATACCAGCCAGGTTGCAACCCTACATGCCTGGGGAGTTTGTGGAAATCAATTTATTGAATAAGACAAATCAAATTAATTTACTACTGGTTTCTTAGCTCCCATATAAGTGAATCACAATTAACTGTTGATCAGTCTTGCATTGTAAATTCTATATTATTATTTTATTAACATGTATTTCTATAGCGCCAACATATTGCGTAGCGCTTATATATTCTATATTGCAAAAAGTGAGTGGGTCCCTAAGCTAAGGTAACTGGCAGCAGCCAGAGCAGTTTTTTTTTTGTCATAATGTAAACCTTGTTTGGTGGGTATAAACCGAAAGAGCTAAACATGTTTGTACGCTTGTTCATGCAGAATAGTTAATTATTAAAGCCTAGATAAGATTATAAATGGAGCTTTCCTAACCGCAGCCTCACTCCATTTTCCTTTTATGTCTAATGCTACTTGGCCAAGCAAGTCCTTATATAAGTGAAACCCACGCTATGTAAAAGTATGTATAAAGTTCAACCATATTGGTGCTTTATCAGTTGCTAGTAATCAAAATTCTGTACTAAGATGCACAGCATGGCTTGGGATTCAGTTCCCCCTGCCTTAGAATGAAACTGCATCATTTTAAAATAATTTCTTATAATCTCATGTATGTTTGATTGAGTCTTAAATAATATATCAGTGTGCTGAAGCTTGAAGGTCCTACTGGATTATACAGGGGAAAAACAGTTGGCCAGGAGAAAAAAAAAGATATTTTCTACCATTCAACTGGCAATATAAATTGTTCAGTGACATAGTTAGAGTTCTGGGGGCCCCATGCAGAGGAACTTTGGGGCTTCCCCCGGGGGGGGGGGGGGTGTTGTCACAGGACTGGCCCTCCTCTGGTCATATAACTGGCTCAGACCCTTGTAAATGGCACCTCCCAGTGCAGCATTTCCTTATCCTATACATTGTACAAATAACTAGGAATATTCTTATCCCGGCCTTGGTTATCATGTTGCTGTTACAGTTGCCACCTTTTTCTGGAAAAAAATACCGGCCTTCCTATATATTTTTCTTTTTTCCCTATTAATAACATTGGGATCAGCCATCATTTTTACCGTCCAGGCCAGTAAAATACCTAGTTGCTGTGTATGTTATGAATGCCTTTAGGAATGTTGGGAATCACCCCTGGAGGTTAGTAAAACAACCCTAGTTCTAACCTAGCTTCTACGTAACACATATCAATAACTTCTACAGAAGGAGCAGAAGTGGATAAGACAATATGAAATTACATTTGTTAAAGATGTCCCATGGAATGGACAATATACAGTAAACACTTAGGGGCACATTTACTAAAGGTCGAAGTGAAAATTCAAATATAATTTTTGGCTACTTCGACTATCGAATAGCCCAAAATTCAATTTGAACTGAAAAAATTAGAAAATTAAAATTTTTGAATGTCGAAGTACTTGTCCTTTACAAATCCTTCGACTTCGACCATTCACTGGCTTAAAGCTCCCGAATTGCCATTTTAGCCTATGGGGGACCTCATAGATTCTCAAATTTCAGCGATTTATGTCAAAGATAACACAAAGAGGAAGAGACTAATTAGACTAATTATATGAAAGGTAATACAAAAAAATGTTTACGTTCATCATTTTATTAAGATGTAGAAGTTTAAGGTTGAGGAAGTGTCAGTCCAACAGTCTAGTCTGCCATTTGCTCTACTGTAAACATGGTGCTTGGGAATTAAAGAGTTGCGTTCATTATTTAATATTTCAACAGTATTGTCACAATTTGAATTTTGTCTTTTTATCTGGATTATTCAGTGGAACAAAATAATGAGCAAAGAATTATGTGAGTGGCATAATAGGAAGAGAAAAAATATATTAATTGGAGGAGAAGGGAGTAGGCGAGGTGAGAGAAGGTAATGTCCAGCTCACTTCTTACTAAAATACATAAATTCATTCCAGAGTCAATATGGGGGTATAGGGATATATATTTCCTAATATGGTAAATAAAAAAGTGATTTGTATCATCAATCAAACAGTGACCCTTTTAAAAACACAGATTAATAAAAGCTGCAAATGAATTCATTATTGAGTTATTTTTTTCAAATAATAAAAATCTCAACCATGTTTTTTTATTCTCAATCACAATTTTTATTCGGATCAAAGGTTTTACTTGGGATCGATAATCAGGAAAATAACCAGGAAAGGAACCCAAAAATGTGAGCAACATATATGTATGGCTCAAATAAAATAACTGAAAAGTTATGCAAATACTGAAAAAATTATAAAACATGGTCCGGAGCAATTACATGGCAAAATACTATAAAAAGAAAAGTTGGTCTAAAAGTCACAAGGGCATAACAGGGTTGTGTTAAGATTCCATACTTAAAGGGGTTGTTCACCTTTAAATTAACTTTTAGTATGATGTAGAAAGTGATATTCTGAGACAATTTGCAATTGGTTTTCATTTTTTATTATTTGTGACTTTTTAAGTAATTTAGCTTTTTAATTCAGCAGCTCTCCTATTTGCAATTTCAGCAATCTGGATCCAAATTATCCTAGCAACCACGCATTCATTTAAATGAGAGACTGGAATATGAATAGGAGGTGGGCCACATATAAAGATGAGTAATACAAAGTAGCAATAACATACGTTTGTAGCCTTTCAGAGCATTTGTTGCTTAAATGGGGTCAGTGACCCCCAATTTGAAAGCTGGAGAGACTCAGAAGAAAAAGGCAATTCATTAAGAAACTACAGATTATATTGAAGACCAATTAAAAAGTTGCTTAGAATTAGCCAGTGTAATAAATACTATGTAACTTGAAGGTGAACCAATTGGAAGTAATTTAGTAGAAAAACAATTTCAAGTATTTCAACACATTTTGAAGATCTACAAAGATGTGATATTATCTTTAATTAATATGCTAAAATATTCTTGCCTTGAATCAGAGTTGGGCTGGGCCTGCGGGAGAAATCCCTGCCTAAAATATTCAATGATACTTACGGGATTTATTATTTTAGAGCAGGTTTAATATCTGCTCTATGTTCTCAGTTTGGGAATCTACAAGGAATGGAAACTACAATGGTGTTATAATTCCACAATGATGAGTACTGGCTGCAGAACTAGACAAACAAGAATTTCCCATACCATTGATCTATCCCAGGAAAGGTTTTGCCCTGTACTTAGCACAAATTTGTAGGAAAACATCTGAGGGGTGACTTGTACCAGAGGAACCAGTTCTTGGAAAAATCCCCATTCACTTTGCAGCAAACTGTGGTTGTTTGTTTGTTCCAGAAAGGGACTTTTAACAATATATGTCAATGTCAGATGAGCAGCCTTGGTAAACTAAATCAAGGATGTCCAACCAAAGTCCTGCATACTGGATGTTGTCCTCATAGACGAATTTAGGCAGATTCGCTTTGCCGAAAAATGCGCGAATTTCTAGCAAAATTCTCGAAAAATTTTCATCAAGTGTCGCGTAGTATTCGACGCGTCGCGCCGTTTTAGTCGCGCGTCTCGTTTTTTTTTTTTAGCCGAATTTTCTCCAATTTTCGTTGCTGGCGAATAAATTTGCCCATCCCTATTTCTCAGGCATCTTTATTTTTAAGGAGGTCCATTTCTGGGGCTCAGTGTAGTCACCTTACCCTCCAATACTTCTAAAACAGTGATCCCCAACCAGTAGCTTGTGAACAACATGTTGCTCTCCAACCCCTTGGATGTTGCTCTCAGTGTCCTCAAAGCAGGTGCTTATTAAGCAAGCAATTGCCAACCAAGTAGAGCCTCTTTTAGGCTGCCAGTCTGCTTAGGGGCTACCAGATAGCGAATCACAGCCCTTATTTGGCACCCCAAGGGACTTTTTCAGGCTTGTGTTGCTCCACAACTCTTTTTTACATTTGAATGGGGCTCACGGGTAAAAAAAGGTTGGGGACCCCTGTTCTAAAACATTAGGAAAAGTTGAATGCTTGACACTGGAACATGACCTCTGTTTTTGGAGATGTGCAAATGTATATTTTGTTGGCAGAATGACAGAAAATGTAATTCCAAATATATGAATTAAAGATGTTAATGAATTGTTAAATCTCTACAGCTCCCTTATTTCTACTAGGGCCACTCCATTGAGACTCAAAGCCATGGGTAGGAATCCCAAGCAAACTGTCCCAAATGTCAAACACCAGACACTGGTCTCTTTCATACGCTATGGGCATGCCTGATAATCCATAAATACTGGACCAACCTGCTCAAATATTTAACAACACAAGTACTTCTACCTGGTGTCCTAACCCCAGAAATTTGTCTGCTGGGACTAGTAGATGACCTGGCCCCTCGCACCAAAACCAGAACTCTGCTAAGGTCCCTGCTCTTCTATGGAAAGAAGTTAAAAGACCAATAACATAATTCTTTTTTTAAATTCGTTTATAAACTACAAAAAAAAACAAAAAACACAGAGACACGTTAAAGTTTAAAAATAACTTACCAAAGCTCCGCTTCCACTATTCTTCTGAAAAGGCGATCGAGTGATCCATTGTGCGGCACTCAATTTCTCCTCCCTGCCTTCTTTATAGGAGAGAACCAGGGAGATGAAATCCAGCGCCACACAATGGATCATTGCCCAGTTGCCTTTTCAGAAGAGGAGCAGAAGCGGAGATTTGGTAAGTTTTTTCTTAATAAAGACTTAGCGAAGTAGATGAACCCTGTCCTGCTTGGATTACACTGGTGAACAGCTGACATATTGTGATAACTCTGATAGTCTAGTGGGGGGACGGCAGGGACGCTGTCAAGACTCACCCTGGTGGTCTAGGGGGCCGGCGGGGATGCCCGCCGCGCTCTCGGCGGGGACGCCCGCCATGCTGATCCTCTTCTTTTGCCTGCCGGGTTTGTGCTCAAAATCACGCTGGACGTTTTTGACCCTGCCTGGCTTTGACTACTCTCTTATCTGTATCCTGACCTGTGCCTGTTCCTGACTACTGATTTTGCCTCATCCTCATCTGATTGAATACCCGGTTTGACCCTTGCCTGCCTGACGATCCTTGCTATCCGCCTGCATCGACCCAGCCTGCCTGACTTCACTTTTGCCTCATCCTATTGTATCGTGTCCGTGACCTTCGGCCTTAAAGACTTCTTATACAGTCGTGCCCCAACGCTGGCCAGAACTCCTGCCCTGCACCTCTCGTTTAAGTCCAGGTGGCATCTGAGTAGCTGAGGGCTCCTCCCGAAGCCAAAGGCGGTCACACTACTGGTGAAGCACGAGCCGAGACCAGGGTGCTTGGCGTTTGTTCTGGTATCGGGTGCCGACTGTGACAGACGCCCGCCACACCGAGCGGCTTTCTATTCCAGGCCACAGGCGGCTGGTTGCTACTGAGCGCGCGGCGCGCACTACTTACAATTAAAGGTGCAGGCATGCTGACTAGATTACGTCAGAGCGCAATGGTGCTAAATTTGAAAGTGTATGACCCTAATTGTCAAGCATACTTTTGCACGATTACTGCAATGGGCAGATCAGTGGCTGGTTTGTTCTCTTTGCTGCTTTATTTTATCTGAATGGTTAGTGGCAGGTAGAGAAAGGTCACCAATCGATGATTCGTCCAATATTCTGCTTCTCTATGGCCTACTTTATTGTCTGTCCTTGTCTGTAAGCCCCACTGCATGAACCTGAATTGGCTCAGTGGATAGGGTGACCAAATGAGGCACAGTACTGCAGATGCAATGCTGCAGACTGGGACATTCCTTTAATAAACCATCATAATTCAAATACATTACCATATACCGCAAGCTCTGCCTGTAGACTATATCACCCCAAATGCCAGAGGGATATTTTGTTTCATTAGCACTTTGGGTGTGGGCAATAAGAACAAGGGTGGAGATGTCATTTTTATCTGCCTTGTTTAATGATATTTATCTGCTTTAGCTGTTATGAAAGCATATATAACTCTAAAACGTATATAAACATCATCACATTATAACACTGGTCATGTTTTTCAGCTGTTTCAGAGCAGTAAATTACATTGATCACACATTACATTATTCTTTAAATGATATATTTTATGACAGCTCTGAACTTGTTTGGGATTGCTAATATTTCTTATTGCAAGTAGTCAAATGCAGGCTGATGGCACATGCAGGGAGGGTTGCACCATTTTGACAGCCGCATGTCTTTCTTAAAATGTGCCAAGTTCAGTGCTTAAAGGGGTGGTTCACCTTTGTGTTAACTTTCAGAATGTCATAGAATGGCTAATTCTAAGCAACTTTTCAACTGGTCTTCATTGTTTATATTTTTATAGTTTTTTTTTTTTATTTGCCTACTTCTGACTCTTTCCAGATTTCAAATGACAGTCACATACACAACCCAAAGCAATACGTGATTGGTGCAGGACTGTATAAGTCACACACACAACCTAAAGTAATAAGTGATTGGTGCAGGACTGTATAAGTCACATACACAACCTAAACCTAAAGTAATAAGTGACTGGTGCAGGACTGTATAAGTCACATACACAACCTAAAGCAATAAGTGATTGGTGCAGGACTGTATAAGTCACATACACAACCTAAAGCAATAAGTGATTGGTGCAGGACTGTATAAGTCACACACACAACCTAAAGCAATAAGTGATTGGTGCAGGACTGTATAAGTCACATACACAACCTAAAGCAATAAGTGACTGGTGCAGGACTGTATAAGTCACATACACAACCTAAAGTAATAAGTGATTGGTGCAGGACTGAATTGAACATTTATAGGCAGAACCATGGCAAAATAATCATCCAGTTAATATTTTAAACCTCTTTATTTCACAAATAATATTCACAGAGGGAAAAAAGCAGTTTTTGGGAACATCAAGACACGATTTTGATGTAAAATCGGGGAAAACATTATTTAAAATCAAGGAAATGAACCAACTGAAATGCATTTGTGGGACCACAAATGAAAAACTTAAAATGGAGGTTTCACTGTTGTTGGTTAGCCTAAAATATAATGTATAAAGGCTGGAGTGACTGGATGTTGCCAGGCAGTAACCAATCAGTGACTTGAGGGGGGGCACATGGGACATAACTGTTGCATTTGGGCCCTGGCAACTACCGTTCGTCGCCCCCATACTCTGCCCGTTATTCGAAAATCTTCATCATCAAGACCAGAGCAATGGCGATTGGCGCATGGGAAATATAAAAATCTATTGTATCTCCTGTGTATACCCAGTGTTTCTGGACCAATGTGGGTATGGCTGGGCAGCATGCGGTCCCCTAAAATCCTGCTTCCGCCCCCTAAAATCCCACCAGAGCCTAGGTGGCCTTTCCACAAATCCGGGCCTGACTGTTGCTTTTGAATCTGAGCTGAATGCTGAGGATCAATTGCAAACTCACTGAACAGTTATGTCCCATGTGGCCCCCCTTAAAGTCACTGACTAACTCAGAGTTAGAGAGCTGAAAAGCAGGATGTTGTGTTCTGTTCCGTGAGACATCCAGTCTCTCCAGCCTTTATACATTACATTTTTGGCTAAATAATTATATTAGAAACATTTTTTATTTTCCACAGCCTATTTATTTAACCAGTTTTTATTTTGACACTGAACTGTTCCTTTAAGTGTTTAGCCTCATGTAAATGGAACCTCCCATACTTTCTGGACTTCCAGGACCCCCAGTTCTGTAGACTGAATTATCAGTCATAAACTTTGCAATAATCCCAGTGATGCTTTTCTGGCTGGGCCTAAATCAGCCCGTGGGCCTTCCTCACAAAGTGGTTACCTTGCTGCACCCACACCGCATGTCAGGGCGTCGCTTGGGACGAGCAAACGCCTTCCAGCCGTACGCTGTAGAGTGTGAGCAGGCAGCTACAGATCCAGACACTGCTGCTGATATAGGTGTGTCACCTCACGCCCCATTTTTGGAATTCTTCCTGGCATTGCAGAACTGTGTAAAGTAAGTGTAATGGTTACTCGGTGTAATGGTTAAAGCCATTCCTGAGTATTATGCCTCTGGACATGGGATGGTGGGGATGCAAGAGACATTTGGGAAGAGAAAAAACAAGCATACCAACACATGCATTAAAATTCAAGCACAGCCAACTACATACCTCCCAACTGTCACTGTTTTTAGAGGGACAGTCCCTCTCTTGACAGCTCAACCCGCAGTTCCTCATTTGTACTGGAAAGTCATGTTTTTACTGTGAGCTTCCGGTAGCGAAACCCAAGGCCCCGGCACAGATTTCAGCACAGAAATGGACACTGACACAGCCTTTTATGATTAAATTGCAGCTTTGCTGGCATTTATTTGCAACTAAACACAATTCTTCAGCCCACTGGCTTCACATGGGAATCACATAAGTTTTTAACATAAACAGTCCTGATCCTAACACCCTCACTTGGTGTTCACTTTACTCCCGTTTGAGTTTGGCCCTCACTGGCTTTTTACTTGGACCACAAATCCCAGAATCCTCTCTGGACACACTTGAGACACTCTGATCTCCTGGGAGTAGTTTATCTGGGAGTAGTTTCTCTGGTCCTCTCCCAGACCTTTGAATCTCCCTCCAACTCAGGGGATCACTCTCTGGTTCCCTGGTGCTCACCAGCACTCCTTCAGTGGCCCTCACTCTCCTCCACTCCAGGAGGTCTCTAGAGGAAAACAGCAGCAGCCACAGCCAGCCATGAGGTGTTGCTCCACACCTCCTTTTAACTATCCTTAATTAGCTACCTAGTTTAGGCAGCCCCTTACATGGAGCAAGGGATGGAAGCCCACCCTGCTCTCTTCCATCCACTCCAGGGACCCTTAATCCAGCTTTTACTGAGCAGTTCAGAATCAAGCAGCATTACTTGCTTCAGTAACAAAGTTTTCCCTGGAGTTTAACATTTCACCAGCCTAATACTGGTGAAATACAACTGATATTGTGCCCTTTAGACACCCATATCTTACATTACCTACACTAAACAGCCAGAAAAAGAAACAAATTGTTTCTAACTTAATTGGCAGAAAACCCAGAACAGCCATAGCAGCAGATGAGATACTTTTGTTACAATTTCTACATAAGAAAATAAATAATTGTAACAATATAAGATAACAGGTCCCTTGGGAAAAGTTAGACTCACAGCTTAAAGGGTAATCCAACCACCCCAGGTGCTAACCCCTCCATCCTCCCCTGGCCTGCCTCTCCCCCCCGGGCTATTGCCCCTAAGTTGTTACTTACCCCTCTGTGTAAGTCCCCTCCAGCGAAGTTCACAGGGGCCATCTTCTCTTCAAACTGCTGATTATGGCCGGGGGGTAGGAGGCCTATGGGGGGATGTGGGGGGTTAGCGCCGGGGGGTTGAATTCCCCTTTAAAGGGGTGTTCACCTTTGAGTTAACTTTTAGTAGAGAGTGATATTCTGAGACAATTTGCAATTGGTTTTCATTTTTTATTGTTTGTGGTTCTATAGTTATTTAACTTTTTATTCAGCAGCTCTCTAGTTTGCAGTGTCAGCAATTTGGTTTCTAGGGTACAAATTACCCTAGCAACCCTCACCCTGCATTGATTTGACTAAGAGACTGTAATATGAATCGGAGATGAACTGAATAGAAAGATAAGTAATAAAAAGTGACAATAACAATACATTTGTAGCCCTACAGAGAATTTGTTTTTAGATGGTGTCAGCGACCCCCATTTGAAAGCTGCAAAGAAAAAGAAGAAAATTGCAAATCATTAAAAAACTATCAAAAATAAATAATGAAGACCAATTGAAATGTTTCTTAGAATTGTCCCTTCTACAATATACTAAAAGTTAACTTGAAGGCGAACCACCCCTTTAAAGGGCAATGCACCTTCATTAGCAAAACTGTAATAAATGAAAAGAAAAACAACAACACAGAAACGTGTTCAAACTTTCATTTGTAAACTGAACATGGTAATTAGGAGGTGTGGCCACAAAAATGAGCACGGTCAAAAATATTCGCTGTGCTGAGCACCCCAACTTTTTGGTCCCTCTTTTTATTTCCAAAATGTTGGGAGGTATGCAACTGCTTCCCTTCAGCTGTTTCTGAACTGCAACTCCTTACACAGGCCTAGAAGAAACTCAAATGTAGAAGACAATGGAATACCAGGTACATGTTTATTTTGAAGGTCTTGGAACCTGTTAGTACAGTTAGGGAACCTGTTATCTAGAATGCTTGGAACCTGCGGCTTTCTGGATAACAGATCTTTCTGTAATTTGGATTTTCATAGCTTAACTCTACTAGAAAATAATTTAAACATGAAATAAACCCAATAGGCTGGGTTTGCTTCAAATAAGGATTAATTATATGTTAGCTGCGATCAAATACAGGCTACTTTTTATTGTTCAGAAAAAAAGAAAATACTTTTTAAAGATTTGGATAAAATGGAGTCTATGGAAGAAGGTCTTCCCGTAAGTCAGAGCTTTCTGGATAATGGATCATATAACTGTATTAGTAACTATCACATTTGCTTTCAAACAAACAGATTGCTGAAATTGCAAACTAGAGAGCTGAATATAAAGCTAAATAACTAAAAACCACAAATAATAAAAAATGAAAACCAATTGCAAATGATCTCATAATATCACTCTCTACATCAGGGGTGTCCAACCTGTGGCCAGTGGGCCACATGTGGCCCAGGATGGATATGAATGCGGCCCAGCTTGAAACCCTTGGTTCCAGACCAGAGGAAACTTCATGTTGCAAAGGAAATATGAGTAGCAGGAAGGGGACTCTGCCCATTTCCCATTTAGTAGTAATAATAATATAATATATAATAATAATATATATATATATAATATTTTAATGCTCTATAGGCCCCTGCCACTTTATGTTGCCCCAATTTTTTTCAAGTTATAAGGGGGGCCCTGCCATCAAGGTTTTTTAAAAAAACAATTTTTGGGGCCACACTTTTTTTTATTTGTAAGGGGGGCCCTGTCACCAAGGTTTTTTTAAGAAAATATTTTTGGGGGCCCTAATTTTTTTAAATTTGTAAGGTGGGCCCTGACCATCAATAGCTTTTTATAACTTTTGTGTGTGGGGTGTTACTTTTTTTTAGCACTGATGTCTGTGTGGTCTTTTAAATGCAATGTGGAGTGGGTGGGGTCAGGGGTGTGGGTTGGGTGGGTGATGTCTAATGGCAGCCCTGCTGACTGGTATAACCCCGGGCTGATAGCCCAGGGTTTCAGGTAAGTCAATACAATCACTTGGGGGTGCCTAACATTTGGCACCCTCGCACCCCCAAGTACACAAAGCCTTTCCTTCTCCTTAAAATTTACTTTTAGTATGATGTAGAGAGTGATATTCTGAGACAATTTGCAATTGGTTCTTATTTTTAATTATTTGCGGTTTTTGAGTTATTTAGCTTTTTATTCAGCAGCTTTCCAGTTTGCCGTTTCAGCAATCTGGTTGGTAGGGTACAAGCTACCATAGCAACCATGCACTGATTTGAATAAGAGACTTACATACGAACAGGAGAGGTTGTAGTCAGAAGAAGAAGGCAAATTATTGAAAAAACTATAGAAAAGAAAAAATGAGGACCAACTCTTAAAATGCTTAAAATGAGCCATTCTATAACATACTAAAAGCTAACATAAAATTGATTAGCCCCATTAACTTAAGTTGTTTCCTACTGGTAGACATTACGACCCTCAGCTGTCAAACGGTTGTTTATGCCACAGCCCTAACTAGGAATAATCTTTCTTTTTTTATCATAACATTGTCTTTGCATACTATAGAATTTTGCCATTTAAGTATTTGTCAGATGCTTTTACATAACCGTTCTTACCCCCATGTTCCTCTATGAGGGGGCTGCCATATTTGAGTTTCAGCAGTGTGTTAGCATTAGAAACTCTAACTGACAGGCTGAGAAGGGACAGTCAGATTGACAAAACAGTCACCTTAAGTACATTCCAGTAATAATTACTTACAAAAGCAGAACTATCCGTGAAACATGATCAACATGACCTATAGGTAACTTTTAGGGAATGATCTATCAAGGGTCAAATTGAAACATCGAATTTAAAAATTAAATTTTTGAGCTATTTTTAGTGTACTTTAACCATCGAATAGTCCAAAATTCGACTATTCGAATATCAGAATTTATCATGTGCTGTCTCATTAAAAACCTGCCGAATGGCTGTTTTAGCCTATTGGGGAACTCGTAAAACCTATTTGGAGTCATTTGGCATTTGGAAAAATATAAGTTTTTTTTTTTTAGATCCCAATTAATTTAATGTGTTCAAACTTCGATTCAAATGATTCGAATACAGCCTAGTCACCTGAAGTTGAAAACTTAGATTTTTTTAAAAATAATTTTTGATTGGTCTTTTTTTATTCGAATTTCAAGTTTTTTTTGGGAGTTTAAAAAAACAATCTAGGAATTGTAGTTCAGTAATAGCTGGAGAGGACTTGAAGCCTCTGAGAACTGTAGCAGCAAAAGGAGCTTCATGGGTTGGAAAAGCTTGATTCTTGCATTGCTCCAGCCATGTGGATCTATCATGCAACTTTCACTTTTGAAACGGACCCTAGTACAACTCCCCGAGAAAGTAAACCCTAATTCAACTTTCCCGACAGCATTTCCCACAAGCAATCAGACTTTAACAAGGCTTGGCCTGATAGCAGTCCCTTTCCCAGGAGATCACTCTACCCCCACTACAAATATGTGCCCTGCGTATATATCATACAAAGAACTATTGCCAATATTTTACAAAGTTTACAACTCATATATATAAGTCTCTAGTGACTTTTCAAGAGAATTGCCTTCAGGGCAGTGGTATTTACATGAAAACCTTATCACACTGCAGTTCTTTGGAATTGCAGAACTTGTATTATGGCTGATGCAACGAGAAACACTAATTGCAGGTTATAACCTCCAAGTTTTCTTACAGTCGACATTTTAAAGGTGACCTATGGACAGGCCGGACAGGCCATATTACTTTTCATACACACTACTGAGTAAGGGCCCTTACGGGCGTTTTTACCTGCGCTCCCCTGCGTTCTGTTTTGCTGCGTTCAGCCGCAGGGGAGCGCAGGTATAGACGCACTCAATTATTTTCAATGGGGCTGTACTCACATGAACGCATGTAGGCGCCAAACGCAGGAAAAATGCAGCATGTTGCGTCTGAATCTGCATTCGGCGCTTACACACGTCTCGTGGGTACAACTCCATTGAAAAGAATGAGGTGCGTCTAGACCTGCGCTCCCCTGCGTTGCGTTTGGCTGCGTTCAGCCGCAGGGGAGCGCAGGTCTAGACGCACCTCATTCTTTTCAATGGAGTTGTACCCACGAGACGCGTGTAAGCGCCGAACGCAGATTCAGACGCAACATGCTGCATTTTTCCTGCGTTTGGCGCCTACATGCGTTCATGTGAGTACAGCCCCATTGAAAATAATTGAGTGCGTCTATACCTGCGCTCCCCTGCGGCTGAGCGCAGGTCCAAAACGCCCGCATGTAAGGGCCCTTAGAGCCACTATACAAGTCTTCTGCTGGACAATATTTTGTGGATGTGGCTTCCTAATTTCTTCCAGTAAAAGTGGCCACAGATAATATCGTATGAAACAAATTTTTTGACGATATTTGGTCATGTATGGGGCATTCCGCCCCCTAAATCTTGTTGCTGTAGGCCCGGGCCTTTGTGGTCTTACCACAAATTTGGGCCTGGGCATCCAAACATTGGCCATTGTTAGTGCAGAATCGTCAGATACAGGTAGAATTCTATTGTTTCTAAATGTATATCTGACGATTCAGCTCTACACGTGTGTATTGAAACAAAAAATCTTTCTTGGAAAGGTCTTTTCCAAGAAAGATCGCAATTGTTACGTCAATGGCCACCTTAAAGGACCAGTAACATAAATTAAAAAAAAAAAATTAGTTAGTATACAACGAAAAAAAAAACCACAAAGAAAAATGAAACTTTGAAATTGCTAAGTCTTTATTAAGAAATAACTTACTGAAACTCCGCTTCCGCTCCTCTTCTGAAAAGGTGACAGGGTGATGATCCATTGTGTGGCGCTCGATTTCTCCATCCTGGTTTCCTTACAGGCAGGCCCGGACTGGCAATCTGTGGGTTTGGCAAATGCCAGAGGGGCTGCTATAATGTGCCATAGAAATTCAGTATTTAGTGGGCTGGTGGGGGCTGTTTGGGCCTCTGATTGGGCCTCTCTGTACCTGAAATGGCAGGGCCTATTTTGACTCTCAGTCCAGGCCTGCTTACAGGAGATAGCCAGGGAGGAGAAATCGAGCGCTGCATGTTGGATTGTCGCCCTGTTACCTTTCCTGAAGAGGAGCGGAAGTGGAGTTTCAGTAAATGAGGTTACTGGTCCTTTAAGCTCATGCCAAATAGGTTGATGTCTAACATATAAACATATATAACAGACTCTTTCTTAATATTCTTTCTATTCTTTCCATAGTATCACTTTTATCTCCAACAATTATATTTGTCTCTCGTGTATTGTACAGATGGCCATCAGAGAAGTCCCACTCAATGGGTCAAATTCACTAAAGAGTGCAATTTCGCCAGCGTCATTGCAACACTTCGCCAGGCGAAAATTCGCTCAGACAACCCTAATTCACTAAATTGCGAAGTTGCGTCCAGGACGACGAATGGTGGCGAAGTTGCGCTATTTTTACTTCATCAAGCAAAGCGAAGTCCAAAATGAGATGCCGTGGCGTTTCGCTAATTTTTTGCTGTTTCCGAGAAGCGAAACGCTCCAGATTCGCTCCACTAATTTATACAAATGAGCTAAAAATGATAGCATAACAGCATTCTGAGCCATTCAGAATAAGACGGATAAGGAGAACTTGCTAAGCTTATAAGAAGTTGCTGTGTGATTCTGTTTATAAGATGAGTTGCTGTGTGATTCATACATGAGGACACACCCATGGGATGAAAATAATTGCGATACAGTGTAGTACTTTGCCTCTGAAGATTACTTGTGTGTATTTCTTCAATCAGGTTTGGCAGAGAGCAGATGTGGAGCTCTTCATTAAGTGGGTGAGAAGTCTACCTGATCATTAGAGATCTCTGAGCTTATCTCCAATGGTTTGAAAACTTTTGAAAGATTTCATTACTGAAGTCAGCAGGTTCTTATCATCAAATTTGATCACAGGGTTCGCTGGAGATTTAGATCAAAAATAGAGCAAAAGTAGAAGTAGATTTGTTTTCCCTTTTCTTTCATAACCTTTGGGAGGGCAAACATTTTATGGCAAATATGGAGTTTTTAATATAAGACAAAGATAACAAAGAAATAGATTAAATATAGAAAACTGAACTGTACTAGTTTACCGTTGACTGCTATTGCCCTGGACTGAAAGTACCAAAAAGCAAACAAATGAAATGTTCCTTTTAATAGTGTATATCTTTTAAATAATGCAGGCTGGCTTGATACCCAAAGGGCCACAGCATTGCCATGGTGAGCCACTTTAAAATGTTTTATTTTCCAAATTGTCCAGAGACAAGTCATTTCTGGTTATTAGATCTGGGAACAAACCGTGCCCTTTCCTCTATTTCTTGCAGCAATTCTATATTGTACATAAAACCAGAGTGTATAGCTCTTTCTACTGAACAACATCAGCCTTTAGAAGAATTTCACAGGCCCTGGAGGGTTGGGGGTTAGAGAAATTGAAGCATTTCGAATGACTGTCTGTCAATAAAAAGAATCAATAAATGCTTTTTTTTTTCTCACCCCGGTATAAAAACATATACGATTTTGGACAGCTAATCCCAGTCGGCCTGTGAGCAAGCAATTTTCTGAGGTCTGCATCCCTGCACTTCATTTCATAAATTCTACTCAGTAGAGAACTGGCAGATCTCTTCCTTTGCAGATTTGATAGGACAGGATAATCACTTAAAGGGATTCTGTCATGGGAAATTTTTTTTTTCCAGAATGCATCAGTTAATAGTGCTGCTCCAGCAGAATTCTGCATTAAAATCCATTTCTCAAAAGAATAAACAGATTTTTTTATATTTCATTTTGAAATCTGACATGGGGCTAGACATTTTGTCAATTTCCCAGCTGCCCCAAGTCATGTGACTTGTGCTCTGATAAACTTCAATCACTCTTTACTACTGTACTGCAAGTTGTGCTGGCACAAGTCACATGACTAGGGGCAGCTGGGAAATTCACAAAATGTCTAGCCCTGTGTTAGATTTCAAAACTGAATATAAAAAATCTGTTTTGTAGTTATCTGGCAGCAGCTGAATGAGAACTGTCCAGGCCCCCGTGCAAAAAAGCACTCTGTTTACTATCCACTGCCCCCCACCCTCACTACTCACAGCCCCCCACCCTCACTACTCACAGGGACCTGCACATTTTCTCTATATCTGGGTATATCTGGTATCTGTTATCTGGGTTCATTATTGTAGCAACCAGGGGGGCAGTTTTGGGATCAAATGGAAGATGAATAGTAGAGCATTTAAAAAGAAATGCAAAATAAAAATAGCTATAAAATTCAAGAATTACCTTCAATCTGTCTTTTTGATTGCTGGGGTCAATGATCCCCGGCAACCAGACAGCTTTTTACAGCTACATTGTGGTAAGAGACAGAATAGGAAGGCAAATCATTCACAAACATATAAAACGGTATCTTAAAAGTTGCTTAGAATTTATTTAATCTTTGCTTTATAATTATTGTAAAGCACAGGGTTGCCACCTTTCCCCATCTGGAGAGCTGGGGGGAGGGTTGACATCATGGGAAGTGGTTGTGATGTCACAGGGCAGGGTCATGGGCTGTCCAGGGCAAAACTAGGCAGGTGGCAACCCTAAACTCTAAGGGGCAAATTCACTGAAGCGCAAAGCTTCTAAGGCTAGTGCTAATTCGCCAGTGTTGCGTCATTTCGTAACTTCGCAAATTCACTAACACCGACTCTGGCGAATTTGCACTAGCGAAGTTGAAAGACTAGCGCAACTTCGCACACTAACGCACTGATGAAAGATTGTAATTACGCTAATTCACTAAGATGACAATTTTACTGAACGTTACCACTTACGCTAGACGTCAGGTTCAATACAATAGATAGGAGTTTGAAAAATTTTTTTTTTTATTTTTTTTCTAAGTCCCAAAAAAACTCTAGTCTGAAAAAGAAATCCCCCCCCCACATTTCCTAACATATGGCAACACAACTATACAGGGGGCACATGCAGGGCAATAGGACAACTTTATTTTATTTATTAAAGGTTTCCTGGGCTTGTGTAGTGGAATGTAGTGGCTGTAACATACACTTCTATTATACTTTGAAATTCGCTCCGTATGCAAATTAGGCATCACTAGCATAAATGCGCTTTGCTTGGCGAAGTAGCACTAGCGCAACTACGCTACCATTCGCCGACCTGATCGTAACTTCGCACTTTAGTGAATTTGCGTAGCGCTGGCGAAAATTCGCCTGGCGAAGTGCGGTGAACATTAGCGAAGGCAATGGTAGCGCATTTTCGCCGCTTAGTGAATTTGCCCATAACTATGCCATTGGTAGGTGATGATGTTTTCCATGAGTATATTTGCATGCTGTTGTTTCCCACCCAATGACATAATGAGGGGGCATGAACACAAATCAGGCACGAACATTCCCCATGTCACAATAAAATGGTACGATATGACAAATTAGACCTTGACATCCTTGTGATGTCATGTCACAGAATGAATATTAATAATAGGACAAAGGGCATTGTTGTGGGCGTCTGTTTGACATAGTAAAACAGAATAAATTAGTGGCTTAAAGGACCAGTAACATCAAAATTTTTATTGTGTTAAAGTAATAAAATATAATGCAGTGTTACGTGCTACTTAGCAGCTTGTTTATATGAACTATAGTAGTGTTTCTGAAGCAAACACATCAGTTTTAACAGCGCAGGGCAACACTACATGATATTTTCTTTACTTACATTTTTTTGGTGTTACTGTTAATAATAGTATAACATTCATGCATTTCAGAATGACTTTTGGAAGCAAAAAGTATGAAATCTGGATCTGCTGCATCAAATAAATGACTCAAAAATCCCAGCATGGTGAGTAAGTAATTACAGACAATCAGCCTATGATAATGTGCCAGGAGTGCACGAAATGCGTAAAGCTGCCCATAGATGCAAAGATACAGATTCATACGATTTTCAGACCACGTGTGAAGTTTCCCAACATTTTTTGTATCGTGGCAATTGGTCTTTCAGTTGTTCGGGCTTGTTAAAAGATTTATACGGTCTCTGCATGTGGTGCCTGTCTGACGATATCAATGGGTATTGTTACTACTGTATGTCGGATATCACTTTCGTGCAATGAATGTTTGGGACCCAAAAATAAAATCCCTGGCATTTTAAGTACACAGAGGCCCAAACAGCCCCCAGCAGCCCACCAGATAGTGATTGTCTATGGCAGGCCTGGACTGGCAATCTGTGGGTTCTGGCAAATGCCAGAGGGGCTGCTATAAGGTGTCATAGAAATCCAGTATTTAGTGGGCTGGTGGGGGGCTGTTTGGGCCTCTGTGTCGGCTGATTGGGCCTCTGTGTACCTGAAATGCCTGGGCCTATCTTAATTCTCAGTCTGGACCTGGTCTATGGCATCTTACAGCAGCCCCTCTGGCATTTGCCAAAACCCACAAATTGCCAGTCTGGGGCTGGAATCAGCTCTCAAGCCTAACATTTTCTTTACTTCAATCTTTATCCTTTTACAAGTGACAAACAAAGCACGTGTCTGGGCAATAATATAGTGAATAAAGTACCCCCTCTTGTAAAATATAAGGATATTATAAATACACCTGTCAACTGTCCTGTTTCGAGCTCAACTCCTGGCTTGTTACTGAAATGTCCCAACTTTCTCTTTGATCTCCTGCACTAAACAGCCAGAAAAAAAGAAGTTTTAACTTTTTTCTAACTTAATTGGCTTTTGGGAGAGAGCCTAGAACAGCCACCAGGTGCACTTAGATACATTTGTAACAATTTAAGATAAGCAAATAAGTAATTGTAACAATTTAATATAAGCAGGTCTCTTGGGGAAACTGTGACTCACCTTAAAGGGCAATTCCCCTTTATTAGCAAAACTGTAATAACTGCAGAAATGTGTTCAGATTTTGATAACCTGCCAAATTTTGTAAGATGAACATGGTAGTTGAGGGGTGTGGTCACAACAATGAGTGTGGTCAAAACAATCTGTTTGTCTATTTAAAAAATGTTGGGAGGTATGTTATAAGTTACAGAGGAGTTCCATGACCATATAAAAGCATGAAGCCTGAAGGCCTCAAGGAATTCTTAAGTGACTTCTAATATACTCAACAGGGGGTACTTTATTGATAAGAATACACAAGTTTTAATGAGTCTTGTGACAGAAATGACATCACTAAGCTCCAATTATAAGTGATGACATCACTGTTGTGTACAATCACTAAGCTCCATTTATAAGGATATCATTTACAGGTTATTCATGGTTTTTGTGTATTATATAGTGAATAAAGTACTCCCTCTTGTAAATCATAAGGATATCACAAGTTACCAATAGTGATGGGCGAATCTAGGGCAAAAAAAAATTTATTCGCTGGCGGTGAATCGCGGGAATTTGCATCAGGCAAATAAATTCGCCCATCACTAGTTAACAAGGCATTTCATGACCATATAAATTCATAAGGCTGAAGGCCGATTGTTTTTATACAGGTCATGAAACTCCAAGGCAACTTCTAATATCCTCATATTTTGCAACTGGGGGTATTTTATTTATTATAATACACAAGTTTCAGTAAGTCATGTGACAGAAATGACATCACTACTCACCGTTTATAGCTGATGACATCAGAACTCACCTTTATAACTGATGACATTAGAACTCACCGTTTATAAGGATAAAATTTGCAGGATATTCATGGTTCTTGTGTATTATATAGTGAATAAAGTACCCCCTCTTGTAAAATATAAGGATATCATAAGATACCGAGGAGTTTCATGACCATAAAAAAAAACACGAGGCGTATGGCGAGTGTTTTTATACAGGTCATGGAACGCCGAGGTAACTTTTAATATTCTCGTATTTTGTAACTGGGGGTACTTTATTTAATTTCAGTGAGTCATGTTACAGAAATGACATCAGAGCTCACTGTTTATAACTGATGAGATCAGAACTCACCATTTATAACTGATGACATCAGAACTCAGATAACCAGTATTGCTATGGATTAACAGTAAGATACTCTAAGTGAAATGTGTCTTGAGGATTTCTGTTCAATATTCTCTCCACTGATATAAAATGTAAATAACCAAAGAATCCTGTCAGTCTACACTTTAGCCTGAGAGCTGCTGAGTCAACACAACACTGAATACTTTCCACCAAGAGGGTGGTCCATTAGTCTTTTCCACTATCACTGGGTTTCCCCAAGGAGACCATTATTCTGTGTCCTATATAGGGTTCACCATGGGCTGTGCAATGTCTAATTCTGTATATAAGTCATAATATGGATTTCTGAATAGAAATGTGGAGGGTGAGGAGCACATTCCTTCCAGAGATTGTCCGCAAGGTGACAAAAATAATTCTTAGGAAATTGCTCCACTTATTACACTGAAGCCATGGGTTCTCCTTCATCCTCATGAATTTGTCCCTCATGGTCTCAGATTTTCCATATCCACCTCCTTGAAAATATCACACTAAGTTTCACCTCAGGACTCTGCTTAGTTGCTGTCATTGCTTGGTTGTCGAAGTCCATTTGTACCTACACTGTTGTAATCTATGTGTGTAAATGTGGGGCTTGACCTGTTTTGCTATACAAAGCTTTAACATTGGAAAATCTTAAATCTCAAAATTATATGCAATATACAGGGCTGAATTCAACAGCGTATTGATGTATTTTAAATTTATTGATAATATTTATTTAACATTTTTTATATATAATGTATAAGTAATACCAACTGCTACTATTGGCACCATCTGATATTACTTTACCTGCTATCCCACAGTCACAGTCCCTTCCCAGAGACTATTATCCCATTATTATTATTAACATGTATTTCTATAGCACCAACTTGTTTCGTAGTGCTACTATAGGCACCATCTCTCCCTACTACAGTATATGTACCTGCTATTCCACAGTCACAGTCCCTTCCCAGAGACTATTATCCACTGTTACTATAGACACCATCTCTCCCTACTATACCTGCTATCCCACAGTCACACTCCCTTCCCAGAGACTATTTTCCCACTGTTACTATAGGCATCATCTCTCCCTACTATACCTACTATCCCACAGTCACACTCCCTTCCCAGAGACTATTATCCACTGTTACTATAGGCACCATCTCTCCCAACTTTCATGGGCGTAACTTCCGGGGGGGCAGGTGGTGCAACTAGGCCAGGGCCTGCACCCCCCACAGGGCCCCCCGGCAGTCTTGCACCCGCTGCAGCTAGGGTTGCCACCTGACTTGTATTTTTGTAGGTTAATCCCAATGTTATTAATAGTAAAAAAAAGATAAATATATAGGAAGGATATTTTTCAAGAAAAGGTGGCCGCCCTAATTCATATACAATTACAATAAATATTGGTTAAACAAATCAACCACTGGACATTTTGGGGGCCTTGTTGCAGCTGGCTGGAGTCGGCTAAAGCGGCACACCCCCACCTAGTTCCGTTACTGCCTACTATACCTGTTATCTCACAGCCACAGTCCCTTCCCAGAGTTTCTGCTGTACCTGCACAGTCAAGTAGTCAATCTTCCAGTATAATTTCCTGTCCCTTTAGGGCCCTTGTCACCTGGCACAAATCCAGTGGTGGAACTATTGGGGGAGCAGAGGGTGCGATTGGGCCAGGCCAGGGCCAGCCCCCCCCTCAGGGCCCCCCACAGCTCGGGCACCACTACTTCCTTGCAGGAAATCACATACAGAGGGGTATGGGGGGAGGGGGGGAGCGGCTGCGCATCTCCAGATGAATCCTAGCAAGGAGACCTGTATACACATACGTATTATTCTGCAAAAAAAAAGAAAAAACATTCTGTGGAGTCCAAACAAATTTCATCATGTAGCAAAGAGAATAATTTGCTAAAAAGCTCAGTTCAACCAACAGCAGAAGACAAATTAGAGATGTACCAGAGTGAGTACTGATAATTGTTTGTTACAGGTCAATATGCAGGTAATACTGTAGCTTTTGCAATGAACAGAAACATAATGTGGCTTGACTAGAGCTAGCTTCCCAGTAAACCCCTGAGTCTTCACAAAAATACTTTTTTTTATAGTTATATATATACATATACATATATATATATATATATATATATGTTTTACCAGATACAACATAAAGACAACTTGTGCAATGTTGTTCACCTTCAAATTAACTTTTAGTATAAGGTCAAGAGTGGTATTCTGAGACAATTGTCATTTGCTTTTTATCCAGCAGCTCTCCAGTTTGCAATTTCAGCAGTCTGGTTACTAGGGTCCAAATTACCCTAACGACCATGCACTGATCGATTGTTAAGACTGACGCCACATAGGGCACTTAAGGGGGTAGTTCACATTTAAGTTAAACTTTATGTTAGAATGGCCAATTCTAAGCAACTTTTCACACAACTCGCTAATTCTTGAATGAATCTCTAAAAAACCTGTTTTACAGAGGGACCAAAAAAACAGGACACGGTATCTCCCTTGATAAATGCTCTAATCCTCTATCCCAGAGGGGAAAATTATTATTCTAGCGATACCCTTCTCTGGCACAATCTCCCCATCTCCGAATGGTACCAAACCCCAAAATGTGGACTCACTATGGTATAAAATATGGGGGTCACGCCACTGAACAAGGTGAAATATCTAACTTTAATAATCTTAGGGGAAAAATGTAATTTACCAAACAAGGTAATATTTAATTTACCAAAGGAGCTAAAATTCAAACCTAGTTTATTAAAATCAGTCTCCGAATTCTACTCCCTCTTGAACAACCCCGGGGAACCTATTTTAAATAAACTATATGGGAAATGGATAAAAGACATTCCCCAACTAACCCCTGAAACATGGAAGGAAATCTTGTAATTAGTGATGGGCGAATCTATCCCGTTTCGCTTCGCAGAAAAATTTAAGAATTTCCAGCGAACTTCGCGAAAAATTGGCGATTTTTTGACACCAGCGAATTTTCGGCAGGCGAATTTTCTTATAATCTTCTAAGTCAGCTTTAATTAACTCAAAGGACAAAATTATCCAATTCAGATATCTCCACAGAACCTATTTAACTCCCCACAGACTACACTTAATGAATCCCTCTATACCAGATATTTGTCCTAAGGGCCCTTACACATGGACATTTTAACCTGCGTTCCCCTGCGTTCCGTTTTGCTGCGTTCAGCCGCAGGGGAGCGCAGGTATAGATGCACTCAATTCTTTTCAATGGGGTTGTACTCACACAAACACATGTAGGCACCGAATGCAGGAAAAATGCAGCATGTTGCGTCTGAACCTTCGTTCGGCACCTACATGTGTTCGTGTGAGTACAGCCCCATTGACAGTGGCGTAACTACTCCCTGGTGGGCCATGGTGCAGGATGGGCACCTGGGCCCCCTTGTCGGACCATTAACTCTATAAATCCCATGCTGGAGTGTTGATAGCATGTGTGCTGTAAAATGTCCCCCTAGATAACCGCCTTCTATAACTATTATCGTGGCTCTGATGGTCCCCAAGGGGGTGGGGGCCATGGTGCAATTGCACCCTCTGCACCCCTGGTAGTTACGCCACTGCCCATTGAAAAGAATTGAGTACCTCTGTACCTGCGCTCCCCTGTGGCTGAATGCAGCAAACGGAACACAGGGGAGCGCAGGTTAAAATGCCCGTGTGTAAGGGCCTTAAATGTCAGCATTCCCCAGCTGACTTTATATACATATTATGGCAATGTGCACCAATACAAAATTTCTGGGGTAAAATTGCACAGGAAATGTGCATATTATTCCAATAGATTTGACCCTTCGTATCCTGAATCAAGCTGAAGATACAGCCCCAACCATTGCAGAAAGAACACTAATATGTTTCCTTCTAATCCAAGCAAAAAGACTGATAGCACTTAAAGGAAAACTATACCCCTGAACAATGTAGGTCTCTATAAACAGATATTGCATAAAACAGCTCATATGTAAAACCCTGCTTTGTGTAAATAATCCATTTTCATAATAATATACTTTTTAGTAGCATGTGCCATTGGGTAATCATAAATAGAAAATAGCCATTTTAAAAAATAAGGACAGCCTCCTGGGATCCTAGGATCCAACGGTGCACACAAACATACCAAACAAACTATAAAGTTAGGTCACATGAGCCAATTAACAGACAGAGTTGTGTCTTTTGCTTCCACACTTCTTCCTGTTACAGTAAGGGGCCAATTTACGAAATTCACGTGAAATGATCGAAATTCGATCGAATAACGATTGTACAAATTTTTCGTGAAATTTGGCCTCTTCGATCATTGAATATCGAATAGATTGACTAGATCGAATGATCGGATATTCGATAATTCGATCATTCGATGATCGGTGAAATAAAGATTTTAAAGTATCGACTGCCTACTTCGCCAGATTGAACCTACCGAATTGTAATAGAAGGATATGGGAAGCTCCCCATAGGCTTCTGAGGCTAAGTCCTGCTCGAATACCATTCGTACGATCGGAGCGTTCGAATCGTACGAATTTTCCAGACACTCAAATGAAATTTCACGATTTTTTTCGTGAAATCGAATGATCGGTATCCGATCGTACGAATTCATCAAGAAATCAGATATAGAGCAAAATGATAGCCTAAAACAATTCGATAAGCATTCAATGGTAGAATACTTATCGAATTGTGAATTTGGTCGAGCTGATTTCTGGGAGTAATAGTAAATTTGCCCCTTAGAGTTGAAATATTTCTGGTCAGGTGATCTCTGAGGTAACACACAGACCATCACAAAATGGTGGTTCAAGGCAAGAGATGTAAAAGGCAATATTTACTTAAATATATATTCCAGTTTGGTAAGATTCTTTAATATGTCACTTAATTTGATATAAACTATCTGTCGATCAAGCATTCATTTTCGGGTATAGTTTTCCTTTAAATGGAAATCTGAACAACCCCCTAAAAAGAGACAATGCATAGAATTAGTTAACAACTCAGCCCCTCTATACCAGCTAACTTACATCACTAGAGGCTGCCCAAAGAAATTTGAAGAAGAAATGGACTGCATTGTTATCTGAGCATCTCCCCGCTCTCTTGATTCAGAATGATCAAGAACAATAAATAAGCCCATATTCTTTACTTATCTTGCCCCCCCTCCCCCCCCATTAAGAAACAACAGTATGCTCGATTTATTGGGAAAACAGTTCAATAGATTATCGTATATCACAGCTGACTCAAGTGTATACAGGTATACTTTTAGGGCTCTTAAGCTGGCCATACATGGGCAGATAAAGCTGCCGATAACGTTCGTTTAGACCAATTTGATAGCTTATCTCCCCATGTATGGGGGCTTCCCACAGAAGGTCCATTGCGCTAGTCCATTGCGCTAGTCGGCCATAGGGCCGAATGTTCGGATTACCCCAATATAGCCCTGCCAGTTAGTGGCATATGGGGGAAAGATCTGCTCATTCGGCGATGTCACCAAACGAGCAGATTTTTGCATCTATGGCCAGCTTTACTCACAAGCGTTTTTCCCTGCGCTCCCCTGTGTTCTGTTTTGCTGCTTTCAGGAATAGACGCAAGCAATTCTTTTCAATGGGGCTATACTCACACAAGCGCATGTATACGCTGAACGCAGGAAAAATGCAGCATGTTTCTTCTCAACCTGTGTTTGGTGCCTACATGCGCTGGTGTGAGTACAGCCCCATTGAAAAGAATTGCTTGTGTCTATTCCCGCGCTCCCCTGGGGCTGAATGCAGCAAAACGGAACGTAGGGGATCGCAGGGGAAAACGCTTGTTAGAGCCCTTACACTATTACAGATAATGTTTAAACTATATTACCTGGTACAAAAGAAAATGTTACTGTATATTTGTCACCCGAAAACAGCGTCGGACTGGCCCACCAGGATACCAGGAAAAGTCCTGGTGGTCCCAGGTGTCATTCCCTATTTCTAGAGGCTAAATAGATGTAATAATAGATTATAGTATGTAAAGAAAATACACTAGGAGAATAGAGGCTGAATGAGTAGAGGAAGAATAATAGTACTGAGAGCGGGCCCCTGGTCTAAAATTTTTTGGTGGGCCCTTGATGTTCCAGTCCGATACTGCCCGAAAATTACAACTGAAGTTTCATGTATAATTCTTTTTCAGTTATTGTTTTGCAGAAAAAAAAGAAAAAAAAGTGAAAACAAATGTATTGTTATTGCTACTTTTTGTTACTCATCTTTCTATTTAGACCCTTTCCTATTTATATTCCATAGTCTCTTATTTAAATCAGAGCACGGTTGCTAGGGTAATTTGGACCCTAACAACCAAATTGCTAAAATTGCAAACTGGAGAGCTGCTGAATAAAAACTACAAATAATAATTGTCTCAGAATATCACTCTCTACAATCTACATCATACTAAAATGTAATTTAAAGGTGAGCAACCCCTTTGAATTATGTCTGTTCGGTTAAGAAAATCTAACCTGGGCTTCTCTAGTATTTTAAGAATTACAATCTAGAGCACCTCAGGAAGTCAAAGGTGAACAACCCCTTCGAAAATGATTTCCTTTTTCTCTGTAATCATAAAACAGTAGCTTGTACTTGATCCCGACTAATATATAAGTAATCGTAATTGGATGCAAAATCAGCCTGTTTGGTTTATTTAATGTTTATATAATTTTCTAGTACACTTAAAAAGATCCAAATTACAAAAAGATCAATTATCCAGAAAACTCCAGGTCTGGAGCATTCTGTAATATGCATGTCTACATGGCATGCCCCATGGAATAGCTGAAATGTGCAGGGTGATAGGCTGCACCTCTATCAATCTTCCCTATTGATCTGAGCATCCAGATTCAGCAGCAGCAGCAGCAGCAGCATCCCTAGCTGTACCCAGGCACTATAATATATAGTATAATGATATACTTTTCTCTTGGACTATGATATAACTGCACAGAGGGACTCAGGATTCATACAAACTATAAATATTGGCTATGAGACTTTCAGGGCAGTATTGGTGCAGTGTGATTCAAATGGACGAGCAGATGATTAAGCCAGACTATCTCCCCGTCTCTTGGTCATTTTGTTCTGCACGCTAGACGGCTTTTATTACTGCAGAGACGTGGTCAGCAAGCCGCTGCTTGAAGGTGAACCTCTTTAGTTGACACGCTGGGATAAAATAGTGCAAGCCAGCAGCTAAGGTAAATCCCAATAGCTGTGGAGCTGATCTCTCCATCCATCTCTTTCACGGCTTAAAGGCAGAAGAGATTTTATACCTTGACTTTTAAAAGACTAGAACCATTTCTTACTACCAATAGAAAAAAAGAGGAAAAGCTGTACTATATCAGTGGCTTTCTGGTGCAGGCCGCTAACCCCACTGCCATATAATCCAGGCTGGATTAAAGGGCAGGAGCCCAAAATGTTGCCCGGTCTTTGGCAAAAATAAATACTTTTCAATGCTAATCAAAGTGCTGCAGCGTGAATTTCTTAGAACCATTTTTGAAATTATACTCTATTCACAAAACTTCCTTTTTAAAGCTTTTTAAAATAGTAACACATGTAATGTAATTAAATTCGCTAAGAGCAAAACATTGCGCACCAATAAGAGTAAAAATCCACATCTCACACTACAATATTGTTCCTTAAACGGTTATTGCATTGCGAATCGTTATTGCGCTGTGCGAATTGTCAATGCGCACTCTTAAGAAGTGCTTGAAGGCGTCGTAATCTTTTGGAGCAAACATTGCGACTTTTCCAGTAAGAAGTTTTATTACATTGACAGCACATTAGCGCAAAGTATAAAATTCGCAAACGGCCTTCCGCTGGTGGAAGGTCACTAAACAGTTTCCGGGTTCGCAAAATATATATTGCGCAAAACAAAATTTGTTCGCGCAAAGGCTTAACTTTTCGCATTCGTTTTTCACAATTCGTTTTTCACATTTGGACTTACTATTATAGAGATCAGTTAATTTTTTGCTATCTAATGACTGGACCGCGAACCAATGGGAAATTAGTTAAGCTGGCCATAGACGTAAAGATTTTTGAAAGATCCAATGGTTATCGTGAGACCATGATTGTCTCAAAACGATCGTTTAAATGTCCGATGTGTCCATCAACTAAAAAGACCATTTCAGGCGATATTGCAAGCAAAACTGAAGGATCGCAGCCTGCTTGGCCCTGCAAACATAGGTAGATTGTATGGGGACCGATAAAGATTTTATAACCTGGCTGTTCAATCATCAGACCAATGTCGGACGAAAAATCGTAAGATAAATGATCGTTGGTATCCCACTAACCGCACGATAATTTGAGAGATTGGTCGGACTTCCCTAAAATCGGTCGTTCGGGAAGGGAAAGATTGTTGCGTCTATGGGGAGCTTAAGTGCCATGTCTACCTTACATAGTTAAATAGTGTTGAAAAAATAAATCAAGTTCAACCCCTCCAAATGAAAACCCAGCATCCATACACACACCCCTCCATACCTTCACATAAATTATATATACCCATATCTATACTAACTGTAGAGTTTACTATCACAGGAGCCTTTGATATTATGTCTGTCCAAAAAATCGTCCAAACCCCTCTTAAAAGCATTAACAGAATCAGCATCACAACATCACCCGGCAGTGCATTCCACAACCTCACTGTCCTCACTGTGAATAACCACCTACACTGCTTCAAATGAAAGTCCTTTTCTTCTAGTCTGAAGGGGTGGCCTCTGGTGATCCTCTTTATGGGTAAAAAGGTCCCCTGATATTTGTCTATAATGTTCTCCATAGAAAACAACCCCAACCTTGACCCTCATAATTTGTCTTCCATCCCTCTAACCCAGGGGTCCGCAACCAAGGGGCCGTGGACATATCTGAACAGGGCCTCCAAGCCAAATCTGCATTTGGCACAGATGCACCTAATTTGACACAGCCATTGCAAAAAATTCTGGCTTTATACCGGTCCCTGTGGCAAAAAAGATTGGGGACCACTGCTCTAACCAGTTTAGTTGCACTTAGTCTCTCACTCTCTCCAGCTCATTTACATCCCTCCTAAGGACTGGAGTCCAAAACTGCACTGCATACTCCAGATGAGGCCTTACTAGGGATCTATAAAGAGGCATAAATGTTTTTTTTTTTTCAAAAAAGACTGGCAACACTATTGTGAAAAATTCATAGTGTATTCAAATTTGCATGAACAGCCAATATCTAGTTGTGAGAAAGGGACTGAAACGTCACGTTGGCTGTTCATGCAATTTGTAATTATTTTTCACAATATATCTTGCTGTTTTTTAAAAAAAATATATATGCAAAAATAAAAGCATTATAGTGGTTTTCAGAACTTCGCTTGTATGTATATATATATATATATACATATATATATATATATATACATATATATATATATATATATATATATATATATATATATATATATATATATATATATATATATATAGCTCCCACCCCTAAAAAGGCAACCAAGTTTGGGAGTTTTACTTTGAAAGCAGCAAGTAAGTTGAAGGTAAAACTTCTGTTGTTAGGCTGTTGGGATGGGGAAAGGGATGGGGTGATATCACTCCAACTTGCAGTACAGCAGTAAAGAGTGATTGAAGTTTATCAGAGCACAAGTCACATGACTTGGGGCAGCTGGGAAATGGACAATATGTCAGATTTCAAAATGAAATATAAAAAAAAATCTGTTTGCTCTTTTGAGAAATGGATTTTAGTGCAGAATTCTGCTGGAGCAGCACTATTAACTGATGTGTTTTGAAAAAAACATTTTTCCCATGACAGTATCCTTTTGAATATATTGCAATATATGGACAAACAATCCCTGTTTAAAGGGTAAGGCTTTTTTAGTAGCTGTATGCACAAAATGTCTCAATGTCTCTCACAAAATGTCTCAATGTCTTGAATATATTGATAATGGAAAATTGTAATTGTAATAATGAAAATTGTAGCATGTTGTAGAATGGCCAATTCAAAGCAACTTTTCAATTGGCCTTCATTTTTTCTTTCATAGTTTTTTTTTATTATTTGCTTTCTTCTTCTGACTCTTTCCAGCTTCCAAATGGGGGCCATTGACCCCATCTAAAAACAAATGCTTTGTAAGGCTACAAGTTTATTGTTATTGCTACTTTTTATTACTCACCTTTCTATTCTGGTCATCTTTTATTAATATGCCAGTCTCTTATTCAAATCAGTGCTTGGTTGCTAGGGTAATTTGGACTCTAGCAACCAGCTGAAATTGCAAACTGGAGAGCTGCTGAATAAAAAGCTAAATAACTGAAAAACCACAAATGATAAAAAATTAAAACCAATTGCAAATTGTCTCAGAAAATCACTCTCTACATCAGTGATCCCCAGCCAGTAGCTCGTGAGCAACATGTTGCTCTCCAACCTCTTGGATGTTGCTCTCAGGGTCTTCATTGCAGGTGCTTATTTTTGAATTCCAAGCTTGAAAGCAAGTTTTAATTGCATAAAAACAAAGTATAGTGTCAAGTAGAGCCTCTTGTAGGCTGCCAGTCCACATAGGGACCACCAAATGACCAATCACAGCCCTTATTTGGCAACACAAGGGACTTTTTCATGCTTATGTTGCTCCCCAACTATTTTTACAATTGTGTGGCTCACGGTTAAAAAAGGTTGGGGACCCCTGCTCTACATCATGCTAAAAGTTGATTTAAAGGTAATTGGTGCTCTGAATGATGTTTTTTCGGATAAGATTACAATACCTCAGAGAGCCTCTGCATCACAATGACAGAGGCCTAAAATATGAGGCAAATTATCCCTGATTTTTATACAGTCTGGAGATACAGAGGAGAGACAGGGCTAGTCTAGGGCACAGGGCTGCCTTCAGGGAGCACAGGGGTGACAGTCGTCCTGGGCCAAGGAAATTTCTCTTTTCAAGGTGGGTACAGATTCCTGGAGTAGCCCCCCTTTACCTAATATGATAAGGGACTAGCTCACTGAGATAAGCAGGGGGTATAATATCATATTGCTCTTTGAATGACAAGAGAGGAAACTTGGCCTTCCACAAAGAAAACAACAGGAAATGTTTGTGGTAAATATGTATTTCCTATCTGTGTAATGTCAACTCATGCAACACCTCCATGTCTGGTTATAGGACAGAGGCAAACAGAATGCTGCTATATAGCTGCTGATGAACACCAACTCCTACCATAAAAGGCAAGCAGATATTAAACACTAGGAAATACTTGAGAAAAGATCTGTTGTGCAACTGCCCCATTCAATATCTTGGGCATGGAGGCAAGAGTCTCACTTTGGGATGTTCATGAGCAGTGTAAGGGCAAGAGTCCAGATGAGGAGTGCGGACCAAGGAGGAAACAGCAGTCCAAGATATCGCAGTACAGGCAAGGGTTAGGCAAAAGTCTTAAACGTAATCCAGGCAAGAAGTTCGGTTCAGGCAGCAAGGGTTCAAAAGTCCAGTAACGAAGCAGGGTCATAAACAAGAAGTCACAGCAGAAGATCAGGATAAACGCACCCAGGAACCACCGAAGAGGACCTATAATCGGGCAATGATTGCAGACCTGGATAGCCCTTATATAGGCCCAGTTTGGCGCCAATTACGGACGCTGGCGTCATGACGCACGCCGACGTCTGCGTGCGCCCGTATGGACGCACGCCGACGTCTTGACGCACGCCGACGCCTCGGCGCGAACCGGCGCCCTGACACGCCCGCCCAGATGGACGCGTGCACAAGTTGATGCCGGCGCGCCTGCGCCCTACCTGACGCAACTGGGACCTAGCAGGTACCCTTACAGTACCCCCCCCTCACGGGGGGCCTCAGGACCACCAGGAGACGGCTTCAGCGGAAAGTCCTTGTGGAACCTACGGGTGAGCACTCCACTAGATACTGCACAGCACCCCTGGACACTCGGGAGTCCAAAATACGGCAAACTCATGATTTCCATCCACCAGGATCGGAGCAGCAGGAGGAGAAGAGGAAGGAGGACATACTGCAGGCTTGAGGAGGGAAACATGGAAAACATTTGGAATTCTCATTTCGGGGGGAAGCTGAAGACGAACCGCCACAGGATTGATTACTTCGATCACAGGAAACAGACCAATAAACTTTGGACCCAACTTAGGAGTAGGCACCCGGAGGCGGATGTTACGGGTGGAGAGCCATACGTTGTCGCCCAGGGAGTATTCCGGAGCGGGCACCCTACGTTTACCTCTTTTGCGACTGGGAGCTCTTCTCCAGGTTGACCCGGGTAGCTTGCCAGATAGCGGTCATGTGGGCGACTTGGTCATTGGCGGCAGGAACATCAGTAAGAACAAAGTCCTGAGGAAGAGCCAGGGGATGTAGGCCATACACACAAAAGAAGGGGGATCTTCCAGAGGAGTCATGTAGAGCATTGTTATGGGCAAACTCGGCCCAAGGGAGTAAATCTTTCCAGTCATCTTGGCACAGAGACACATGGCACCTCAGGAACTGCTCCAGGGCTTGATTGACCCTTTCCGCTGCCCCATTAGATTGGGGATGATATGCGGAAGAAAAGTGAAGTGAAATGCTCATTGCCTTGCATAACGCTCTCCAAAATTGGGAAACAGTTTTGCGCCAATTACGGACGCTGGCGTCATGACGCACGCCGACGCCTGCGTGCGCCCGTATGGACGCACGCCGACGTCTTGACGCACGGCGACGCCTCGGCGCGAACCGGCGCCCTGATGTGCGCGCCCAGACGGACGCGCGCGCAAGTTGACGCCGGCGCGCCTGCGCCCTACCTGACGCAACTGGGACCTTACAAGCAGTAGTTTGGGATTAGTTCCTGTACTTGAATATTTTGTATGTTTGGCAGTGACATTTATCAGATAATATATTATTCATTTCAATAATGAGCAAGCCTGCCTGTAGTCTTGATCTTCAGCCAAGTAATGTAATGCTAGGAGTCAGATGGAATGTTACTCACAAGCACTGTTGTGTCAGTTTGAATGTACAACCTTAGGTGAAGGGGAAAAAAGCAACATTTTACTCATCCCAATTGATCAATGGCTCCCCCTGAAATCCATAATACTGTTTTGCGGAGGAGAATATTGGTTATTTATTGGCCGAGGCTTCAAATGAAACCTGATAAAGATATCTTAATAGTTGTAAAGAAGGGAGTACATTGGGTAAGATTCAGTTTAATAAGGAAACAATATTGCAGTTTCTCTCTAAATTCTCTTTAGACTACAATGGTTTCATGAAGTGCAAATATAACATCTGAAAAAAATCTTCATTTTATGTTGGACCCATATGGAGGTGTGTACAAAACTTGGAGACAAAGGCCCAAATTCACTAAAGCGTGAAGCGTCTAATGCTGGCGCTAATTCGCCAGCGTGATGTCATTTCGTAACTTCGGAAATTCACTAACACTGGCTCTGGCGAATTTTCGCTAGCGAAGTAGATAGACTTGTGCAACTTTGCACCCTTATGCCAGGCGAAGTTGCGCACTGACGAAGGATCATATTTACGCAAATTCACTACGATCATCATTTTACTGAACGTTACCACTTACCTTAGACTTTACTTCGCCTGGTCAGACCAGTCGAAGTTCAATACAATAGATAGGAGGTTGAAAAAAAAATGTCAACATTTTTCTAAGTAAGGGGGGGGGGGTTACCCACCTTCCCCCCTACATTTCCTAACATATGGCAACACAACTATACAGGGGGCACATGTAGGGCAATAGGACAACTTTATTTTATTTATTAAAGGTTTCCTGGGCTTGTGTAATGGAATGTAGTGGCTGTAACATATACTTCTATTATACGTTAAAGTTCCCGCTGTATGCAAATTAGGCTTCGCTAGTGTAACTGCGCTCTGCCTAGCGAAATAACACTAGCGCAACTACGCTACCATTCACCGACCTGAGCGTAACTTCGTACTTTAGTGAATTTGCGTAGCGCTGGTGAAAATTCACCTGGCGAAGTGCCGCGAACGCTAGCAAAGCTAACGCTAGCGACTTTTCGGATCTTAGTGAATTTGCCCCTTAGAGATGTAGGGAAAGAGAGGGAGATTCATGGAGGCAATGGATGTGTAACAAGGTAGGTGAATACACGTTGATGCAGAAGAATGGAGATGTATGGAAGGAGAGGGACATGTATGGAGGCGTTGGGTGTATAACAAGGTTGGTGAAGATAAGTTGATACAGAAGACTGGAGATGTAGGGAAGGAGAGGGACACACATGGAGGCAGTGGATGTATAATAAGGTAAGTGCAGACAAGTTGATGCTAAAGACTGGAGATGTAGGGAAGGAGAGGGACACATATGGAGGCGGTGGATGTATAACAAGGTAGGTGAAGACATGTTTATACAGAAGACTGGAGATGTAGGGAAAGAGAGGGAGATGCATGGAGGTGGTGGATGTATAACAAGGTATGTGAAGACATGTTTATACAGAATACTGGAGATGTAGGGAAATAGAGGGACTCGCATGGAGGCAGTGGATGTATAACAAGGAAGGTGAAGACAATTTGATGCAGAAGACTGGACATGTAGGGAAGGAGAGGGACACACATGGAAGCGGTGGATGTATAACAAGGTAGGTGAAGACAAGTTGATTAGAAAGATGGAGACATAAAAAAGGCAACTCATAGAGGTTATGAATGCATAACAATTTTTAGACAAGTTTATTAAGAAGACTGGAGATGTAGGTAAGGGGGGATATTTGAAGTTAGCAGGGTTTAAGAGCAGTAATAAGCGTTTTTGTCAATATGTTCAAGTGTTATACCCTCATGTTTTGCTAAATTGCTAAATAATTTAACACAGAGACCAAAATAAACTGTTGGCTACCGGGTTTCCTTTAGGACAGCACATCAATGAAGGCTGTCTATCCAATCAGCACCCAAAGCTATTTTGTATGACATTACACATTAGCTAGGCCTCCCACCATGAGACTTCCTATAATCCTGGGACCCCCAATAACCTCCTGGGTCTGCTGAATCCATTGTTCTTCATCTGGAGGTTTCAACTAGGGGGCTGAACTACTGGTGTAAATGATAACTTTGTTATAAATGTGAGTTAAGTAAGCTAGGAAATATTCTTTTGTTATAGTATAATTGTATTCCCCTTTAAGGAACTGAGTGGAGCACACATTGGGGTAAAGCAGCACAAGAGCTTTTTGTCCTATGGACACACAACAATGTAAACAGTGCTGCAACACAGCTCGACCTTCATAAAAGCCAGGGATTTCTTTTTCACACTGATGATCAATGGGAATTGGTAATACTGTCTGTGCCTCTGAAAGGGAGGTGATTATATAGAACTTCTGTGCACTGAAGGTGCAAAGTCCACATTACACAGCAGCTGTGAGTAAAGCATGGCTTGGGTTGCCTATGTTATGTTGCTAAGAAACTTCCCATAGAACCTTGTTTCTCTCCAGGTCAATTGTGTAGATTCCCAGGAAACAATAATATCACATGTGAATCATAGGCAGCAGCCGCACCCACCAGTTACATGGGTAGGAGGAATTGTGCCAATGCCCCATCAGTGCACAGAGTACAGTTTAACTAATTGATACATGTATCAAAGCAGATCAATGAGTCACTTGGAGAGAACGTCCTATGTTCGATTCCAGTCAGGGCACTAATGTGTTTTCTCTCTGCAAGGGTTTTAAAAACAAGGTAACTGGCTCCTGCTAAAATGTACCCTACTGTGTTTAAATGTGATAGGGACCTTAGATTGTAAGCTCCCCTGGGGCAGGAACTGAATGATATGTGCTTTTAGAAAATGAACACTATTCAGGTTGATGGGTTGATAGAGCTCAATGGCAACACTGAGCTATAACTCCCAACTAAATTGAGTGATAGAATAATACTGTAAGCTCCACTGGGGCAAGGACTGATTTGAATGATGTGTGCTTCTAGAAAACACTATTCAGTTTGATGGGTTGATAGAGCTCAATGGCAACACTGAGCTCTAACTCCCAACTAAATTGAGTGATAGAATAATACTGTAAGCTCCACTGGGGCAAGGACTGATTTGAATGATGTGTGCTTCTAGAAAACACTATTCAGTTTGATGGGTTGATAGAGCTCAATGCCAACACTGAGCTCTAACTCCCAACTAAATTGACAATTTAGAGAGAACTGAGTGATAGAATAATACTGTTTTATCATAGGAGGATGAATGCAGGGGCATACAATAACTATAGAGGAAGCAGACCCTGCGACCCAGGAGGCCCAGGAGACCCCTGCGGGGCCCTAACTCATGTACAATTTCAATAAATAATGGTAAAACAAGCCAACCTCTAGACATTTTGGGGACCTAAAAAAATTTGCTGGGGGGGGGGGGGCAGTAATATCTAGTTACATCACTGAATTAATGTATTTATCAAAGGCAGCAGGGTTTTTACAAGTAGGGAATCTATGGTAACAAAAGCTACTAATCTACAGCAGATAGAGCTTTATACCTGTTCTAGTTGATAAGCTCAGTAGGCCAGTGCTCTGTTGCTGTCCTAAGGCAACTTTGAACTTTTATGATTGTAAAATAAGTAGGCGCATCCTAACCTGAGCCCTTCAGCTGTGTCATCTTCAATGAAAAGAGCCCTAAATGACAGCTTTTGGCTGTATGAAAGTTAAAATTATAATTTATAAATGTTACACACTGTATAGATACAAGTTTATTAAGTTGCATTGAGATAATATTTGAATCAAAGTGAGGTTAGTGTTGTGTTTGGTAGCCGAGGATGAGGAGATTATAAAAATGCTTTATTAGCAGGTCATGCAGCCATTACATAACAGCAGTAAGTCATACTTTCACTTTCAAGCTGTACAGAAAGTCCTATGTATACACAGTGCCACCTGCAGGCCATTTGTATAAACACCACATATTCCCCCTAAAGTAGGAAAGCATTTGGACAACACATAAACAGTAACAATTAAACCGTATGTATCTTAAAGCAATATATACATTCTTCACATAGTCCTTGGTCCATGCAGGTAGTTTCCAGATTCTCTCAGTATGCCTTATAGGTTCACTTTCCTCTGCCCTATTGCGTTTGGCTTTAGGAGTAGGAAAATGTACTTCATCAAATGGAACATCTCCAAAGTCTTATCTAGCAGGAGCAAGACGACTTGCATTCCATATGCGTGTGGTCCTCGCTGGCGTCTCACTTCAAGTGTTGTAGTAAATTTAGATTGTCCTTGTTTCAGTATTCCTGGTTTCTTAATTCTGACTAAAGATCCAGGCTGAAAGTGCACTTCTCTTGCACCACGGTTTCTATCAGTATAAGCCTTGCATTTGGCTTGGTGACGTTTCACAATGTCAGTAGTAGATGATTTTGTAGGAATAGTCTTTGGTGGAAGTTTGACATCTGCAACATGTAACTTAGTGCGCATCTGTCTGCCATGTAATAATTCAGCTGGAGATGATTGGGTTGTTGCATGGCATGTTGCTCTGTAGTTATGTAAGAAGTCTGTTGTAAATACTTTTCAAGATTTCCCAGTAAGATTTGCTGTCTGTAGTGCTTCTTTCAGACTTCTGTTGAATCGCTCGATTTCTCCATTTGCTTGTGGGTAATACACCGAAGATTTCCTATGCATAATATTCCTCTCTCTCAGAACGGATTCAGACTCATATGAGACAAACTGTGGTCCGTTGTCTGATATTAACTCCTTTGGATTTCCTTCTCTGCTGAAGACAGAAATTACTGCAGCTGATGTTACATGAGAAACAAATGCAATTTCTGGCCATTTACTGTAATAGTCTATCAGAGTTATAGCAAATCTGCAGTCTGCAGGCCATTTGTATTAACACCACAGTTTGGGTGACCATACCATTCCATAAGATTAATTTGATGCTGCAGACTTCACTGGTGCCAACTTGCACAATTCATATTAATGAATTACTAATTAAATTTTGTAGCGCATGGATTATTTTATAAGTCCAGTTTTAATGGAAGAGGTGGCAAACCTGGTAGCAATGCTCATTTGAAAATCTTGCATTTGCAGGGGTATAACTTCATGACACCAGGACCCCCAGCAAACCTGTTTTCTGGCCCCATCCATTCCTTGCATGTGCTTTATATCTGCCTCTTGCCCTAATTGCCCCCCGAAGTCATATTATCTGCTCTCCTTATAATAACACTATGGTGCCGGAACTATTTTATAGAGGCCATGAGTATTTACATGAAGCAATGAAATGGCTGGTAGCAATGTGAATTCCAGCAGGTGAGAGATAAGAACATTTTGACCCAGATTTAGTGAAGGGAGTGCAGTGAATAAGGGAGGAAGGGTAAATTAATTATGCTTTGTGTGCTAATCTGACTGAAATGGGAACACAGAGTACAAGAGGAGACTTAATGTAAATGTGAAATGTTCAACTAATATTTGTTATTTCTGTTCAGGCAAAAGCCTGGTAAGTATAAGTAGTTTAGTGTGTAGCTTCCATTCATGTTCCCCATACCTTAGATGGGATTGGTTTCATCAATTTACACAACTTTACACATTTTAATAGAGCAGGCATGTAAAAAAATAAAGCGGAATCTCATACAAAAAAGTAAAGGTGTGACCCAGAGGTTTGACTATAGACTAGACAGGGGTCCCCAACCTTTTTTTACCTGTGAACCACATTCGAATGTAAAAAGAGTTGTGGAGCAACACAAAAATGAAAAAGTCCTTTAGGGTGCCAAATAGGGATTGTGATTGGCTATTTGGTAGCCCATATGTGGACTGGCAGCCTACAAGAGGCTCCACCTGACACTATACTTAGTTTTTATGCAATTAAAACTTGTTTTCAAGATTGGAATTCAAAAATAAGCACCTGCTTTGAGGACCATGAGAGCAACATCCAAGGGGGTGGAGAGCAACATGTTGCTCATGAGCTACTGGTTGGGGATCACTTGACTAGAGGAAGCAGACCCAGTGGTTTTTAAACTTCAATTATCTAGTGACCACACTGCCCCTGGTTTTAATGTGGAAAGGGCTGCCAATATTATATGGAGGTTGAACTTGACTTCCTGAGACAGTAGCAGAAAAATTAAGGCTTTTTCAAACATTCTGAAAAGAAATCAAGACTTGGGATGCCCTCCAAGTTGGCATTAGGGACAGCATTGATACTGCTGCTGGGAAGGAGGTGAGGTTAAAAGCCAGTAAGCTTGAACTTGCAAAAGGTAAGGAAAAATAGTTTTTTAGCCTTTTGATAGGGTTTTTTTTATTGTTAGTGTATTCATTTGCCTTGGCAATAGAACTCGTAGATGAAATTAATTAGAATCAGCCAAAAATATGGCACTTCTATCTGCTAATGATTATGCACCCAGGTACCTAAAAATGATTGAAGCAATACATGGTGTATTATGTCTGGTTTGTACATTAAATAAATGCTTAAAACCATTCACATTGTCATCCTATGTTTCTGGGCATGAAATTAATCCTTCTGTGATAGGTGTTGATAAGGATTGCTAGATGTAAGGGTTGCGCTTGTGAATTGGAGTGCTCTGTGAACCATATATATATTGTCCAACGCGCTCATTCAAGGTGGTCATTATTAGAACTTGCAACTGCACTTAGTAAAATGTCCATACTCCCAATAGATTGCTATGTTACAAGTAATGGGATCACTGCACCAGGTAGATACGTTTAAACTCCACAAAACATAACTTAACTTTTTGAAAAGTAAATATAATTTCAAGCAAGTTTGCAACATACATCAATTAAAAATATGTAGACTTTTCATGATTTTTAATTGTTTCTGACAGTTCACTAAGCCGAACCCCCTGCTGATCTGTCTGACTACTTTGCTGAGCTGGCTGACTACTGTTACTTTGTATCAGCAGCCAGCTGTCCTCAGCCTGCATCCTCCAAATCCCATCATTTCCTTCACACGTGACTTCAATAAGGAACATCACAGTGCAATGCATTGTGGGTTATGTAATTCCTGCGTGCTGTCTGTAAGCTGTGGAGACGTTGTTACAATTTATAACATCAGTGTTTAGTCCCTCTTTCCCTGCCAGGATTTCAAATGATGCAGAAAGAGAAGAACTGTTAAACAGCAGGATTTCAGCATAGAAATTTGTATTCATTCATACTTTTTGAAGTAACTGTGATATGGTATATTAGGGGTTTCTGTGTTATGTGGTCCTCTTTATCAAATCTTGGTTTGGATGCCGGAGTTCCCCTTTAAATATCTAGCAATAAATGGTAACTAATCATATATACAGAGTTACTGAATAAACTAGGCTACCAGAATTTGGGGAGGCCTTCACTATCAATATAGGTTGAAATAATCTTGTAAATGTGAAGATAACTTACTTAGAGTACTCGACTCCTGTATTTCTTCCTTATTGTAACAGGACAGTATGCTTTATAAAGGTTATGGCAGCATCAGCTTCTATGACAAACATAACCTCACTTCCTGCTGATGTGTTGATGATTTCCCGCAACCTAAGCAGCCCAGAACACACTGAGCATGTGCAGTGTCACTGACACTCAAAAGATGTCTGAACAAGAACTGAAGATGTAATGATCCGGTGGACAACTTTGAAAGTGTGGATCACTACTGCTACAGGGCTGCTCTGCCCGGAAAATACACAGATACATTACTCTAGGGTTTCTCTGGGATTTGCTCTCTATTTATATTTATAGGAATTTTCATATCCTATTACAGATATTTAATGTGATCAATATTCGTGTATAGTGACTCCGAGGTTGGTTACCATGTCACTTGTCTCAGTTTCAATAAAAAATATTTTAAAAGCCTGCTATTAACCAATACTGAATACAGATCATTGGCTGCTGTAGGTTACTAGTCCTAGAGCGTACTTTGAATATTTTGTGTCCAGTACTCATGTCATGTTTGTCATAACAGAATAGAAGGCCCAAAGGGTGGAGAGTTTAGCTTTAAACAAATAAAATCCTTTATTACACATAAATGCAATGTGATGTCTCTTATCAGTTTTATTAAAATATCCTGTTTACTTTGGTTTTATAACAACTGTGGTTCTTGGATCAGTAATGGAGAAGGCAAACCAGCAAAGCACATAGAGCAATACAAGGGCACAGCACTATGGGGACCAGTAATACCAGAAGAGGCTACACTTCTGTCTCTCTTGATGCCACTTTGCTTTATTAAGGTTGCTCATTATCTTTTTTATCCTCTCGCTTTGACATTAGGAGCCGGCCATAAATCATCTGTCTGCCACGGCACAAGCACAGAAATATTGCAGCTTAATAGCTGCCCATGTCAGTTTTGGCCAGCTCCGGACTGAGAATTAAAACAGCCCCTGGCATTTCAGGTACACAGAGGCCCAATCAGCCAACATAGAGGCCCAAACAACCCCCAACTGCCCACTAAATACTGACTTTCTATGGCATCTTATAGCAGCCCTTCTAGCATTTGCCAGAACCCACAGATTGCCAGTCCGGGCCTAGTTTTGGCTGAATACAAAGATCTATGGAGAATTTGGGCATGTTGGAGGCCTTGAAAATTTCCTGCAACTCTCCAGATGGTCAACTCCGGTTTAGGGTAAACGAGGCACCCATCCAATAACTGTGAGAGTGATAATAAAGATGCGATAATATAGGGACACTGATTGCTAGCAATGATTCAGTCACTGATAAAGCTCCACAGTGAAGAATGAGATACATGGAGGTACATGAAGTAAACCAGTTTTTGGGACCCCTGAGAAAGTTATGGGGTCAGTGACAAAATGTCTGAGTGACCATGCGCATTACCGTGTGCAGATATTGGAGATAGCGTTGAAACAATAAATATCTAATTACAACTTAACTTACCAGTAAAAGAAGGGACAGCTGTGATGTGGATGGGCAGGGGTAGGCAGAGCAGGCACGTGCCTAGGGTTCAAATCTGGGAAGGCACCAGCAAGGTTGTACTGGGGGGCTCGGGGCCCACCGGGACTGCTGCCCAGATTTCAAAACCTATCAATATCAACTCCAGGGTATTCCTTTTTCTGACATTAAAAAGCAGGGACAGCGCCCATAGTGTAATTTGCCATTATTTTTTAAAATGTTTTAAGACTTATTGCACTTGCATAAGTCACATCAAAGTGCAACAAACAATCCATTTTTATAGTGCAGATCATAGAGGTGAACCTTTGCAATACAAAGAGATGGGTTCTGCCGGCGTCTCCCTCTCCTGTATGTTCCACCTGTACATCCACTCTTTGCTGAGACCGGAAGTGATGTCATACCTGAAGGTCAGATTCTTCAGAGGTGGATTTCCTTTCCCTGCTAATTTCCTTATATTGCCTGCATTGCCATGGTTACACTTCATATTTCTTTTGCAAGTCAATTCAGTGATCTGGAAATCTCTCCCCCATAAAGTCCATATAGAGACCAGGTAAAAAAGGCTGTTTATACTACAAAAGATTTGCCTTTAGAGCACAGGTTCACTTTCAGTCAGTGAATAAATAAATATAATACATGAATACCTTATACAAATAGAACACTATAGCAATCCTAAAAGCAGTCTAAAATATCCTATAAAAAGCTCTCAAGTTAATATCAATATATAAACCTAGGGGAATAAAGGTCTGCAACTCATATATCCATTTGATTTCCCTTTGCAGAGTTTTTTGCACTACGTCCTCCCTCCAATTTTTTCCAGCAGTTTCAACACCACAAAATTTTAATCCCTGAGGATTCTTTTTGTGCTTTTATTTAAAATGTTTTGATAGACTATGGCTCCCTACTCCAGCTTTAATATTCCTTACATGTTCATTTATTTGCTCCCTCAGCTTCCTGTAAGGACTTTATTTTTTGTAAAATGTTCATTTATTCACTCCCTTTACTACCTGTATGGGTTTACTTTTCCTTTAAAACTTGCAAATATTTGTTGTTTTTTGCAATCTTAATTTTCTATCTCCTCAGGTCCTGAAAAAGTCATGAAAATAGGGAATGAGGTAGTGATGTGCGGGCAGACCCAATACCCGGGGGTGGTGGGCAGGTGCGAGTTGAGTTCTTCTCCTGCTCTCCCTGCCTGCCACCGTCAAATGCCAGCTTCCAACTTCCAGCTTTATAGCCATGTGCCTGCTCACCCTGCCCCTTTTATGACATCATTGGCGGGGTGGGTCTATAAAAGGAACAAAGGTCCAGGGCCAGTTGGGATTCATCCCAGGATACTTAGCAAGCTTAGCTCTGTGATTGCCAAACTTCTCTACTTAATTTTTTAGGATTCACTGAGATCTGGCATAGTGCTGAGAGACTGGCGAATTGCTAATGTGGTGCCGCTATTCAAAAAAGGGTCCCGTTCTCAGCCTCAAAACTATAGGCCAGTTAGTCTGACGTTGGGGCGAGGAAAGCTTTTCGAAGGATTAATAAAGGATAGGATACTGGACAACATAGCAAATAACAATACTATGAGTCTGTGCCAGCATGGTTTTATGTGTAATAGATCTTGCCAGACTAACTTGATTTCTTTTTATGAGAAGGTAAGCAGGGACCTCAATTCTGGGATGGCAGTGAATGGGATTTACTTAGACTTTGCTAAAGCATTCGATACAGTGCAACACAGAAGGTTACTGGTTAA
>CM044439.1:153025049-153049940 GCA_024363595.1 Xenopus borealis
AAATGGATTTCAGTGCAGAAGTCTGCTGGAGCATCACTATTAACTGATGTGTTTTGAAAATAACATGTTTTCCCATGACAGTATCCCTTTAATTGGTTTTGGAAGTCAGGTTAGAACTGAAGCAAATTAAAAGGGTAGTTGCTCAGTTCTTAGCAACTTTTGTAACATTGTTAAATTCAAAATTTGTAATTATTTGCTTCTTATTTTCCCAGAAACTATTTCTCTGTCAGGCTACAATTTTATTGTTATTGCTAAATAAATAAATAAAAAAAAAACTCAAAATCTCCTAAATATACAAACCGATTTCTACTGACAATATATTATTTTGCATTGTAAAATATACAACACGCAGATCATTTTGGTAAATTTGTATTTTTCCCTCTCAGATTTTGGAGATTAGAATCTCGTTGGGGACGCCTTATAATCGCCCATTGTGGCGGCTTTCGCTATTATGGCTGTCAAATGAATTAGTGGAAACAAGTATAGGATCTCGCACACCCTGAACTTGGCAGAGACGCCTGGTGCACAATGGTGGAGGCTCGGCAACCTCCCAATGACTCAGTAGACAGAATATTCCAATGGCACACAGGACTGGGTGAAATCTTCAAATATTTATTAGTGCGGAGTGCAGATGCAACGTTGCAACGATGCATCTTGACAAAGGAGTTTTGTGCTCCGAAACGTTGCATCTGCACTCCGCACTAATAAATATTTGAAGATTTCACCCAGTCCTGTGTGCCATTGGAATATTCTGTCAAATGAATTAGTGGCACATAGTTGCATTCCAAAATACACCCAATATTGGGAAGAAAATAAAAATGGAAAAATATTGACCTACCTGGCAAAAACCACCGAGGCTGTGACAGTAGTATCGGCAATTAGGGATGCCACACGGAAATTCCTTACGGAACCTCAGGATATTGCAGGCGCAGAATACTTTTAAAATAACTATAAATAACAAGGACACCAAAGGGGATCTGGAGTTTGACCGGTATTTCAACAGTATCCCTCGTCCTACTCTCTCAGCGGAACAAACTTGGTTTTAGCCCCTGAAATTGAGGACACTATCAACAGATGGCCAGATGGTACAAACTCTTGAGTAGACAGCTAGCGCCCCCTCTAACCACAGTTTTTAATGAGGAGTTAGAAATGCTAACTCTTCCAGAATCTTTCTACGAAGCAGTAAATACAATTATTTACAAAAATGGCAAGGATCCTACCCAATGTGACTCATACAGGCCAATCTCATTCATTAACACTGACGCAAAAATGTTGGCCAAATGGCCAAAGCTACTCGGCAGTAGACTAATGAAGGTAATTACAGAATTGATACACAGCGATCAATCAGGCTCAATGCCCAATAAAACTACATCAATAAATCTTAGAAGGGTTTTCACTCATATACAATACTCCAAACTTGGTTGCCCTTTTATTAGCCACCAGTGGGATCACCTGACTATAGCTGGAAGGGGTGGGAGCTACATCAGAGAGCTGGTCACTGCTCCAGTATAACTATTATAAACAAGGGGAAGTTGTGCTCACCACTAATTTAAAGGGAAACTGTCATGGGAAAACGTGTTTTTTTTAAACGCATCAGTTAATAGTGCTGCTCCAGTAGACTTCTGCACTGAAATCCATTTCTCAAAAGAGCAAACAGATTTTTTTAACATTCAGTTTTGGAATTTGACATGGGGCTAGCCATTTTTTCAGTTTCCCAGCTGCCCCTGGTCATGTGACTTGTGCCAGCACTTCAGGAGGCAACTGCTTTCTGGCAGGCTATTGTTTTTCCTTCTCTATATAACTGAGTGGAACACAGTGGGACATGGGTTTTTGCTATTGAGTGCTGTTCTTAGATCTACCAGGCAGCTGTTATCTTGTGTTAGGGAGCTGTTATCTGGTTACCTTCCCATTGTTCTGTTGTTAGGCTGCTGGGTGGGGGAAAGGGAGGGGATGATATCACTCCAACTTGCAGTACAGCAGTAAAGAGTGACTGAAGTTTATCAGAGCACAAGTCACATGACCAGGGGCAGCTGGGAAATTGACAATATGTCTAGCTCCATGTCAGATTTCAAAATGAAATATAAAAATATCTGTTTGCTCTTTTGAGAAATGGATTTCAGTGCAGAATTCTTCTGGAACAGCACTATTAACTGATGCATTTTGGGAAAAATTTTTTTTCCTATGACAGGATCCCTTTAAAACCATTAGGCGGGGGTGCAATGAGGCTGTGACCACAAAATACATATAGACAAATACAAAAGATTACCTTCCCAGGCAAGCTGCCTGCCAATTTCCAAAGAAAAACTGAGCAGGATTCCCTATGATTGAAGCAGCAATAGTCCAGTTGCCAAGTCATAACCCTTCCTCCACTGTTAATTTCTGCCCCCCCACCACTGCTACATCAAGGCCCTGCCTCCCGCTATGTAATGGCCCCACCTCCCCGTCCAGAATTAGTAGGGAAGTAAGGTGGCAGCCCTATTTGTCACCTGTAGGAAATCTGCACTACTTTCCTGAAAATACTTTTGCCTTAAAGGAAAAGGAAAGTCTGTTTGCACTTGGGGGTGCCAAATGTTAGGCCCCCCAAGGGATTGTATTGACTAACCTTAAAAATAGGGCCGGTACTCCTATTGGCAGAAAACTGCACTCTCCAAATTTTCCAGGGCAAACGCATACACAGTTGAACGAAACAGCCAACTTTTTAGTTAAAGTTCGACTTTTTCGTTTACTCCGCATGCGCAGCCGCGAGAAAGAAGTGGAAGACGGAAGAAGATGCTCGCTAGAAAACCCCCGGGCCTGTGCCGTTTTATGCTGATAGGAGCAACGACCCGTGTTTTCAGGTAATTCAATACAATCACTTGGGATTGCCTAACGTTTGGCACTTCCAAGGGCAAACAGACTTTCTTTCTTCTTTAACTAACACAGTGATAACAGAATTTAAAACACTTTGTCATGTTCAGACTGGGCTGGAGACACAGGGAAAAACCCAGTGGGCCCTAGCTTTTATGGGCACGATAACCAAGACCAGCTACCCCCAGGTAGAAGTAGATGCCAGGAGGGTTCCCTTGAGATCGCTAGGGGGGCCCTTCTGGTTTCTGCACCAGTGGGTCCTAGACACACCAGTCCAACAGTGCACTCTCTACATGCGCCAACCCCCAAGGTATTTTCAGGACATTTGTTGCATGCAAGTAGCACAGATTCTAAGCGGAAAACAAATCTACCAATTTATTTGTGTGCCATTGCCATAAAGTAAAGCTGCTCTCCATCGGTACTGCCACTTTAAGTTTCAGGGCCCCAGAGGGGTATAGGCAAAAACCAGACGTAATAGTTTTATAAGGGATAAGACCAGCGCTAGTGACCTCCTAGGGTTTGCTTTCAACAAAACAGTTACACCTATAGTAGATTAAAATTTCACTTTCAGCACTAGGGTGCCCGCATGCTATCTCTGAACCAATAGACACTTATGAACATCACTTAATTATTCTACATAGAAAATAACTTATCGTGAACTTTACCTTGTTCATAATAGTGTCCATATGTCTAACAACATGAAATCTACACCAAATGTTACTAAACATGCTAAAAAGGGAGCTAAATCTGCGATTGCTATCTGTTTTACCAGGAAACTCTGAAGTCTTCCCTCCCTGCCACATCCTGTTGAAATTACCTTCTACAAGAGTGCAGCCCTTGCCGGCAACAGATTTGAGATTTTATTTGAAATGCCATCATAAGGAAACTTGCTGGTGACAGAAATGTTACAGTGACAAACGTATCCCCTGTGACTCAGTGAATCTGGCGCAAGGATGCACCACATACTTAACCTCTAACAGGGTTGCTTGCCTTTAAATAAAATTTTAGTATGATCTAGACCAGTGATCCACAACCAGTGGCTCATTAGCAACATGTTGCTCTCCAACCACTTGGATGTTGCTCCCAGTGGCCTCAAAGCAGGGGTTTATTTTTAAATCCCAGGCTTGGAGGCAAGTTCCGCTTGTATAAAAACCAGGGGCACTGCCAAACAAAGCCTCAATGTAGGTTGACAATCAACAAAAGGTCTACCATTTGGCCAATCACATCACTTATTTGGCACCGCAAGAACATTTTTCATGCTTGTGTTGCTCCCCAACTCCTTTTACTTCTGAATGTTGCTCATGGGTTCAAAAGGTTGGGGATCTCTGATCTAGACAATGATATTGTAAGACCATTTGCACTTGGTCTTCATTTTTTGTTATTTTTTGTTTAGCAACTCTCAGGTTTGTAATTTCAGCAGCTATCTTGTTTAACTTAGCAACCAGGCAGAGTCTGGAAAATAAACAATGATATTAAAAATGTAAGCTCACAGAGCTGCCAGTGACCCCCATTTGAAAGCTGGAAAGATGATGAAGAGGAAAGCAAATAATTAATGCCAAAAAATAATAAAGTCAAATTGTAAGGGCAGACACAGACAAGAAGATTCGGGGAGATTACGTCGCCCAGCGATAAATTGCCTCTTCAGGCAACTGATTTCCCTGAGCTGCCTCCCTGCCGGCTAGAATCTAAATTGCCAGTTGGAGATGGCACTCAGAGCTCTTTGTTTTCCTTGCATCACAAGGAAACTTTGGGCGACTTCGGAAAACGAAGCACTCTGAGTGCCATCCCGCTGGTGATTTAGATTGAAGCTGACGAGGAAGCAGTTTGAGGAGAGTAGTCAAACGAAGAAGAGGCAATTTGGCCACAAATCTTCTCGTCTGTCTCTGCCCTTAAGTTGCCAGAAATAGGACATTCTATAACATTAAAAGTTAACATAAAGGTGAACCAGGGCGGAACTAGGGGTAGGCAGAGTAGGCATGTGCGTAGGGCGCAAAGCTTTGGGGGCGCCATGCACGTACCTTTTACTGCTGCCTACCCCTTAGCCCGGCTTAGGGAGTTGTGCTTCTCGGCAGTCCTGCGCCTGTTTGAGCCCGTGCACATGCGCTCACATTCGTGAAGGGAGGGGGAGAGCATCCCTGAAGTGGCGCGCCTGTTTGAGCGCATGTGCGCGCATATATGAAGGGAGGGTGAGAGCATTCCTGAAGTTTATATAAATAAGCTGCAGTGTAGCAATGGGGGCAACCCTTCAAAGGAGAAAAGGCTCAAGTTACACAGCAGATAAGCTCTGTAGAACACAATGGTTTATCTGTTATCCACTATTTAAAGGACCAGTAACATCAAAATTGTTTAAAGTAATAAAAATATAATGCAGTGTTGCCCTGCAGTGGTAAAACTGCAATGTTTACTTCAGAAGCACTACTATTGTTATAGTTTAAGCTGCTGTGTAGCCATGGGCGCAACTACTCAAAGGAGAAAAGGCTCAAGCTACACAGCAGATAAGCTCTGTAGAACATAATGTTATCTGTTATCCATTACTTATCCTGTGCCATATAGCCGTTTTTAAATTTCCGCCATTGCTACTTAGCAGCTTGTTTATATGAACTATAGTAGTTTTTCTGAAGCAAACAGATCCGTTTTAACAGAGCAGGACAATACTACATGATAATTTCTTTACTTTAAAACACTTTCATTTTGGTGTTACTGTTCCTTTAACCTGTGCCATATAGCCTTTTTCTAAATTTCCACCATTGCTACAAAGCAGCTTGAAAAGCAGAACTATAGCAGTGTTTCTGAAGCAAACAGACCAGTTGTATGAGTGCAAGGCAACGGAACATTTTATTGTCATTCCTTTAAAACGCTTAATTTTTTTATGGTGTTACTGTTCCTTTAAGTAAAGAGAATCCTGTGTAATGGTTTAATGCTATGAATAAGAAATATCCAGCCTCCAGCAGCTCTTGTTGAAGCACAACACCCAGATGGCAGTTGCAGAATCAGGCTAAATGTTGGATATGCCTATAAAAAATATCTAATGAATATTACATGTAATAACATACTTTTGCCTGTGTTTTCCAATCTAGAGGCCCAGTGGATATTGGGGTATGCAGGGGATGCTGGGAACTGTAGTTATAAAGAAATCAGCGGCACTGCTGTTGGTTGCACTGGTCTTGTCTGTAAAGTGTAAATATTTTGGTAATGAATTTCAATTGGAGTCCCCCCCTCCGTACAACGAGGAATAACATGGCCAGTATGGATGAGAAACTGTTGATTCCCTGCTCCTGTGACTAGCATATAATTATGCATGTGTAATAGTTCTAGGTTTCCATGGAAACTGAGGTACCACGCTGCTCCTTCTGCCAACACCCAGCGCCACCACACCCTGAACTGAAGCATTCAGTCTCCCTGCAATTGCTCACAGCCCAACTCCCAAACACCTTGTTTCTTGGAACTTTCTGTGGGCGTTCTCTTCTGCCTGCAATGAGCTCACCCTCCTATCTGCAGGTACGCTGCATCTGGGACATCTGCGATGCATCACACGGGCCTGATCCTTCAGAAAAGCCAATGCAACCTGGCATAACGAACCGACATATACCCCCCACCACCACCACCACTCTCTTTATTCTTGTGTTTCCTTATTCAGATTTCTTACTGTTCCTCAAGAAAAACTTCTATTAGCGATGCGGTAATGGTGGAGCTCATCGAGTTTCGCCGATCCTCTCTGATATGCCGGTTCCTCCCTGCTGGCCAATACACAAATCCAGTCAGGCACTATTAACATCAAATTCTTGGTTTTATTCAAAGCTGGGCACTTATTCAAACACATATAGGGGTTACATGGAGGGATGTGCAATTCTAACGCGTTTCATGCCCCGTAACCCCTATATGCGTTTGAATAAGTGCCCAGCTTTGGGGCATGAAAGGCGTTAGAATTGAACATCCCTCCATGTAACCCCTACTTGCGTTTGAATAAGTGCCCAGCTTTAGGGCATGAAACGTGTTAGAATTGCACATCCCTCCATGTAACCCCTATATGCGTTTGAATAAGTGCCCAGCTTTGGGGCATGAAACGCATTAGAATTGCACATCCCTCCATGTAACCCCTATATGCGTTTGAATAAAGCCGAGAATAAAGCTGGGCACTTCTGATGAAGTGCCCAGCTTTGGGGCATGAAACACGTTAGAATTGAACATCCCTCCATGTAACCCCTATATGCCTTTGAATAAAGTCGAGAATAAAGCTGGGCACTCCTGATGAAGTGCCCAGCTTTGGGGCATGAAACGCGTTAGAATTGCACTCCATGTAACCACTGTATGCGTTTGAATAAAGCCGAGAATAAAGATGGGCACTTCGGATGAAGTGCCCAGCTTTGGGGCATGAAACGCATTAGAACATCCCTCCTGATTCTGTTGATGCTTTTAAGAGGGGCCTGGATGATGTTTTGGACAGACATAATATCAAAGGCTATTTTGATACTAAACTATACAGTTAATATAGCTATATATGCATATATGGTTTGTGTGAAAGAGTGGAGGGGTGTGTGTATGGATGCTGGGTTTTAATTTGGAGAGGTTAAACTTGATGGACTTTGTCGTTTTTCAACCCAATTTAACTATGTAACTATGTAACCCCTATATGCGTTTGAATAAAGCCGAGAATTTGATGTTAATAGTGCCATCTTCCTCAAGAAAGTCTGATTTACCTGTAATTGCCCCTTTGACCAATATCCAGATATGACATATTCATGGGTCACTATCCTATAGTTGTAAAAAGTGTTTTATTCACAGGGCTGTTGTAGCAGACTGGGGGATACACAATTTCTCTGTTCTGGTTCGTGTATGACCCCTGTGCAAGCTTGGTCTATGCTAATTTGGGTGCCTACATGCAGAGTCAGTGCAAGGGGAGAGCTGAAGGGCCATAAGGGGAAAGTAAAGAAATTCCATTAGACCCAACATAATTATATATCTTATAGGGAAGATCTGCAACATTGGAGGGCTGCCCAACATACAGACATACAGCTTTCAACTTGATCCACCGAGAAGTTAAAGGGGTTGTTCACCTTTGAGTTAACTTTTAGGGGCCGATTTCCGAAAATTCATGTGAATCGAATTCAATCGAATAACGATCTTACAAATTTTTCGTAAAATCGGATATGCAAATTTCGCCTCTTCCATCATCGAATATAGAATAGATCGAATGATTGGATATTCGATCATTCGATCATTCGATCATTCGATGATCGAAGGAATAAAGATTTTAAAGTTATCCGACTGCCTACTTCGCCAGATTGAACCTACTGAATTGTAATAGAAGACTATGGGAAGCTCCCCATAGGCTTCTGAGACTAAGTTCTGCTCGAATGCCATTCGTATGATCGGAGCGTTCGATTGTTCGAATTTTACTAATTTTTCGGACACTCGAAGGAAATTTCACGATTTTTTCGTGAAATCGAACGATTGGTATCTGATGTACGAATTCATCGAGAAATCGTATTGCAAGCAAAATGATAGCCTTAAAAAAATTCGATAAGCATTATATGGTCGAATGCTTATCGAATTGCGAATTTGGTCGAGCTAATTATGGGGAATAATAATAAATTTGCCCCTAAGTATAATGCATGCATGCACATAATGAGCAAGACTCAGCATTCACTCATTCTTCGCATGCGTTTGCCCCAACACGGCCACTCATACTGGCAGGTCCCTCCTGGTGCAGGTTCTCTAGCGCTGGTGGGGGACAATTTTTGAAAACAAATAAATAAATACTGTTCCCACCAGCTGAAGTGCTGGCTTTATTAGCCTTTAATATGGAAGAAAATGTGATATTTTCTGGGAGAGCTGGCCCTGTCTGGACTTGTTCATACCAACAATACCAGATACAAATGAGATCACAACACATGACAGCCTGGAATAAAGCAACTGATAGCAAATACAGTATTGAAAAGAAAGCACCCATAGAGCTTGCTGTCTTGTTTCAGGCACCCGTGGGACCCTATACACTACTCACTCACTGGAAGATGTTTGAAAAGATCATGCTTTGATGCTTATAGAAATGTTTTTAAAATCATAACCTGTCATGTAAGATTCTCTTACACAAGCATTAGTATCACATCAGTATCACATACCTGCAGAATATCTCAGTTTTCCCAGAATGCCAAACACGTCAATTCAGCCCCTCCAGGCTCAGATGTCAGCGTCATGGGGGGTCTCACCAACCGATAGTTTAAAATCGGTCAAATATCTATGAGACACTTTAGAAAATGCTGCATTAATCATAAGCCCACATTATGATGCAGGTATGAGATCTGTTATCCGGGAAACCCATTATCCAGAAAGTATACCTCCCAACATTAACAAAAACATAAAGAGGGACAAAAACATCTTTTTTTTTTACCATACCCATTTAATGGCCACACTCACTAAATACCATGTCCGATTTACAAAATTTGGCAGGTTATGGGAAGTTTGAACACATTTCTGGCAATTTTAGGGCCATTGTTTTATGTTATTACAGTTTTGGCAATGAAGATGAATTGCCCTTTAAGCTGTAAATCTCAGTTCTCCCGAGACACTTGTTTATCTTAAATAGTTACAAGTGTATCTAAGTGCAGATGCTGAGTATGCAGGTCTCCTTGCCAAAAGCCTCTTATTTGATTAAGTTTTAGAAACCATGGGGTATATTTATCAAAGAGTGAAGTTAAGAGTTAAGTTCTGCCACTATGATCGAATGTCGAATGATCGAATAAAAAGTAGCCTAAAACTATTCGATTAGCATTCGACGGTTGAATATTAAAGTAGACCCGTCACCCAGACACAAAAATCTGTATAATAAAAGTCCTTTTCAAATTAAACATCAAATCCAATTTCAAATTTTTATTAAAGCATTCATAGCTGTTTTAAGCTCATTTAAAAATCTCAGCTGTCAATCAAATATTGTCTGCCACTCCTCTATGCATTAGGCCTATGATCCCCAACCAGTAGCTCGTGAGTAACATGTTGCTCTCCAACCCCTTGGATGTTGCTCCCAGTGGCCACAAAACAGGAGCTTATTTTTGAATTCCAGGCTTGGAGGAAGGTTTTGGTTGTATAAGAACAAGGTGTACTGCCAAACAGAGCCTCAATACAGGTTGCCAATCCCCATAGCGGCTACCAAATGGCCAATCACAGCACTTATTTGGCACCCCAAGAACATTTTTCATGCTAGCGTTGCTCCCCAACTCCTTTATATTCTGAATGTTGCTCATGACCTCAAAAGGTTGGGGATCTTTGCATAAGGTATAGAGGCGGGGCAAATAATTACTTTCACTTTCCATTCAGCACTTCCTAGCTGTCACTGCTCCCCACACATTCCCCCAGTTCTCTTAACCATTTAATTGTGTAGCCAGGACATGGGGATAGACATCAGGTCCCCCATTCTGTTGCACAAACAAGATTCTGAGATGATACAAGGCTTGTCTTAATAACAGCGTCCACAAAATGGCTCCTGCCTGCTTGCTATAATTATGAATTCCCAGACTGAAGAAAACAAGATTCAAATAATTTATATGGTGTAATTAATGTTAATTTTGGGGTGACGGTCCACTTTAAAAAATCTGTTTGCTCTTTTGAAAAAATGCATTTCAATGCAGAATTCTGCTGGAGTATCACTATTAAAGGGCACCTATGGCCCAAAAAATCTGCCCCAAACCGAAGGTGCGATTTGGGGTTCTAGTAGGGAGCTCCCGGTACGAGCCGCCATGTCTTCTGAAGCGCATGTGCAGTATGCACGTGTGACGTAACGCTTTTCATAGTGCGCATATGCTTCAGAAGACATGGCGGCTCGCACCGGGAGCTCCCTCCAGGTGCGAGTAAGCCAGCACTAGAACCTCAAACTGGAATGCAGGCTCTATCAGCCTGCACCTTCGGTTTGGGGCAAATTTTTTGGGCCATAGGTGTCCTTTAACTGATTCATTCTTAAAAAATCATGTTTTCCCCTGACAGTATCCCTTTAATCTTTATTGGAAGCAAAACCAGCCTATTGGGTTTATTTAATGTTTACATGATTTTCTAGTAGACATAAGGTATGAAGATCCAAATTACAGAAAGCTCCCTTATCTGGAAATTCCCAGGTCTGGAGCATTCTTGATAACAGGTCTCATACCTCTACTATCTTTATGTCATTGGCATGACAGCCTTGATCCAGCTGGAAAATTATATTCTAGTAGATAATAACAGGGGCCCCAAGTCAATCAAAAGATCTATTAAGGGGTAGAGAGAGCTTAAGGGTAATGGTGCATTGGATGATTCTGGGTGTTTTGTCACCAGGATGTTTACCAACTCAGTGAGTAGTCAGCAAAACACCAGTCAGCTGGTGATTCTCATTGGAATGAATGGGGGGCGTTTTAAGGTGAAAAATATACATTACTATCCATTGCACCATTACCATAGAACAGGGATCACCAACCTTTCTTACCCATGAGCCACATTCAAATGTAAAAAGAGTTGGGGAGCAACACAAGCTTTAAAAAAGTTTGTAGGCAGCCTACAGCAGGCTCTGTTTGGCAGAACCAGAACCTGTCCCCAAGCCTGGAATTAAACAAAGCACCAGCTTTGAGGCCACTGGGACAACATCTAATGGGTTGAAGGGTGAGATGTTGCTCATGAGCCACTGGCTGGAGATCATTTCCCTAAAACTACCAGGGCTCATTAATAAAAAAAAGTGACTGCCAGCGTCAAGTTGGAGCAACAGAAATAAGGTAAGAGGTAGAAATGTCGGATAAAGTTGCAACGTTCATGCGACACAACATTACTGTCCAATGCAGATGCAGCATGCAGCGTTTGCATCCGTCAGTCATGTTGTGTTGGATGATTGCTGCAACTTCATACAACATTCCCATTACTTACCGTATTAGTGTCGCTCCGGCGTTTTGTCGCAGCATGTTGGATCACGCTGAAATTGCCCATGGAGTTCTACCCTGAGTCATGTAGAAGCACAGGAATCTCTTTGCTGTTATACCTGTAGCTATAGGTCACTGGCAGTTGCTCTAATAATCTGGGGATTATGCTTTTCTTTGAGACAAATTGCTTTCCTATGACAAGCTTGCATCCCTGTTCTCTCTGTACACATCTCAGTTCATTTCCTTGAGCTCTTGTAAACAGAGAACATTGCCTTTGGTAGCTGAGACCAGGGACAGTCAAGGGAAAGTCCAAATGAACACTCTCCCCTCAGGCAGTCGTACTCTCTCGGGTTTAGGAAAACAATGTGCAGCTCATGAATAGATACAGAAATAAAGTGATTGTGGGATAGTAGCCAGTGCACTTTCCCCTTATGTGAAAGAAACAGTCCTCAGTACCTTGATAATCCACCCAGAGCTGCCAAAAGGAGGTCCAGATAAGGTTCCCTAATCTTTGACTGTGCTCCCCCCACCAGGGCAGAAATGGTAAGAAGCAATCTTCCCTTCCATGCTCATGTGTGCAAAAATTATCTTTAAACGTGCCCAGAATAGTTACGAAATTGCCTCCAAACCAGAAATAAAAAAATAACACCTGCTTTGAGGACCAGGCCCGCCGACAGCGGGGGACAGGGGGGACAAGTGTCCTGGGCCCGGGGCTGAAGGGGGGCCCGGTAGCGCTGCAATATTCAAAGAGCCGGGCCCCCCTTATGAGCACAGCAGCAAGCGCTCACCTCTTGCTGAAGTCCTGCACAGGATGCAGAAGTGCCGAATGTTTACGAAGTCCTGAAGCGCCGAAAATACCCGAAGTCACGAAAGGAGCCAACACTGAAGTCCTGAAGCGCCGAAAATACCCGAAGTCACGAAAGGAGCCGACACTGAAGTCCTCAAGCGGCGAAAATACCTGAAGTCACTAAAACAGCTATAACTGAAGTCCTGAAGCCACAAGTTCAATTCTACTGACACCAATATGGGGTTTTTTTGTTTTTTGTTTTAATCCTCTGGCCACCAATATTTATTTTAATACTCTATAGGCCCCTGCACCAATTTTTTTTGGGGGGCCCAATTTTTTTTTAACTTGTCTGGGGGGCCTGACCACCAATTTAAAAAAAAATTATTTTATGGGGCCCCAATTTTCTTTTTAACTTGTCGGGGGCCCTGACTATCAATTTTTTAAAAACCGTTTTTTTTTATGGGGGGCCTGGCACCAAATTTTTTTTAACTTATAAGGGAGCCTTGGGGGTTAAGTTTTTAGCGCTGATGTCTGTGTGGTCTTTTAACTTTGATGTGGAGTGGGCAGGGATTAGGGGCGGGGCTTGGGTGCTACGGGGCCCCGTGATTACTAATGGCGGCCCTGTCGAGGCCACTGGCAGGAGCATCCAAGGGTTGGTGAGAAGCCACAGAGTGGGGATCACTAGTTTAGAAGGAAGAGTAAGTGAACTCAGGGGTGGGGTTTGGTCTTCTGGTGGCCCCCAGGCACCTCAGTCTGACTCTGTTTACACCTACTTATACAAATAAATGGGAGCTGCACACTGGACCTTGTATCTTAATGCTGCTACTCCACCGGTGTTGGGAGCTGAATATTAACAGCAGCTGAAGAACTGTCTGCAGGTTAAGGCTCTTCAGTACAGAATATAGTAATTGTATGTTGCCTTAAAGCGCTTCCCAGAACTGTGAAATTTGCTGCGCAGGGACATCAATAATTCCCTCTGATACAGCAACTGACATTGAAGTGTGAGATTAGGACAAAGGCATTTTCTAATAACTTGCCTTATCTCAGAATTACAGTTGGATGTGCACAAGGAGAACGCTTTTATCCCTGCGAGCTTGGAACGAGAACTCATTCGAAGTATGAGATAAATGTGATTTGTTAAAAAATTATAATCCGCAAAAACGTTGTGCAGCCAACTAGCCCTCTAACAAGTGCTGTACTACAACTCCCAGCACCCCATGACAGCCAAACAATGGCACTTTGTAGGATTCTACACCCAGTTATGTGCCAGTTGTGTGTATCCAGAGAAACTCTCTCTGGAGTCTGCTGTGTTTGGTAGCCGAGGATGAGGAGGGTATAACAATTCTTTATTAGCAGGTTCATGCAGCCATTACATAACAGCAGTAACTCTTACTTTCACTTTCAAGCTGTACAGAAAGTCCTGTGTATGCGCAGTGCCCCCTGCAGGCCATTTGTATAAACACCACAGAGTCAAATGTATCGGCACCCTATTGCAGGGCTGTTTTGCAGTTGATCTATACAGAGAAAGAAATGTCCTTTAAACTTAATGAAGAATCTTTGGGGTCCCAACTTGTAATGAATCAGCTTGTGGAATAATCACCAGATGTTATAATTCAATAATTTCTGCCAGAGTGACTACAGAGTTGAGAGTAGTAAACATGGATAGCCATTGATCCTCAGTTGTCAGAGTTTCATATACAAGGATGATGGTGAAGTTGGAGGGTGGTTGAGGCATAATGGAGCATGACCAGGGTGTAGTGTGGAATAACAAAAAACTTCCCATGGATCACCTCCCAGAGGTTGACAGGCATATAGGTAAAAATAAAAACTTACCTTATGAAATTTATAAAATGCTGCAAACAAAATAGTATAGAATTTCCTCTAAAAAAAGATTCAGGATTATTAAGGCCACATAGAAGCAGGAAATGTTATTTCATATGCTTCATCAATACTACAATATACCCTCTATGTATAGGGTTGCCCCCTGGCTGGTATTTTTGATGGTTGATCCCAATGTTATTAATAGGAAAAAAAAGATAAATATATAGGAAGGCTGGTATTTTTTTCAAGAAAAGGTGGCAACCCTATCTATGTATATTATTGGGAGGATTGTGTACAACTGTGAATGCACTTTACTATAACTAGAATGGAAAATAGAAATTCTCACTTTTTGCGTCAACTCTTACAGCATCTGCACTAAAAACCAATCTCCCTGAATAGCCCTGGTGGGGAAATTCCAGAAGTCCTACATAGAATTAGCATAGAATTAGCATATCTAGGAGACAGTTCTGTATGAGCAGCACTAATAGGGGAAATCCCAAGGTACACACAGCATCAGCATATTTGGATGACATAGCCATGCTGAGAAAGCTCTCATAATAAATGTTAAGGCATCTTGCTCCACTAAAGAGAAACAGGTCTGACAAAAAAAACCCATTTGATTTTGCTCCCCCCCATGAGTCATCCTAGGAATATTTGGAGCTATAATAGCATCTTGTCAACTACATCATCCAGATATTATGTATAATGAACATAGAGAACACTTTTTCACTTGCTGCATTCCCAGGGACACATTTAGGGTTGCCACCTGTCCGGTTTTGACCTGCTCAGCCCTCTATTTTGACGGGCTGCCCAGGTCAATACTTCCTGCCCGGTCCGGGCGGGATTAGCTTGATTGGCGCAGCGATCTGCCAATCGGCGATCGCGTCATCATAGCTCCGCCCCATGACGTCACGGGCCCACCCACCGATGTCACAGGCCCGTCCCCACCGACATCACGGGCCCCGCCCCCTGTCCGGATTCAGCTACAGGAAAAGGTGGCAACCCTAGACACATTCTTGGTGAAGAGATGGGCCCTAGCGATGCAGAAAGCTGAGGCCCTCATTTTGTTGTGTTTTGATAGCTGAGGACAAGCAAAGTATAACAGTGCTTTATTAGCAGGCTCATGCAGCCATTACATAACAGTAACATAAACTCTAGCACCTTAAGCAGTATAGAAAGTACAGTGTATGCACAGTATAACTCATGTGCACAGTGACATCTATGGGCCATTTGTATAAACACTACACATCTGTTATTGTTATTGTGTGAGCCTTATTAAACATTTTATATGAATTGTTTCCTATATTTCCTTCATTAACCAGAGCTTAAGTCAGTGACATCATTTGGCACATTAAAAAAAAAATCTACTGTCCTGTGGCTTGGGCCTGCAACTGCTGGTAAGGCTCTTCAGTACAGAACACAGTAATTGTATATTGCTTTAAAGCGTTTCCCAGAACTGTGAAGTTTGATTGATTTTTGGACGTTAGCCAGTACATATTGAATTTATAAAAAAGAAACAGTCCTTAGTACCTTGCTGTTACACCCAGAGCTGTCTCAAGGGGTTCCAAATAACATTAAGTGATCTTTGACATTGGCCCATCAAAAGTGGCACTGCCTAAGGCAGCAAAGATAAGATGCAATCTTTCCTCTTATTATTGTGTGTGCAAGAAATATCCTTCTCTGTGCCCAGAATAGTTACTGAATTTCACACAATTTTTTTGTTGTGTGTTGTGATCTTACAATATGTGTGCACAAGCATGAGTCTTGGGCCTGTATGTAGTTCATTAGCCTTGATGAGTAGCTCAAGAAAATAACTGATCAGAACAGTTGTTTTAATGAAGGTGTCAAACAGAGCCACCTATAGACTGCCTATCCACATAAGAGCTATCACATAGGCAATCACATCTCTTTTTTGGCACATCCAGCAACTTTGTTCATGTTTGTGTTGCTCCCCAACGTTTTTTTTTACAAATGAATGTGGCTCACTGGTAAGAAAAATTGTGAACCCCTGCCCTAGATGAGGACTGTATTCTCAATCTTACACTCAACACTCTTGTTTTCCATTTATATCTTCTGCTAAACATTTTGTTTGCTGATTTCAACCACAGCTGAATACAAGAGTTATTTAATGGGGACATAGGTTTTTTTACGGTTTAACAGCAAAACACAACCCTAATAGCACAATGAACAATGTCAAGCTTCAGCTGGAGTGGTGTAAAGCTCAGGCCCTTTCTTTCGGTGACCAAATATGTAAAGGCCAGAGGATTCAATGACATATTTGACAATTCTGTGGCAACAGTTTGGGATTACTGTTTCTCCTTGCACAAAGTGATGTACTTCCAGATTTAGTTTGCTGAAATGGGTGGATATGGAAGAACTTGATTGGACTGCTGAAAGTCAGACTTCTGTCCAATACCTTTGGAATGAGTAGGAAGTAAGACTGTGTCCATCTTCCCTAATGTTATTGTGACTGAATGGATGCAAATCTCTTCCGTCATCTAGTAATGATTTCCAGAAGACCAATGGATTCCAATGTTACATTCATCAATGCTCCCTATAGTGCATACAATATTGAGAGAGGAGGGGGATAACAGAACTGGTTGCTTTTAGATTTACGGGGGCTGTAAGGAAGGGCCACAGATATACTTTGTAAGGGGCAAAATATAATTCCTAAGCCCTTGGATTCAATTTTCCATATAAACAATGTCTCAAGTGCTCTAAGTGCTCTTAGGGGAAACTGTATGAGACCTCAGGGTGTCAAACTTGCAGTGACTGGTTTCTAGGGTTTGTTGCAGCTCAGATTTCTTAAAATCTTAATATCCCTGCTAGTACATTCATTATTGTGCCAAAGCATGTGCACATAGAAACAGGCCAGAATCAGACATGACAGAAGCAGTTTAAGAACAACACAGAGCATTAGAAGACACAAGAGGCCACTGAACTACAGTATGTTTTGAAAATGAGTAATTCACTGAGCATGCAAATTTTTCTGACTGAGTGAACTTGCAGAATAAACACCTTTTTACAGAAAAGTGTAGGTGTCTTATGACAGGTGATATGCAGTCTGGTTTCTCGCCTAAATGATTGCACCTGAATTTGAGAGTGAGTTGCATTGATTCCGCTGTCAGTACTACTGTCTGAATAAGTGTCGGTGTTTAAAGTATAAGCTGTTCACTCTACTAAGCAACAATTGTTTTTTGTAATATTCTGTATACGTTGCACCAAGGCTAACAGTTTCCTTCACTGTGTGCTAGGGATGAGGTTGGAGATAAGTAAGGAGGATAGAACCCGCTATCAAAATGGTCCAAATTGGGTTCCCATTGCTAAGGCTGGCCTGACATAAAGTGTCCCCAGTAGTAAGTAAAGAGCCAAAAATGGACCGCTGTGATTATGTTTTTTGGGTAGGGGTTTCTAGGGTAAGGGGGGGGGCAAAGGCTGGCCCCACCAGGTGTGAAATTAGATATGAAATCCTATGTTTTACCAACAGAGTCATGTGACTTTGTAGTTACATAAAGATGCTGGGTGGGAGCTCAGCTAACATTCTTGGATCCTACTCATTGAGGAGCATAGACTTGTGTCTGAGCAGGGGTAGAGGAGGCCCAAGAAGAGTTTGACTCAGGAAGGTGAACCCCACAAGTGAGGTACTAACTATAGTGAGAGCTTTAGTGGCAAGAAATGGCTTGAGTGCTGGGCCATTCAGAGTCCCAATGAGGAGTGGGGTGAGAGCACCCTGGTTGTTATCACCATAAAAGGAACAGAATTTTAAGTTTAGCAGTAATGTAAAGGCCCAGGGACTGGCAAGACAAAAACCATCCCACCAGTCTCTACCCAGTAGGTGCTCAGTAGTTCTTGCCATTATTCACAAAACAGGTCTTGTTTTATTGGGGCAGCACAGTCTTCCTCCATTCAAACATGCATTCTGGCTCTCCTCTGCTAGGGAGGCATTTCCATTTGGGTTTTAGGATGAGTCAGATTTGTGTAAGGAGCAATTAGGTTGCTTAATGTATGTTTGTATATGGAGCAGGTCATTGCTTAGGTCTTCCATAAAATCCCCTTAATGAACCTCTCTTCTACGCTTCGGCCTTCCCTTCATCCACCTTTGCATCATCCCTTTCAGAGGAGGTGACCAGTGTGTCTAGTTGGGTGCTCCATTCTATTGGGTATAATTACAGGTTCTGGCTCTGGTGCAGATGTCTGCTGCTGAGGGTTGTACAAGGCTGCCCCAGGCACCAGACCTCATCCTGCCCCCTCCTCTTGTCAATCATCTGTTTGAACTGTACACATATAGAGTATGATCTATTGCTCTGTATATCTATGTTTCTATTACTATTTATACTGTACGTCTCTTACTATTTGTTTTATCTATCTATGTGTCTGTCTGGATATCCAGCCACCCATCTGCTTATATTTTAGCTCTTTTTATAAAAGATACAAAAATGACAAATTAGGGTGTCCGTGACAACCACATACAAATAAAGGCAAACTGGACAGTAGCCCCATTGTACAGTGTCTAATATTCTCATGCCAGTGAAGACAAAGCTTTTCACAAACAAGCCTGCAGCTTAGCAAATAACAACGGAGGCCCTGGGGATTCTTTCTGGTAAATAACGTGGTACATAATTACAGCTATTCACTCAGCCCTGGGTATTATTGCGGCTTTTACAGCTGAGACAACTATTTGTCATGAGGAAGACGTACTCACAGAGTGATGCAGAGCGGCACCCCCTAAATACACCTTCAGTGACTCAACCCTGTGACTGCACACTCATCATTTCCTCTTCGGCTGCTGAAATTTCGCCAAGACCTGGATCTGAGTTAGTATGCAAAGGCCACCAATGCTGGGCTGCTAATGCTGGGCCACCAGTTACAACATTTATATCTATTATTTTTTGCCTTCAAGTGTATACAAGCCTTTAAGATTATAAGCTCTTTTAGATGGGGTCCACTTTACCTCTTGTATCAGTTATCAGTTGTTTTTAGTCATTCATATGTACAGCATATACACCATGTATTACACAGTGCAACGTTCCTTCTAATTTTGTTATAGACTTTTGCAGAAAATTGGCCTAAACATTTTAGAAACCGTGAGTGCAGAGCAATGGGTTGGCCCAAATAAGCTGTGTTGCAAAAAGGAAGAAGGTGGTCCAGAATACTAGTATAAATCACAAGTATGAATAGCTCACCAAGCTGATCATGTGGTCCAGGTGCACCAGACCCTCAGCCATGGGGAGTGGAAAACCGAACAGAAAAACCAGGGCTATCTGGCACTCAGAGGAATCCACTGGGCCAAAAATCAGTTTAACAATTATTTTGTATTGGTCAAAGTTAAAAATGTACATCTCCTAGAACGTTTTGTACCTCTAGAGTACTTAATCATGATTAAGGACTTTGACCAATAAAAAATAATTTTGTAACTGATTTTTGGCCCTGTGGATTCCTCTGAGTGTCGGATAGCCCTGCTTTTTACAAATAAGCAGCGAACTGGGTGTTTTTACATTAAATTCTATGTGAGCCTGTGTCTTAACTGCCTACAGACATATCTCTTAGGTTAGGTTAATGGCACATGGGTCTCTCTGCTGGAACAAATAAAGCCAAGCCGCTGCCTGAATCTGACTGGCATGGATTCATCACATAAGATGTTAACTTGAAAACACATACTTTAACATTCCCGTGCTGAAATCCCCTCTGCGTGACAGGCTTATCTTGTGCCAGTCAGCACACACATATTCAGGTAGTGGAATGGAGCTGATTGGTCTTTCTCCACTTGTAAAAGATAATACAATTGTACTGCACGTCCCCTGGAAGTTCCTATTATTCTTCACCACATATAAAATATTGAATCTGCACAGCACTCATTAAGTTAAACAGTTTACATCACCATCATTGTGCACATCAAAGAATACATTTCAAGCCTATAATGGCTCTTCCTTAAGCCTTGTGAACATAGGTTCTGTTCTTTATAAAGAGTAATAGTCCTTTTATAGTCCAATGAGGGAAATGACATGTGTTGTTGATACTGTATGCTCAATGCTCTATAACTATATAAATGTGCAATTAGGCATCATATTGATCTAATAAAACATCACAAGACTTATACATGCAAAAAGTCAGAATCTGAAAATCCACCATCTCAGACATGTCGAGGTCCTGTATAAGTCAGAGAGAGGCACCTCTCCCCAATATGAAAATCCATCCTTTTCAGGGTTTTCAGGCAAAACCCCCCAAAAAATCTAGGTGATTTCTCATTTATTTCAAGTCTGTTCTACCTGAATATACTTGATCATTCATCAACCTACAGTATATACCCTTAGTTGGCTTATTGATATCTGATCCTTTGTATGCAGAGGATGATAATTAGAATAATGTAATATTTGATTATGAGTTGTTTGTTTAGATTACAACCTTGTCTGTTAACCCGCTTGTTTACAAAGACAAAGAAAAAACTAGAAGACACGTGTTTGTTTTGTATTGATCCCTGTTTGCTAATTCTATTTTGCATGGGGCCGACACAGCATTTAACAGCTACTGTGCTACACACTACAAATCAGGATAAATGACTAATCAATGAGGCCCAAGACAGACTCATCAGTTTGTGCCTTGGCGCTGATGCTGCATTGTAGCAGAATGAAACACTTATTAGGTTTATCAAGAGGTGAATTATCTATTGCATGAGCTTGCAGATTTCTACACTTCACTCAGGTGTGACAACAAAGGGGAAACTGTTGGCTCAGCGTGGCCTGTGTGATTCTTTATACAGGTTTATTCTTCTCTTCTTCCCTTTCTATTAACATTTTTGGGTTTCACATAACCACACAATGCTATACTTGGATAAAGCAAAAGGCTTTTGGCAGAGAACATGTTGTGGTGCTGCTGTATGACTGCAAAGCTACAGTCATACAGCATTTCAGCAATTGCACTTTATTATTATTATTATTATTAGAATTATTAACATGTATTTCTATAGCGCCAACATATTTCATAGCACTGTAAAGGAAATGTCATTATACAACTAAATCACATGAATTACATACATAGAATATATGGAGTTACATACATCATAATCAATGCCTATACAAAAGGTGAGGAAGGCCCTGTACAATCTAAAGGGAAGGGAACGATATACAAGGTGTGTGCAAGATCAGTGTTAAGTGGGTGAGAGATGTGGGTAGGCTTCTCTAAACAAGGGTGTTTTAAGAGATTTCTTGAAAGCAGAAAGGTTGGGAGAAAGTCGGACAGACCGTGGGAGAGAATTCCAGAGGAGGGGAGCAGCCCTTGCAAAGTCTTGAATGTGAGTGAGTGATGAGGTAATAAGAGAAGAGTTGAGTAGCAGGTCAGTAGAGGAGCATAGTAAGCAGTTGGGTGAGTATATAAAGATGAGTTCAAAGATGTAGGGAGGGGCAGAGTTATGAAGTGCTTTGAATGTCAGGGTCATTAATTTGAATTTAATTCTGAAAGCCAGTGCAGGGATTGGCAGAATGGCATGGCAGAGGAAGAGCGGTTGCTGAGGTGTATAAGCCTAGCGGCAGTGTTCATTATGGACTGGAGAGCTGACAGTTTCTGGAGGGGAAGGCCAATTAAAAGAGAGTTACAATAGTCTAGACGCGATATGACAAGAGTGAATAAGAATTTTGGCAGCATCTTGGGTGATAAATGACATGACTTAACAAGTAACTGGATATGAGGAATGAATGTCAGGGTAGAATATAGGATAACCTCAAAGCACCGGGCCTGGGGAGACACGGTGATAGTGGAATTGGTGTTAGCTGGAGGAAAGAGAACCATTTCTGTTTTGGAGAGGTTTCATGTAAGGTAGCATTGTGACATCCAAGTAGAGACAGCGGACAGGCAGGAGGAGACACAAGTTAGGAGTTCTGGTTGAGATCAGGAGAGGAGAGATAGATATGAGTCAGCGTAGAGGTGGTATTAGAAACCATACGAGCTGATTAATTTGCTGAGGGAGGATGTATATAGGGAAAATAATAAGGGTCCCAGGACATCTGCCTGTTCTTTCAGAGACCTGCAGTTACATTCTGACAACTGACAGTATAGGGATTACTTAGAGGCAGATTTGAATGGTATTCAATGGATTTTTGGTCAAAACCCAAAACTCGAAAGTCGAGATATATTACACCTTGACCCCAAATTCAATATTATACCACCTAAAACCTGCCGAGTTCATGTAGAAGTCAATGGCAGAGGTCTGTTAACCCATTTGAAGATGTTTACAGCCTTCCCGACATTCAATTTTTTTTCAGAGAAAAACTCGATTTGAGTTCCTTTTGAATTGAATTCCAGTTTTTGGGTCAGTAACATTCCTTAGAAATTTAGATGTTCAAGGAGGAGACTGGGGACTTCATTTATGAGTTTAGGGTGCCATATTTGTGACATTTGCATTGCAATCATTATCAATAGTGATGTGCAGGTTTACTTGGTTTACTTGGTTAGTTGCGTGTCAAGGTTTTGTGATTTAGGGCAGCAGGGTGTGGGTTGATTTTTTTTCTGGACCCACACATCACTAATTAAAGGTGAAGGAAAGTCTTTGTGCACTTGGGGATGCCAAATGTTAGGCAAACCCAGGTGATTGTATTAACTTACCTGAAACCACGGGCCGGTGCTCCTATCAGCACAAAACTGCACCAACCTGGGGTTATACCAGTGAGCACCACGGAACGATCCTCTTCTGTCTTCCTCTTTCTTTGCGTAGCTGCGCATGCACAGTAGAGTAAGAGTTTGGTGAAAGTTAATATTTTACACCAATGCAATGCCTTTTTAACTTCATTTTATGAAATTGAACTCCCCTTGTTTAATCTTTCTGCCTTTTATTACATTTACCCCAAGGATAGGTCTGGTGAGGCAATTGCTTTAGTATAATAATAGTTAGAATCCCAGTAATAAAAGATGAGGGAAGTGCTGTGGTTCAGACAGGAAGAAAGAAGAGTCACAATAACAACAAGCTGACTTCCTTCTCCAAACACATAAACTGACCACAAAAGCTAAGGGTTTTTACAGCACTGCTTTTCCTTAACTAGCAGTTGTCAAAAAGCATAAATACAATTTTACGGCCAATATATATATATATATATATATATATATATATATATATATATATTACATAAATACCCCGTATAAATAAATGTATTAATAATCACTTTTTTACGCTCTGATGTCAACTCAGCCAAGTGTATCTATCAGAGAAGAATTAAAGTTGTGCCCCATGGCCCTTCAGCGAGACGGCACCATAAATGAATGTGCCCCTTAATTTTAATTATTTGTTCCTCAATCATTTTAAATCCATGCAGACATAAAATAAAAGTGCTGAATCATCTGCATTTACTGGGAGACCTGCCAGGCCAATGATAAAACTGGTTCATTTCTCTCAGCGATGGTTCTCTGTGTACAGTACACTAGATATGAGCAGTGATTTATATTACCTAATAGTATGGATATTTATGTATAGCTGGGTCATGGCTCCACCGTGGGTACCATGCAATCTTTTACTGTAGTAAGAAATATTAGTTAGAAAAGATTTATGATATTTAACAGTTGAATGTAAAGGCATGGGATGATTTTCTCAGTGGCCATGAGGCTAGTTGAGAAACTTGACTTAGGAGTTTGGCCCTACAGCAAATACATTTAAGGACCCCGAATATACCTTGAGGTTGTCCTATTTTACCAATATATTGAAATTGCTTGTTAATTAAGGCCTTGTGTGGCTCCCTATTAATGATGTGTGGGCTGGCCTGATACCTGTGGGAATGCCAGCTTCTGGGTTCATCTTTTATAGACGCTGCACCTGCTTGCCCCACCCCTTTTGTGACGTCATCAGTGGGGTGGGTCGGTGCAGGTCTATAAAAGCAACCCGCAAGTGCAGATGCGGGCAGGAATGGGCTAAGGGAGGGCAGGTTAGGGTCGGGGGAAATCCCGACCCACACATCACTGCTCCCTATACTTCCTGAGACCCCCCTGCGACACAGGGTCTGCTTTCTGCATTTGAGCTGAATGTTTGCTATTCTACTGCAGATAGTACTATAAAGTATTAGAGATGTAGCCCCCAACCAGCTCAGATTTTTTTTATATATTGTTTATTTTCATTTTGCATAGTTTTCACATATGTACATTAAAAATAAAAATGAAAATCTGACATCAGAATGACAAGTGACTAGTGGCAACACAAAGGGTAAGTAATGTCAGAATAGCATATTCAAGGTGGCTAGTTTCCCTTTATACTGCATATAACCTGCTCAGATTTTTGAGAGTAAGCAAGGGGGGGGTGAGATTAACTGGTATGCATTAGCTAATAAATAAAGCTGGCCATAAATTTAAAATCCGCTCGTCTGGCAACATCGCCAAATGAGCGGATATTTACCCGATATGCCACTAACGACAGGGCCGTATCGGGGGTAATCCGAACGTTGGGCCGTATGGCTGTAACACCCGCCACTGGTTTTGAGCCCTGACGCATAAGCACAGGTGCACATCAACTCGAAACACATCGAAACACCCGCACACGTCAAATTGGACACTCGCACCAAAATACTTAGGTGCAATGACCTCTAATTTGGGTGC
>CM044439.1:153071754-153084616 GCA_024363595.1 Xenopus borealis
GCACGGACACGGAGCTGCCTTAAAACGCGTCCGTTCTCTCTGCGCTCTTAGCCACGCCCCTTTAAATTAACTTTTAGTATGATGTAGAGCAGGGTCATTACTAGGGGTAGGCAGAAGAGGCACCTGCCTAGGGCGCAAAGCTGTGGGGGCACTGTGTAGGTGCCTATTCACTACCCCTCCCCTCGTCACTCCCTCACCTTGTCCACACTCCTCTCTCCCCTCTAGGGTTGCCACCTTTTCTTGAAAAAAATACTGGCCTTCCTATATATTTATCTTTTTTTCCTATTAATAACATTGGGCTCAACCATCAAAAAATACCGACCAGGTGGCAACCCTACTCCCCTCATCACTCCCTTAATCTCCTCTATGGCGCATGCACACTTGCGTCTGTGCACTGTTGCTTGCGTTCATGTGCGGCTACAAGGGGGAGGGGCGGGGGTAGCCAACCGAGCGCCTAGGGTGTCCTGTCATCTTTTTCCGGCCCTGATGTAGGGAGTGATATTCTGAGACAATTTGCAATTGGTTTTCATTTTTTATTATTTATGGTTTTTGAGTTGTTTATCTTTTTATTCAGCAACTCTAAAGTTTGCTATTTCAGCAATGTAGTTTCTAAGGTTCAGATTACCCTAGCAATCATGCATAGAATTGAGTAAGTAATGTGAGTAATGGAATATCAATAGGAGATGGCCTGAATAGAAGGATGAGTAATAAAAAGTAAAAATGACAATAAAATTGTGGCATTGTGGTACCAGGTGCCTCCTATAGGCTGCCAGTCCACATAGGGGCTACAAACACCCAATCACAGTCCTTATTTAGCACCCCCAGAAACTTTTTGCATGCTTATGTTGCTCTCCAACATTATTTACATTTGAATGAGGCTCGTGGGTAAAAAAGGTTGGGGACCTCTGCTCTAAAGCAAGCCAAGCAATACAAAAGAAAGGCAGATATGGGCTGAAATGGTACACACACATACAGTGTAATTTGGGTTCATGTTTGCCTTTTCTCTGCTGGCAAAGTAAATGAACATTGTACCTTCTCCCTGAGATTGAAGTGTTTGCTGGCTGCCACTCGACAGCATTAAACAAGCGTTTGCATCATAGAAGCAGCTGCACAGATTAGTCAGCAATTTACCCGCTATTGTATAGCAACACACAGAGTAAATTATTACCCAGCCAACATTACAGTCTTGTGAAGCAAGCTTTGCATCTGTTAGGCTTGAAAGGGATACAATCATCCTCCCTTCCCCTCAAAAAAATTATTATAATTGATTATTTGTCACTGTAAATGAATAATTAATTAATATGGGAAACAATGATTCCTATTACAACTTATTAAGAATATATAGATTTGTATAGTTATATAAAGGAATATATTTAATTGTGCATACTTTAGCATTTATATACCAAAATCTGCTCAGTGTCTGTGCTGACCGGCTAATCTTGTGCCTGTAAATACACACACGCGGGGGGGCAGAAGGCAGCAGATCGGGTGTTCTCAGCTGCCACATTTACCAGTGTGATATTCATCTAAAATAATTCTGTTAATGCCTTTAAAGGAGAATTCAACCCCTTTTATTAAATACCCCTACCCCCCTATACTAAATAGACCCCCCTCCCAACCAGGCCCGGACTGGCCATTTGTGGGTTAGGGCAAATGCCAGAGGGGCTGCTATAAGGTCCCATAGAAAGTCAGTGTTTAGTGAGCTGGTGGGGGCTGTTTGGGCCTCTATGTGGGCTGATGGGCCTCTTGTGTACCTGAAATGCCAGGGCCTATTTTAATTCTCAGTCCAGTCCTGCTCCCAACTCCCCCCCCAGCCCACCTGGTACTATGGGCAAATACCCCTAATTTTTTACTTACCCTTCCATGCAGATTCTGTCCTCGGGACTTCCCGGGCGCCATCTTCTTTTCTTCAGTCTTCTTTGTAATAAGAGTGGCGTTTCGGCACATGCGCAGTTGGAGCAATCTTCCAATCCTGTACAACTGCGCATGCACCAAAGGTCACAAAAGTTTCCGAAAAATAAATTGGTGACGGTAAAGTCCCGAGTACAGAATCTGCACATAAGGGGTAAGCTAAAAATTAGGGGTATTTGCCTGGGGTACCAGGTAGGCTGGGGGGGGAGGAGGGAGGGGGTCTATTCAGGGTAGGGGTATTTAATTTAAGGCGTTGACTCCTCTTTTAAAGGGGACTTGTCACTTGAAAAAAAATATACCAAATCCTATTTTATCAAGTTACTTAAAGTGATACTGACACTAAAAAATGATTTTAAACAGATGAATGTACATTAATTGTTACCTATAGGTCATGTTGATCATTTTTTGCTGAGAGGTTTGTTTTTGTATATAACTGTTAGCTGAAATGTCTAAGCCTGACTCTCTGACACTCTGACTTTGCCAACCTGACTGTCCCATCTCAGCCTGTTAGTTACAGTTTCTAATGCTAACGGACTCCTGCTGCACAAATATGGCAGCCCCCTCATACAGGAACATGGGGGATCAGACAGGTAATGTAAAAGCATCATGCAAATACTTTATGGCAAAGTTAGAAGTAGCTTTCAAATCCAATATTATAATAGATGTAAAAAAGAGTTTAATTTCAGGTGTCAGCATCTCTTTAAGCAAAATAAACTTTAATTACACTATATAAATCATTTGACTTGTTTCCTTTGGTCTGGGAATTCATAATTATAGCAAGCAGGCAGGTGCCATTTTGTGGACACTGTTATTGAGCCAAGCCTTGAATCATATAAAAATCTTGCTTGTGCACCAGAATAGGGGACCTGATGTCCACCCCCATGTACTGGCTACACAATTCATTAGTGAAGAGAGAGGGGGAATGTGGGGAGAGCAGTGACATCTAGTAAGTGCTGAATTGAAAGTAACGGCCAGCCCTGCCTCTATGCCTAAGGCACAGAGGAGGGGCAGGTATTATTTGATTGACAGCTGAGATTTTTAAATGCATTTACAATAGCTATGAATGTTTAATAAAAAAAAGAATTTGGATTTCATGTTTAATTTGCAAAGAACTTTTATTATATAGATTTTTATGTCTGAGGGACAGGTCCACTTTAAGAGTGGCTTGCAAGATTTCTTGGACAGACATAAAAGGCTATTGTGATACTACACTCTATAGTTAGTATAGATTTGGGTATATATAATTTATGGTAATGTATGGAGGGGTCAGTGTGATAGTGTGTATATAAAGACACTTTGTTTAATTTGATGGGGTTGAACTTGATGGACTTTGGTCTTTTTCAAATCGATTTAACAATGTAACTTGTTTAATTAAACTGAATCCAGATTTTTTTCAGTGCTATCCCTATTTTGATTCAGGGTAGAACTACATGGACGATCTCTGTTTCTGCATTCGACAGTCGTGTCATGTTGGATCAATACTGTGACACCATCCGACTTTTGTATTATTTACCTTGTCTTCCATCGCATCTGACTTGACGTGGACGTCGCCACCCAGTGTTGGACCCGCCGAAAACGGACCCAAATCGTCCGTGTAGTTCTGCCCATGCTGACACAGTGAAGTTGTTGGCACAGATCAACTTCATTGGAAGCAGAACACTCAATTCCCCATCAGCTGTTCAGATCACCAACAACCCTTTACTTTGGACTACAGTTTAATATGGAGGCAAAATGATACATGGATGGGTACTGGATGCTGATGGGTGGATATAGATGCTGATTTCACCAATATAAGATGTGGCTCAAATGCCTACAAGTAAATAAGCTTCCTAATCCCAACAGACACATAAAGGCTAGGCCATTAACCCATAATGACCTATAATGTAATCATCACTATTTTACTCCATGAATATTTTGTGCCATGGCTGTGCTTGCTGTTACTCAAGGAGCTCATAAATAAGTTTAGGGAGTGGCGGCAGCTGGCAGTTGTTTACTTTTCCTTTGTGCACAGGGTGTTGCCCTTGTAACAGTCATTTTCTTAACAAGAAGTGTATACACTTTTAATGGTTGTATGGTTTAAACAATTTGGCACACACCCATCTTAAAAACACAGTAATGCCAAAGCACAAGTGACATGTATACACGCACACACAGGGGTGTAACTATAAAGAATGCAGGCCAGTGTTACTGCTGTGAGGGGACACAGACTCTAACGGGATACTGTCATGGGAAAAAATGTTTTTTTTCCAAAATGCATCAGTTAATAGTGCTGCTCCAGCAGAATTCTGCACCCGACACTCAGTGACCTCCAGCCACTGAAGAACTACATCTACCAGAATTACAACAACCTGATTTACAAATTTTTTATACTTAAAAATGATGAGGCCTTTTGTCTTCTTGCACTGGCCAGGGTCCCACTTTTCTTAATCTGCTGCACTTGTAAAGGGAATTTAGCAGTGCCTTAAAGGGTGTCACCGTCTAGACTTCCCCTGCTCCCTGCAGCCAATAAATCTGATGCTCTATTTACACCTTCGCCTGTCTATGGAGTTTCTGCTCAGTACAAACTCATCTTGCCATTTCCATTTCTTATTTCTGTTTAGGATTAAAACTTCTTTACATTCACTGACCCCTACAGGACAAACACCCACACACTCACTCTACTCAATTCTCTACTCCCAACGCCTTTTATAAAAACCAGAGAGCTGTTTAATAGCCTTGGCTTCTTGTTTTCACACCCACAACAGAACATGGATGGCTGGGATCTGCCCAAAATAACACCCGTTCCTTTACAAGTTTGTGCTGCTTAGTAACAGGGGATCTGTGTGTAAGAAAGCAGAAATGCATTTCCCTTATTATTTAAAGAGACACAAAAAAAGCCTGTAATACTGAGCAAAGCACGCATTTCTTGTCCTTTGAATTTATATAATGCATGCCAGCCTAGGACTAATAATAAACATAAGCTGGATTTGTTTTTGTACAATTTTGTTTCTTTGCAGTTGTTGTAGTCACACGCATAGGTAAATAGTAGACGAGCCTGAGAAAAGCTGAAGGCAAAAAATCCCATTCCCAAGAGTAGAAAACAAAAAATTATTATATTATATAATCATTATTTTTTGGCACACATTCCTTAAATGTGCCTCATAATCCCCTTATAATTAATAACAGGGAGTATAGGAAACAAGTAATATTATAGCATTTGTCTGATACAAATTAGAGTTTAGGTGTAGCATCAGAAATGCAAATTCTCTTTGGCCCAGAACAAATGTCAATGAAGTTCAACCTATAAGTGGTGTCATCATTGCCAACTGGAGCACCCACTTTCCACCTGGAAGTGGTGGTTAATTACTCCAATAATTATAATACAGATGGTAGGAATTCACTCAAGCTGACATTACTATTGTCACTTTTACATGACTGACATCTTTGCAGGCAGCCGGCATTTCTGGCAGGTTAACAAATGAACTCTGCTTGTGTCAGTTTGAGGAGCCTTACAATTCTGTTTTCTCACTCTCCATTCACATAGCAGCAAAGTCTGGAAACTAAAGGAGAAGGAAAGGCATTTTCTACTTGAGAGTGCCAAAAGTTAGGCACCCCAGGTCGGTGCTCCTATCAGCAGATAACCCAGAGGGTTATTCCAGCAGGCACCATGAAACGATCCTCTTCTGGCTTCTTTTTTCTTCTCATGGCTGTTCACAGTAGAGCAGAAAGCCGAACTATTTTGCATGTGTCTGCCCTAGGAAATTTGAAGGAAGAAGAAGGAAAAAAGGGATTGCTCTGTGGTGCTTGCTGTAATAACCCCAGACTGGTGCAGTTTACTGCTGATAGGAGCACCAGACCTGGGTGTCAGGTAAGTAGATACAATCACTGCCTAATTTTCACACCCCCTACGAGAAAACACCTTTCCTTTTCCTTTAAAGAGGAGATATTGTAACCTTGGTTGCTCTTTCATTTTTCATGCTATTGCACAGAATTTTTCTGATACTCTTAGCTGCTGTGTTATGGAGCTTCCACTCAATATTTGGGGGCAGATTTACTAAATCCGTGTGAAGGATTCAAAGTTCGATCGAATTTTCAAAAAGTTTCAAATTCGAATTTTCAAATGGTTTTGAAGACCAATTCGACCAGTGAATTTTGAAAATTCGAATAACTCGAATTCGAATGATTCGAATAACTCAAATAAAAATCTATTTGAATATTCGACTGTCAAATTACTTCCCCTTTAATTTTTTATTCGACTGCCTAGTTCGCCAGTTTCAACCTACCGAAATGGGATTCAAAAAGTTTCATCGAATAAAAAAGTTCGATGGAATGGTTAAAATCGAATCTTTATATTCGATCGTTCGAATTCGAAGGATTTTTATTCCCTAACTATTCACATAGTTATTTGCCAAATATTATTGCTTTAATGGTGGCCTCCAATTATTGCTGATCTACAGTCCCCAGCAATATGTAGGAGTTGTTGGAATTGTATTTCATTAACAGCTGGACAGCCACAAATTGGACATAGATATACACTTATATAAGTGCTTACTATTGCATATGTATTGCTACAGTACAGAGGGATGGACATTGAGTTCTAGGAAATGGACAACACTCTTGAAACTGTAGGTGGATAATATTGCATACAAAGTTGTTACCTACTAATATTATTACCCTTCATTTCTACAGGACTAGTATATTCCACAGACTTAATAGAGATTGCTCCACATTCACACTCTCTCGGATTAATTTCATCAAGAGCCAATTAACCTGCCTGTATGAGTGTGGGCATCAAGAATGAGCTTGCCACCCTACATTTATTATTTAACACATATGGTCAGAGGTCGGTGGAGCATTGGTGGTACAATATGTAAAACCAGGAAAATGTGTTAAATGAATCTGAGCAAGCTCGATGTAAATACATGTATAATTCGCACAAAGTCTCAGAGATGATTATGCTGCTTCCTGCAAATAACTGGTTATTAAGCTTTGTAGAATGATATTGGAGTAGAGTTTGATGAGGTCACAATTAGTGGTTGCCATGGCTATGAAGAGGCGTGCTGATGCAGTGTGAAGAGGGGGCGGATATGTTGAGTAGGAGGAATTGATCACAATTAACTTCATCGCATAGGGAGTCTTTATGTAGGAGTAAGCGTAACTTCCCACAGCAGCAGGAGGAAGAGATCAGAAAATCATTGAGAACACAATGTTTAACCCTTCTTACTACTTATTAAAACTGTTCCACTCAGTAGCCTTTGACATTGACCACTTTGATGCTTCTAGTTCTAATTAATGTAGAATGTTAAAATTATTTGAATAACACTGAACCTTCAGTCATTGCAGTCATACTAAGTGCATTGGGGGGCAGATTTACTAAAACCCTCGAATTCGACCATCGAATTTTAATAGAATATCGAATTCGAAGGATTTAATGCTATTCGACCAATCGATTTAATAGAAAAAATTCGATTGAACAATAAAATCGTTTGCAACGAACCATTTTTTTATTCGATCTAAAAAAAAAACTTACAAAATAGCTATGGGAGCATCCCATACGGAAGTATAGCAATTTGGTAAGTTTAATCTGGTGAACTAGGCAATCGAATAAAAATTTAAAGGGCAAGTAATTCGACTGTCAAATATTCGAATAGATTTTTATTCGATCCGTTCGAATTTTCTATCGATGGTCAAAGTGGCCACAAAAATTATTCGAAAATTCTAATCTTTTTGAAAATTCGATTGAATTTTGAATCATTCACACGACTTTAGTAAATCTGCCCCTGGGTGTAGTTGTTCAGTCCATTACAGAAACTTGCACTGACTTTTACTTAGCCCAGATATGAGGTCAGTTTTAAGGTTGGGAATAAAGCAGATTAGCCTTGGGTCCCCAGCATAATTGTGGGGTCACTTAAAGCAAAAGAAAAAAATAGTTTTAAGAAAAACATTTAATGTGTGGACTGCTCCAGATATGAATTAGCAAAATTCCCAAGCAATGAAATAAACACTTTTAGCATTCTATTGAAATCAGCTTCTTGCAGGGGCAGGTTACAGACCGGGGCACTGGTTGCAGACTTCAGCTTGATAGTTACACAATGAACACTTCTCAAAAGGTTCCTCTCACTAAGGACCCCTGTCATGTTGAAGTGCATTGGCAGTACTGTTAGATATTCGGAGGGGCTAATTTCCTAAATCCAAAATTTCCCCCCTGGGTTCGATGGAAAACGTTAATTACGGAGATCATCCTAACATAAAGATTTACCTTGTTCAGAGGATTTCCAAGCTATATGGGGCTCTTGGCTTGAGTGGTCAGAAATGGTAGTGCTGTCAAGACAAAAAGTGCAATACTTACTGGATACACACACCCTGTACTTTTTAAACTTGCAGGACCCCACTTAGTGCATGGACTGTATGTAAGAATTGGTCTGTATACTCACGTGAGTAAACATTCTTCACTGTTTCCTTTCTGTACTTTTTTATTGAGAAAATTGACAAAATATGGTATAACATACAGTGCCAAAACTTCTCCTTCAGTTGTCTCACTACAGCCCCTTGTAGGTTCCCTCTAACCTACACATGAATGTTTTAAATTCCCTAACTGGAGCACACTCAACTCTGGGCTCTACTCCAATACTTACTCCTCTTTGGAACAACAGGTTGTCCTTGCTAACTAGCCGCTCTATCACTCACTGCTAGACTGAGCTCACACCCCACTGCTAGCCATTTACTAGTCCTGAAGGAAGCAGCTTCCCACCTAGTCTGGCCATAGCAGCCTTTAGTCCTGTCTGCTTGATATTCCTAAACCAGTGGTTCTCAACCTGGGGGTCGAGACCCCTTTGGGGGTCGAACGACTCTTTCATAGGGTTCACTTAAGGGGTTCCAGGAGCAGGTTCATCTCTCTCCCCACTAGCCCTGGGGCAAGGTTGTAGCTCTCTGGGTGTTGGTGCTGTGAGTTATAGTTCAGTAACCTGTGTAGGGAAGCCAGTTGCACTACAACTTTCAATATCCCCTGGCAGGGACTGCCATACAGCTCTCCCTGCCCATTTAAAATTTGTAAAATTAAAGGGCACCTGTTGGGGCAAAATTGTACCCCCAACCAAAGGTGCGGGCTGATAGAGCCCGCATTCCAATTGGGGGTTTCACTATTTTTTTTTTTAAAAATGCCCCTCGCCAGCGCTAGCCTTCTCCCCACAAGCCTGCGTCTTACTGACGTCATGTGCATGCGCAGAATGAAAAAGCAGTCACGCTCCCTCCCGGAGCGAGACCGCTAGCGCTGGCGAGGGGCATTTAAAAAAAAATAATTAAAAATAGTGAAACCCCCAACCGGAATGCGGGCTCTATCAGCCTGCACATTTGGTTGGGGGTACAATTTTGCCCCATCAGATGCCCTTTAACGTGGTAATTGGGGTGTGACCACAAAATGGGTGTGGCAAAAATCTTGCCGCACGGAAAACAAACCATTATGCAGCCACGTTGCCGTTTGTACTTTCCGAACAATCCACTCTGGGCTGACAACGAAAATATTTTAATATTCTATGGTTGGGGGTCACCACAACATGAGGAACTGTATTAAAGGGTCGCAGCATTAGGAAGGTTGAGAACCACTGTCCTAAACCAATAAGGAAGTTCTCTGATCTTCCACCTTGTCACAAAAATAGAACTTTCATAACTCTTGGGTTTGGCTATAAGGGGTTACACTCAGGGGCAGATTTACTAAATTTGTGTGAAGGATTCGAATATTCGCTCGAATAGTCTATTTTCAATTGTGCGACTATTCGAATATGCAAACTAAGTATTTTAGACGATCGAATATGAAATATTCAGTCGCATTGAAGAACTTGCCCTTTAAATTTTTATTTGACTGCCTACTTCGCCGGATTGAACCTACTGAATTGCATTAGAAGCCTATGGGAAGCCCCCATAGGCTTTTTTAAAGTTTTTGTATTAAATATTATTCATACGATCGAACGATGCGAATATTCGTTTTGTACGAATTTTTGCGCAAAATTGTTCGATTGTACGATTTTGCCAAATATTCGAAAAGCGCTCAAGACCTGCGAATATTTTATTCGATTTTGCCAAATATTTATTCGCCAATTATTCACCAGTCGAATTTGAGGGCTAAAAGCCCTCGACAATTTGACCCTTAGTAAATCTGCCCCTCTCTCAATCACCTTAAGCTCCCCATAGACGCAACGATCGTTCCCTGCCGAACGACCGATCTAAGGGAAGTCCGACCAATCTTTAAAATTATCGTGCGGTTAGTGGGATACAAACGATCGTTCGTCTCACGATTTTTCGTCCGACATTGGTCTGTTGATTGATCGGCCAGGTTAGAAAATCTTTATCGGTCCCCATGCAATCTACATATGTTTGCAGCGCAAGCAGGCTGCGATCCTTCAGTTTTTGCTGGCAATATCTCCTGAAATGGTCTTTTTAGTTGATGGACACATCAGATCGTTTTGAGACAATCGTGGTCTCACGATAATCATTGGATCTTTCAAATATCTTTACGTCTATGGCCAGCTTTACACACAGGTTAGACTAGCATCAGACACCCCAAAACATGCCAACACCCACAAAATTAATTTGCTGCCACCATCTATTATTAACAGGCGATAGAAACCTAATGTGACTATTCCCCTGCCCTCTATAACAGGTAATAACTCACACTACACAATGCATCAAACACTCTCTCCTAAGGTAGTTAGTCAGGGTAAGATCCTACTAGTCTAACAAGCACTCCAGCAGCCAAAGGGTTAATTTACACTCAAAAACACTTTCCTGCTACTCGTACTAGTTATTCAACATATAAACAGGCAACTTTCCCTTTACACACACACACACAAAGAGTTAATACACTTAGGCACAAGCTTTCATATGGTCTCGTTAGAACAAAAGGACAAAACATATTAAAATGTATTATTTTTAATATTGACAGTAACAGTGCATGTATATCAGAATATATTACAAAGAACACATATAATTGCAAACACAATACATAAAATAAAAGGGAGAAAAAACACTAAGAAAACCCTATGTACTTTACCAAGTTTAGAATTTCCTGTTCACTGATATGGACATGTGTCTGTTTTCAGAGTAAACTATTATGTTATGAAAAAATTAAAAATGTTATGATATGCTGTAATTTTACAATATACTGTAATTTCATAATCCACTTAAGAAGAGTGGAACTACCTCTCAAGTGTCTGTTTTTTGGAGGAACCGTCCCTCTTTTGATGGCTCAACCCACAGTCCTTCATTTGTACAAAGTTTCTAACTTAATTGGCTTTTGGCAGAGAGCCCACAACACCTAACAGGTGCAAATAAGAGACTTTGTAACACTTTTGAGATAAGAAAATAAGTACTTGTAACAGGAGAAATATTTTCAAACTTGCATAATCTGCCAAATTTTGTAAAATGAACATGGTAATTAGGGGGTGTGGCCACAAAAATTGGCGTGGTACAAATTTAGCTGCGTTACTTGCAAGAAAAAAATTAATCTTGTCCATCTTTTTACTTCCAAAATGTTGGGAAGTATGTGACAGCTTCAATTGTGCAAATTTTCACAAGTGCACTGAAACGGACTTGGGTTGTAGTAGGCCAATTTGGCTACAGGCAAAGTAGACGTCAGCTCCCCATACCTCCCAACATTTTCGCAAGTAGCGCGCCCATTTTTGTGGCCAACCCCTAAGTACCATGTTCAATTTACAAAATTTGGCAGATTATGAAAGTCTGAAAATATTTCTCCTGTTACAATTACTTATCTTAAACGTGTTACAAAGTATCTTATTTGCACCTGTTAGCTGTTCTGGGCTCTCTGCCAAAACCCAATTAAGTTAGAAACTTTGTTTCTTTTTCTGGCTGTTCAGTGCAGAGAAAAGAGGGACTTTCCTGTACAAATGAGGGACTGCAGGTTGAACTGACAAAATAGGGACTGTCCCTCCAAAAAGGGACAGTTGGGAGGTATGGGTCCCATAATTGCACAAAACACAAGTGCCCCAGTTGAAGTATTGAAGCCACAAAAAGAGCCCCAGTTGAAGTCCCGAAGCTACAAAAAGAACCAAAGTCCCGAGAGGAGACGACGTTTAAGTCCCAAAGCCATGAGTTCAGCTTTAATACACATACAGTTTCAATATATATTGGAAAAATAGCTCCGTCTCTAGACACTTTGTTGGCCTGCAGATTTTTGTCCTGAAATTGTAAATAGTCACCCGAAAATGTGAGAATGCTGAAAAGGGACCGGAGACTACTGGGGTGCTGAGCCCAAAATCTGGTAACTCCTGACTTGTACACAACTTGGCTGCTGGCAAATTGTTAAACAAAACTACATTACCCAACATGCACTAGGGAGACACAGGCTTGGCACATGAGCAAGAAAAAAACTTTGGCTGGTTTCCAAAGTAAAAACCAGCCACGGGCACAAAAAAGTAGACCAAAAATCGGTACTTTGGCTAAGTTTTAGTTTCAAAACCTGCCTGGACTTTAAATTAGTAGCCCAATTTGGATGGAAACCAGCCCACCCTGCACACGTTTAAAGAAGGCGCCGAATGTCGCTTGTTACATATGTTTCACGCATATTAACGTCACATGTTCGCGACGTCACCCGAGGCCTATTAGTAACTTGGAGCAGCGAGCGGGTTTATTGCTACCGATGCCGCCGGCTCCAAATATCTACGTTCCGCAGCGGAGCAAATTTTCTTAAGCGTGAGCTTCGGGCACATAACGCACCATGGAAGCGGAAGACGTGGTGAGTAGGGGCGTGTGACGTCATGTCCAGCGACGCTATATAGTCACTTGTTGGCTTAGTGTTACTAGGAAAAGAGGCTTTGGTTTAATGGGTCTCCTAAAGCTGAGAAGCGATTTAACCCACTCTCTGTCCTCCCTTTATTTCTTTATTTGAGGTGGGCATGTTGTTAAAGTATATACTCAAAATGAATATTTAAATTGCACCTTTTCCCCCAAAAAATATCAA
>CM044439.1:153090420-153118476 GCA_024363595.1 Xenopus borealis
TCTAACTGTCAATGATTATATGACACCCAACTGCTGCATGAAGAGAGAATAAAGAAAAACAGATGCTGAGAGATGGATAGTGAACATATTATAAACGATGCAGGATACTTAATTGATTGTATTTACAAAGTTTTTTTTATTTCAGTGTGATGAAGCTTATATTATATTTTCATTTTCGCTATAGTTTCCCTTTAATAAAAAGTGGATACACTGGCCAAAAAATGAGAATTACCCTAATGTTTGAGGTAAATCCTTTCTAAAGGGGAATTCTTTATTATACCACCGTGTATGTATATTCTTTAAGTGTGCAAGCCCATTATAGAAATATACACTGGATTATGCCCAAGGCAGTGCAATAATATTTACTGTGTATGGTTTTGAGTAACCTTGTCCTACCTTGTTTCATTTTATTTCTTCCAACAGAGAGACTACAATGTACCTTGCCCACAATGTTCTGAGATTAACTGGGGAGTAAGTGATGAGGGCAGGTACTTCTGCATGAGCTGTCACACTATCATAGAGGTAAGTAGATTCCACCTGACTCTTCTTGCTCTTTTCAGAAATGCCTTCCATCTAGATGACCCTTCTCTGTGACTTTCATTTTGGACATTCTCAATGCATGCTTGTTTTCTACTTCCCCATTTATTCCTCCTGCATTCCCATTATAGAACCTACCTCCTGTTAACTTCCTTTGTCAGTTCTTTAAAGGAAAATTGAAGCTTAATTAAAGAAGGATAGAAATGTTGCACATCATGTTTTGTGCTTGTGTACCAGCCCAAGGCAACCACAGCCCTTTAGCAGTAAAGATCTGTGTCTCCCCAGTAGATGCCCCAGTAGCTCCCCATCTTCTTTTCTGCTGATTCACTGATTCGCATGCTCTGTGCTGCTGTCACTTACTGAGCTTAGGGACCCACTCACAATATACAGTACACATAGGGGCAGATTTTCTAAATTCACATGAAATTCACATGAAGAATCGACTTTCGATCGAATTTGAATCTTCGAATATGCAAATTAAGCAAACTCGACCATCGAATATTCGAATGATTCCAATATTTGAATAAAATTTTATTCGAAATTCGATGGTCGAATACTTCCCCTTTAAATTTTTATTCGACCACCTACTTCGCCAGATTAAAGCTACCAAAATGGGGATCCTTCCCTGAGATCGAATATTAAAAATTTAATTGACTAAAAACATTTGAATATTCGATTCAAATTCGATTTGAATATTCGATCAATCAATCTAATTGCGGTAAAATCCTTCAGATTCGATAGTCAAATTCGAAAGGTTTTTTCTTCCCCACTATTCCCTTGGTCGAATTTAGAATTTTTTTACATCCGAAATTCGACCAATATTAAATCTGCCCCATAGTGTAATAGAAATCGAGTCACAATATAAGGCTGATTACAGATAATTACTACATGGCAGCACAGAAACCAGTGCAATTAGCATCAGAATTTAATAATCAGCCCTGTAGCATCAGCTTATATTACAGACCATCCTCGTTTTCTGCTGGATAATTAGTGACGACCCCTAAGTTTAGCTTCTCAACAGCTGCTCAGAGCCCACTGAGCATGTGAGTGTCACAGACACTTTCCAAGATGGTGACCCCCTGTGACAAGTTTGAAATCCTTGATCATTGTTGCTATTGACAGGCGGAAACTTTAGGCTGGTGTAATAAGTTCACTATATAAAATATGCCATATTAATTTTTAGGTTTAGTTCTCCTTTAAGGATCATAGTGTTTTCTGTGCCATCTTTATACTGTATGTATCCACTGTTAATACCCACCAACATTCCCTCAATTTGTCCTCCCTTTCGAAAACCTTTGTATCCTAGAGTTTGGCCTAACCGTGCACAAGGTGCTACTGAATTGTTTGTATCTTGACTTGTTACATTGTGTCTTAAAGGGGTGTTCCACCTTTAAAGGGGAATTCAAGCCTCCGGCGCTAACTCCTCCTCCCCCCCGGCCTACCTCTCCCGCCGGGCTATTCGCTGCTTACCCCTTCATGTAGGTCCCCTTCAGCGAAGTTCACAGGGGCCATCTTCTCTTCCAACCGCTTCTTCATGGATTCGTCGGCGCTCAACGGCGCATATGCAGTAGGACGCTGGCACTACTGCGCATGTGCTTGAAGTTCGCTTATTGAACTTAGTGCGCATGTGCAGTAGTACCAGCGTCCTACGGCGAATGCGCTGCCGACGGATCCGGATCCAGGAAGAAGCCATTAGAAGAGAAGAGGGCCCATGAAGAAGCGGATGGAAGACAAGATGGCCCCTGTGAACTTCGCTGGAGGGGACCTACATGAAGGGGTAAGTAGCTCCTTAGGGGCAATAGCCCGGGGGGGGGGGGGGGGGGGGGGAGAGGTAGGCTGGGGGGAAGCAGGGAGGTTGGTTAGTGGTTGGCTGAAGCCAATTATTGTCAAAAAACTGTGTTTACTCTTTTTAAATCATAATCACTACACAAACTACCCAAATGACCCTGATCAAAAGTTTACATACCCTGGTGATTTAGCCTGATAACATGTGCACAACTCGACAGAGGAGATCATAAATTCTGCCAGGGTATGTAAATTTATGAGCACAACTGTACATGCAAACAAATCAATCACAAATCAGATTTGTCTGATCTTACAGAAAACCAGAGAAGTTGAAGATTCGGAAGTATTTGTAAGCCTTGGCAAAATTCAGTACATCTCTAGAGGCCTCAGAAAAAAGAGAAAACAAGGTAAAGTAATTAATGTACTAGTGGAGAAGACAAGTGTTTCTTATATTATGATACTTTGTTCTGAATTATGGGCAACACTTACTAAGATGTGTAAGAAAACTTAGAATGTTATTATACCATGACCAGTTATCTATACACAATTATCAACGGTCGCTATATTATGTTTGGATAAATATTTTTTACAGGCAAGTACCTGGGGTTTTCTGGATAACTTTCTGTAATTTGGAGCTTCATTCTTTAAGTCTGCTAGAAACTCACTTAAATATTAAATAAACCCATTAGGCTGGTTTTAATTATATCCTCGTTTGGATCAAGTACAAAGTACCATTTTATTATTGCAGAGAAAAAGGAAATCCTTTTAAAAAATCTGAATAATTTCATTATAATGGAGTCTATTGGAGATGCCCTTTCCGTAATTCGAAACTTTCTGGATAATGGGTTTCCAGATAACAGATCCCATACCTGTATCAGTAATGATTAATCCACCCCAGCAGGCTTATACCTACCAAGCACAAGTACAGGCGTGTGCTATTTTGCCTGTGCTATTGAAAAGATGATTCTTTCATGCCTTGTGCTGGATTAAAATCTGATTCAAGGGAGCTCTGTACTTAAAGGACAAGGAAAGTGTAAAATTGAATAAGGCTAGAAATGCTGTATTTTGTATACTAAACTTAAACATGAACTTACTGCACCACAAGCCTAATCAAACAAATGATTTATGCTTTCAAAGTTGGGCACAGGGGGCTGTCATCTTGTAACTTTGTTATACATCTTTGCAAGACTAGACTACATACACATGCTCAGTGTGATCTGGGCTTCTTAGGGATCCTCATAAATGATCAAAAAACAAAGCTGCTTGAGTTCTGCATGGCTGGCAAGTAAGGTATGGGCTCCCCCTGCTGTTCAGTATGATTGTTTCCCTACCAGAAGTTAGGGACCGTCTGACAATTCCTATCCACAGCACTAAATGAAGGGAGAATTTCACTGCATACAGTCAGGTTTCTTATAAAAACGGTGCACGTTTTTTAATTAAAGTATATTGGAGATAGATTTCTTTTTCATTAAAGAAAGTAAAGATGTGGTTTTATTTATTTTTTTTGCATTTCCTTGCCCTTTAATGGCTAGACTCTATAATGCTTTGTGTCCCCAGTTGCACCTCATGGTACAACTGGGAATTTCTTTCAGACAAGGTGGAGAAAGCAGACGAGTTTTTTTTTTTTTCACAAACGTTTTTTTCTCTTGTACAGAGAAGGGCTGGGAGTGGTACGTTTGTGAAGGATTTCAGTTCATTCTCATTAAGCAATCTGAAGCACTGCAAGCCTTGGGAGTGGCCCCTCAAATTAAGGTAAATAAAAAAAATTAAGGTAAATACTTTAATAGTTCTAGTATTTTCAGTAGGGATGCAACAAATCCACTATTTGGTATCTGGCTGAAATTCATATGTAAAAAAAGGAAAGGAAAATGTGGAAGATTTTTTTTTTTACTTTTTTTTTGTGATGAAATGTCATGTGATAAACTTTCCTACCCCTAATATGCATATGCAAATTAGGGTTTCAGATAGACACAAGAATTCGTTCAAATCTGAATCCTGCTGAAAAAAGACAGAATCCCAAATAGATTCCTGGATTAGGTGCATGAAGGACAGTGGAGGCAACATAATGGCACACATACTGTTCTTGCCTCCAGGGGGTTAATGGCATATGGGGTGTCATGTCAGTCGCTGCCATCCATCAGAAATGAGAGGCAGTCCCTGATGGAGAAACTGCTCCTGTCCACCTGTCGCTGCGTTGTACTTTCCATTAAATAACATAAGGAGCCGTGACAGACACATTTTGACTGTCCCTGTTTTCTCCCAGACAACAGCAGCAATAGCGATGTGCGGGTTGGGTTTTTCCCAACCCTAACCCGTCCTTTCCAGGTTCCTTTTATAGTAGGGATGCACCAAATCCACTATTTTGTATTCGGCTGATACTGAAACCTAATTTGCATATGCAAATTAGGAGTGGGAAGGGGAAATTTTTTACCTTTGTGACAAAAAGTCACGTGATTTCCCTCACTGCCCCTAATTTGCATATGCAAATCAGGATTCAGTTTGGCTGCGCAGAAGTATTCGCCAAATCCGAATCCTGCTTAAAAAAGGAGGAATCGTGAACCGAATCCTGGATTTGGTGCATCCCTATTTTATAGACCTGTGGCTAGGGTTGCCTCCTGGCCGGTATTTTACCGGCCTGGCCAGTATTTTTGATGGATGATCCCAATGTTATTAATAGGAAAAAAAGATAAATATATAGGAAGGCCGGTATTTTCTTCAAGAAAGGTGTCAAACCTACCTGTGGCTCCTTCCGATAACGTCACAGAAGGGCCCGGGCGAGCAGGCGTGCAGCTATAAAGCCAGAAGTCTGTACCTGAGAAGAGGAGTGCTTGGTCGACCCAAACCTGCCTGACCATGTAAACCCGGCGTGTATCGGTCCAGCACATCACTAAATAGCAGCTAAAACACCCCATTAACCATAAGCCTAGGGCAGATGGGAAATTGTGTGCTTTCTCTGCCAGGAGCAAATTCTCTCCTGCCACTTCACAGTCACTGTTTGTGTGCTTCCATTTCCTCATTCATGAAAGTTAGGGGCAAAAAGCAAATGTTTTTGCCATAGGTGTATTGTGTCAGCTGCCTTATACTATCATTTGTACATATGTAGGTGGAATTGCCTCTATTTTATATTCATCTGATGTCACATGATTTGCATCTGTTATGAGCATTATTTATAACCTTCCTTTTTACATTGATTTTACGATAGGATGATATCATCTGTACATTCTGGAGGCGTTATCTTCAGAAGACAAATCAGGCATATGTCAAAAGACCAGTTTACAGAAGCGCTCTGAGTCTTAGAGTAAGTGTTTTTAAGTGTTTAATATTTTTAAGTGTTTTTAAAGATGATAAAGGTAATTATTCCAGAGATTACAATACACCTATATGGCATACATTAACCAGCAACAACCAATCAGAGAACAGTCATAAGTAGTGGAAAAGTGAGGCAGATTTTCTTGTCCTTTTCAAATTAAACATGAATTCCAAATTCTTTTTTTTTTTTATTAAAGCATTCATAGCTGTCGTTCAAATATTGCCAGCCCCTCCTCTAAACCCTTCAGCTGGTCATAGACACAAAGATCCGATTGTACGAATCATGGAACGATTGGATGTCCCAATTTCCCAACATGTCATGACAAAAGACATGTCAAGACAAATGTTGGGACACTCCAAACACGATCAGAAAATCGTGTGAGCCGAGGATTCGTATGATCGGATCTTTGTGTCTATGGCCAGTTTAGACATAGGGGGGAATTCACAAAAGTGTCGGGAAGGAAAAAATGTCTTTAAAATGTCGTAGCAAAAGAAGACAAATTCACAGAGCATTTCCCCGCCAATTTTCCGACATATACGACACTTTTGAAATAGTGTAGTGAAAAGTGGTCGTGTTTTTTTCGACGCCACTTTCCCCCGACATTTTTATGAATTACTCGTAAACTCATTTTTTTTAGCCGACAATTTTTCCGACACATTAGGCTCTCCAAAATGAAAATGTTGGTCAAATTGTCTTTTAAAATGTCGTCTGTACGATGAAAAGATATACATAGTGCAGTATTTTAGAATAAAATGATTTTACATACACTGTTAGTAGAATTGTTAGTAAATAAGTGTTCACATTTGCACTTAATTATTGTGCACCACCTTAAAAATAAATTTCCTTGGAAAGTGCAGGGTATTTTTATGTTTAACCAATGCTAAGGAATGCTGCGGAGTGCTGATCAGAGTACAATCAGGAGAACGGCTGTTTGAATATCAATTCGGCTTTTTATTCTAACGCTTAAACATTACATTGTAACTGGAGGGTGCATGGTTTCGTACCCACAACCTTGGCACTTCATCAGAGTGATTGGTAAACACTTGTCCATATTTAAATAGTTATATGTGTGCATATCACTAAATCTTTAAAGGCAAAGTGCTCTTTCGGATACTTCTAAAAACATACTTGTGAAATCATATTGGTGAAAAATAACGCCCCATAAATGAAGTATCTTCCTAAATGAAGAATCATATGATATTCCTATTACTACAAAGACATTGTTACATATATAAAAAAAACATCGTCATATATACTAGAACAAATATTGTAGCAAATGTTATCTATACTAGTATTGGACGTTTTCAATTATTATTGTAAATTAATGCCTTCTCTTATTTCTTAATTATGCCCAATTCTTCAATGGAACAGAACAACAAGAAGAAGCTATTATAGTTACAATTTGTATATTAAACTGACCTGTATTCTATTCAATGTAATGATAATCATTCATCAATTAATATTAGCTAGCAGGTGAACCTCATTGTCTCTCATAAACTAATAGTTCAATATTGATGAGCTTCTGGCCCGATTTTTTTTATTTTTTTTGGTTCTCATATTTTTATAATTAAATTACCCCATGAAATATTTTAAATCACATTCACTGTTCAACCCTTTCTGTGTAACTGTATACAATAAGGTCATCCATTTAACCTTTTTTTTGGACAACAATGTATCTCTATCACCTTTCCTCTTCCCCAGTTTTACAGTTTCAATCACCTGAAAATAAACAAAGTTCTCATTAGCACCATGTTCTTATATTACATGTTCTGCTACGGCAGAGGAGGCATCCAGTCTGTTAATACAAGCTAAATGCTCTAAAACTCTTTCAACCATCTCGTTGCCTTACCGACATACTGCTTACCACAGCGACAGGTTGCAAAATATATCACATAAGATGTCCTACAATTTGCTGTACACTTGTATATCTTGTCAGTTACTGTACTATGTATGTCTTTAGAGACTGTAACAAATCTGCAACACTTGCAAATATTTGCATCACATTTATGTACCTACAGTGTTCAACCAATTTCTCCCATCATTTTTGTTAGGACACCCTCTCTCTTAAGTTATTCGCACGTCTTGTATAAACTGCGGTTTCTGTAAGTCCAACCAATTGTCAAAACTGGGTCTGATCTTAATATTCCCCAATGTTTCAAAATTATATTCCGTATTTCCCTAGCTTGAATTTTATATATGGTAATGAATTTCATTTGATTCTTTCCAAAGGCTGCTTTCTTATTGCTGCTGTTGTTCAACAGATTAGATCTATTGCTAAGTACAGCTTTTTCATACACTTTCTGTATGCATTCCATGCTGTAACCTCTAGAACAGTGTTTTTCAACCTTTTTTGAGCCAAGGCACATTTCTTTCATTGAAAAAATCCCGCGGCACACCACCAGCTGAAAATGTGAAAAAAAGCTTATATTAACAATATAAGTGCTATATTGTTAATATAAGCTTAAACATTGAAGAATGACTGTTATAATAGTCTGTGCCAAGGTGACACCATTGCAGATAATTTCAAAATGAGCATTGCTGCCAGCAAAATGTCATGTAATCTAAATCAAAGTAGAAAAGGTTTAAGTGGAAGCAGCTACCATCAAGAGAAGTAAAGTTGAGGTGTGCAGGGTTAGATATAACAAGTGTAATAGATTCATGCAGTATCAATTACAGACTTACCATTTCTTAAGCTGAAGTCATATAGTTTTATGATGTGATTTAGTATGCAGGGGAGCTATTTTATTTTGTACTCCTATGTGAAGAGGGTGTGATCAACTACAGTAATGCTGAATTCACACAGAAATCAATGGGAAGTCAAATAAAGTCCGTGCAATTGCTCTTGGCACAGAAAGGATGTTGTGTGTAGGGACCAGGCTACACAAGGTGGCTTGCAGGAGAAACCTTGGTATCTGGATCTAATTCAGGCTGCTAGGGTTAACTTAAATACCAACAAGTTAAATGCGTAGTACAATAAATATTAATACCTGCTTCAGAAGACTGGCTAGAAACGACTTGATTCACCCCACATCAGCAGAAAAGGCATTACGATTTCAGTTGCTCTTTCTGCAAACCAGCACTAGTAGAAGATCTCTTAACCGGACCTATAATCCGTAATTGTCCCCATTCACTGGGCGGAAGTGTGAGCCGGCCCATACCTTCACTACAAGGTGCGGACAGGCTAGCGAGACGTGCACGCTCACGTGAGCGAGTAACGTCAGACAATACGGTCATCGTTACTAGATCTCATCCCGTAAATGTATAGAGCACCAAAATTGTATAGACGTGTTTGCATAGAGACTGGTTCCGTCGTGTGGTACATATAACCCTTTGTCCCACTTGGTTCCAATAAAGCCCCCTGAGCACACATAAATAACTCCGCGCCCAGTTTGAACTTGCCTATCTGCACTCCCCCCAAGCACGAAGGGTTGTGGCATTAGCATGATAACACTACATACAGCCTGCCCTTTCCCTCCCTGCGCCCTTCAGCCCACCCTTTGCCTCCCAGCGCTTCCGCCCTTCCGTCCATTCCAGCCGACTCCCGAGGCCAGGCCCCCAGGTGCGATCGCGGCACACCTGACTATTTTGCGGAACACCAGTGTGCCGCGGCGCACCGGTTGAAAAACGCTGCTCTAGAAGTCAATCTATCCTACAACTCCATGTTTCTCTCCTGAAAAGCATCCAAGGTGGAACAGGACCACTGTAGGAGAGTGTTCCGACTGATGGACTTAGTATAGATATCCGTCTCAATCCTGTCTCCTATTGAGATAAACAGTCTAAATCTAAATATTCAATCACAGTCTTATCTTATACTTATCCTATACTTATACGTGAATCTGATGTTCTTGTCATTAGTGGTGCAATAATCTACAAACTTAATTGTGTTTCAGTTCCTCTCCAGATCAATATCAGATCATCAATAAAGCAATAGTAACCCATGATGTTACTAATAAATGTTGACTGGTCTCCAAAGATATGTAGTCATTCAAATCAACCTATATACAAATTTGCATATGAGGGCACAAACCACGCTCCATTGCTGTACCCTGCTTTTGTAGGTAATAAACTCCATCAAACATAAAATAGTTGTGAGTCAACAAGTATTCGACTGCTTCAATTATAAACTAATTTTGTTCATGGGGATATAAATCTTTTTCTTTTAGCCAATATTGTAGTGCATGTAAGCAATCGCTGTGTTTAATGGAAGAATATAATGCTAGGACATCCATTGTCATAGGTTAAGATAAAACACTCTGGAGGATCAATGCCATCAAACAAGTGTTCTTTTATTATATGCACAACATGTTTCGGACCATATAGGCCCTTCCTCAGGTGATAGTGTTCATATAGGAAGAGCCCAAAACATGTTGTGCATATAATAAAAGAACACCTTAACCTATGAAGAATTTGGAGCCGGCGACTTCCTACTCTTTTTGAGGTTCAGAAAACTTGGATAACCAGAAGAAGTCTTTTTACCTACATTTTGTTTTGACATCCATTGTCACCCACATGTATTCCTGTTTCCATATAACATTGATGAACTTGTTAATGGCATCCCCACTATCTCTTAAAAAATGTCAGTTGTGTCACTATTGGCTGTATGAGTTTGTCAATGTATTCACTGAGTCCCTCATTCAGGCAGTCTGTCCCTGCAACTATAGGTCGCCCCTTAGGTTGTTCAGTGTTCTTGTGAACCTTGGGAAATGTATGGAATATACTGGTATTTTAGGGAACTGACACATATATATTCTACTTCATTCTCATTGAGGATCCCTTCTGATCTACCATATTCTATCAAGTTTCCCTTGAAAACACAATGTTAGAATCTGTTCATATCAATTATACAGTCTATTAGGGAAAAAACGTGAAGAGGGACCACGTCTCTGATTGGTTTATTTTTACGTTAAACCTAATGGGTTAATTTCACACCTGTGATATTGAGGTTATAGTTGTACAAGAGCCCACAGTCCGATTCCTAGTGTGTCTGGCAGGTAATCATACTTACAAGAAGAATGGTTATTAAAGGTATTAACAGTGTTCCAGCTCACTTTAAATCTTCTGGGTAAAATTAAGTAACGTGTGGAATACAATTTTTAACAAATTTTGTCCAGTAAAATCGGTTTAAAAACAATGCAGCATATCTGCATTGATCACCTGCCAGGCATTGGAGTTCAGGGGCGCCATCTTCAACCACTTTGGTAATCTTCGGAATGAGACCATCGATTTTCTTGAGTTTCAGTGCATGCGCAGTTGTCGAGAAACAGAAAATTGGTCTTAACTGTGCATACGCTGCTCACTTCCCGAAGATTGCCAAAGAGAAAAAGATGGCGCCCGTGAACTCCGATGCCTGAATCTGCACAGAGAAGTAAGTGAAGACATTAACACTTAGACGGAGGGCAGGGGGAAGGAGGGAGCAGGCTCTATGTTGGGTAGGGGGGTGATTTGCCGCACTGGGGAAACACTGTTCGTTTTAGAGGATCAACTATTGTAACTAATTCTGTTTCTGAAATAACCAAGTACTCTTCACTATCTCATTCTCAGTATCTGTGTCTCTACTGTCTTCATTCAGGAGCCAGATTTCGTTTGACAGTTAGATCTAATATACCTTTTCGGGGCTCATTTCAAATGTATTAGGTCTCACTCAAATAACTGGTTCCAGCACAAACAATATCTAGTTAAAAAAAAAAAAAAAAACGGATTCCCTGCATGTAGAGATTTAGAAATAGTTACATAGTTAAATTGGGTTGAAAAAAGACAGTCCATCAAGTTCAACCCCTCCAAATTAAAACCCAGCATACACACCCCACTCTTTCAAACAAACCATGTATTCCCATAACTATACTAACTGTAGAGCTAAGTATCAAAATAGCCTTTGATATTGTCTGTCCAAAAAAATCATCCAAACCCCTCTTAAAAGCATCAACAGAATGAGCATCACAACATCACCCGGCAGTGCATTCCACAACCTCACTGTCCTCCCTGTGAAGAACCACCTACGCTGCTTCAAATGAAAGTCCCTTTCTTCTAGTCTGAAGGGGTGGCCTCTGGTGATCCTCTTTATGGGTAAAAAGGTCCCCTGATATTTGTCTATAATGTCCTATAATGTATTTGTAAAGGGTAATCATGTCCCCTCGCAAGTGCTTTTTTTACAGGGAAAACAACCCCAACCTGGACAGTCTACCTTCATAATTTAAGTCTTCCATTGATTATTTCATGTATCGTACAGAATTTTTAATTGATTAATAAGTATATTATCCTAGTGAGAAGCTTGTATAAAATATAAATATATATATATTTGAAATAGTTCCCCTTTAATCTGCTACAGTATACCTATAAGTGACTGCCGTAAGCATTAAGAAGATTATGTAATTAAATGTGAAAAGTTATTTCAAACATTATTTCAACCAGTCAACATTTTCCAGCACCTTTCTGAAAGCATCAAACATCTGATTGATTGTTGTGTGTTGCTAGACCTGCTTTTAGGGCAGTGACACAACAGGCCTGCATTAAAAGTTTGCTACCATGGTTGACAAAACTCCCTGAAAATGCCTTGCCTTCGCTAACATTGTAATCCCTGTAAGTAAAGTAAATTACATTACATTACTAGCAGAAATTCAGCTTGATTACAGGATATTGCAAAATCATCTTCCTGTGTGTCTTTGCCCTTAGATAATCAAGCCTTTCCCCTGTGGCTGGGGATATAGTTATCTTGAAATTTTACATTCTCATCAGGGAACAAAATTGACTGAAGGAAGAAGAGGATCACTTAGAAAGGTTTTCTGTTGATTGGCAGTTACCCTATGGTGGTGATCCCCATCCATGGCTCATGAGGAACATGGTTGGTTCCCAACCCCATTGATGTTGCTCCCTGTGGCCTCAAAGCAGCTGCTTATTTTTTAGTTCCTGGTTTGGAGGCAAACTTTGTTGCAAAAAAATTGGTTGTACTGATGAACAGATCCTTCTGTAGGCAGCCAGTTCACATAGGGGCTACCAATTGGCCAAATACAGCCCTTATTTGGCACCTTCAGGAACATGTTTCATGCTTAACTTGCTCCCCATGGGTAAAAAAGGTTGAGCATCCCAGCCTTAAGGTGTCCTTATCTGGGCAAATCCAGTATATTACTTGACCGATTGGCATGCAGAATAGGAGCGGTCATACACCAAACTCTAAAAAGTCACCTAAGAAGTCACCTCTCTGTTTTGTCTTTATATGCTTCATCTATGCACTGAGATGGGCTGTGAGTAATGTGTTTGTCTTCGCACTCTATGCCAATATCACCTTTGCCACTGTTCCTTGTGAAACATAAAGAAATTATGTTTGCATTATGTCCATATAAGTTCTTCTGAAATGGGTTCAATTATTTATAAGGTTATCAAAATATATTTGCATTTGTACTGGCCAATGGCTGTATACCATTGCTTGCATATGGAGTGTTCATGCCTTCTTGCTCTTGATACTTTAGGGATCAGATAGCAGTGCTACTGAGCTGGATAACGAGACAGATGCTTTGTCTGATGGGTATACCACTGCTAGCGATAGGCTGTCTGTAGCAACTGAGGACATCGCCTCTGCATCAGGTAAGCCTGGAGTTAGAAGTTAGCTTATTTTAACATGTACTTTACATCTTTTGGGTGTGTTTGTTTGTTTGTTTGTTATATTGGTGTATTATAAGAGACAATAAAATATTTATTTAGTTGCACCATTCACACGCAGATGGTGCCTTTTTTGGAAAACGCTACAGTTGTGCTCATACATTTACACACCCTGGCAGAATTTATGATATCTTAACCACTTTTCAGAGAATATGAACGATAACACAAAAACTTTTCTTTCACTCATGGTTAGTGGTTGGCTGAAGCCATTTATTGTCAAACTGTGTTTACTCTTTTTAAATCATAATCACTACACAAACTCCCCAAATGACCCTGATCAAAAGTTTACATACCCCAGTTCTAAATACCGTGTATTTCCCCCTTTAACATTAATGACCGCTTGAACTTTTGTGGTAGTTGTGGATGAGGCTCTTTCTCAGACAAAGGTAAAGTTGCCCATTCTTCCTGCCAAAAAGCCTCCAGTTCCCATAAATTCTTGGGTGTCTGTCTTGTATGAACTGCACGTTTGAGGTCTCCCCAGAGTGGCTCAATGATATTGAGGCCAGGGGACAGAGATGGCCACTCCAGAACCTTCACTGTATTTTGCTGCAGCCAATGGTCGACTTGGCCTTGTGTTTTGGATCATTGACATGTTGGAATGTCCAAGTACGTCCCATGAGCAGCTTCCGGGCTGATGAGTGCACATTTTTTGTATTTCACCTGAAGTTATTTGTGGGTTTTCCCTGCATCCCCAAACAATTTTTCTGGCAGTTGTGGCTGAAATTTTAGTTTTGTTTGGTTTCAACAGAACCCATAATTTTCCACTTCTTAATTAGAGTTTGAACACTGCTGATTGGCGTTCTCTATTCCTTCTCAAGTTCAACTACCTTTTCCCACAGATCCTTTGACAATTCAAAGGATCAAATTTAAAAAGAGTAAACACAGTTGTTTGACAATAAATGACTTCAATTTGTAACAAATCTATTCCAAAACAGTGAATGTAAAATGGAAAAACACTCTTTATTTAACATAGATTTAAAATATATATAACAAGACATTTTGCACAATGTAGTGGGAGTGATGTATCCTACTTCTCTGTACAAGGGATTGAAAAAGTGAGACAAGGAATTAGAGGAGGAAATTTTGCAGTCCTCTTAAAGAGAACTGTTCTGGGTCTTTTACCTGCACACGCGTCTGCCACTTGGTCTAAATTTGACGTGACATTAGGGTTGCCACCTTTTGTATTTTTTTTACCGGCCGGCGTGGGGGCAAAAAAAGGGGCGGACTGTGACGGCACAAAGGGGCGGGACCATAAAAGGGCTGTCCTGTGACGTCAAAAGGGGTGGAGCGGTGACATTTTGGGGGCATGGCCATGAAGCGGAGCCTGGAAGAAAGAGGAAAAGGTAAATTTAAAGGGGATTGGGGGCTGGCCGATGGGTCTTTTTAAGGGTGTTACAAATTTACCGGCAGCTACATTGCCGGTAAATTTGTAATACCGGCCCCGGCCTTGGCAGGTGTTTTACCGGCTAGGCTGGTAAAATACCGGCTGGGTGGCAACCCTACGTGACATGCTTTACTTAACTTATGACTGTGTTAACTTACAGGGTACGTTTATTCAATATTACACTTATAATATATGTAATGTTGTTATTATATGCTGAACAAGTAATTATGAGTCAATCCCTGATTTATATTCTCTTCTTGGCACTGACTGTTATATATAAAAACTTCTCTAATCAGGGTACTACATGCACTTTAAAATATTTTGATATATTGTGGTGACTATATGGAATATAGGCATATTTAAGCTTACGACTTAATTGCATGTGTGATGTTGCTTTAACATTGAAGTGTGATGTGGCAACATGCTATTGGTTTAATATGTGAGGGAGGGATCTCCTGGTGTATAAATGTTGTGGCCAAATAGAATAAGATTAATGCCTATGAATAAGTACCAGGATATGGGTATGAAACGCGTAAGGCAGAACATCAGTTGGTCTGTATGCCTATTCTTTTAAATTTGTTAAATAAAGTAATTTCTAATTTTAAATTTACTGTTTTGGAATATAATATATATTTATTACAAATTGATAGATGTGCCCTTGGAACTGGGAGTTATATTCCAATAACTTTGGTCCTTTGGATTGATCTAACACAATGGCATTTGAGTACTATTATAGCTTTTGAATAAATGGCTTCAGCTAACCATGAGTGAAAGAAAAGTTTTTGTTACCGTTCATATTCTCTGAAAAATGGTTAAGAAATCATAAATTCTGCCTGGGTGTGTAAACTTATGAGCACAACTCTGTTACTTGCATAATCAAGGGGGTTTTCTTAATTGAATGGTGCAATTTACTCATGACTGCCTCTAACTGGCCAACATATGACCACTATGCCACTGTCAAGCCCTGTGTGCTCAAGCTAAAATACAGCATGCCATATACCGTGAAGTGGCTGCCAGTGCCAGGAATTCTATTACCTTTTTGAAATCATTTGTTTTTAGTGACTGTTGGTTCAGTTCAAACCCTACTTGAAAGCCCAAGCAAACCCAAAAGGTAAAACCCCTTACCCCCCTACCCTATATAGACCACCCCCTCTTCCCCAGCCTATATGTTATTAACTTTTTACTTACCCCTCTGTGCTGATTCAGGCGTCGGAGTTCATGAGCACCATCTTCTTCTCTTTGGACAGTATCGGTGCATACGCATTTAGAGCAATTTTCTGTTTTGCAACAACTGCGCATGCACTCTCATTCCAAATATTACTGAAACGGCTGAAGATGGCGCCCGTGAACTCCGATGCCTGAATCTGCACCAAGTGGTAAGTAAAAAAATGGGGCATTTGCTTAGGGTAACCCTTAGGCTGGGTGGAGATGGGGGGCTATGTAGGGTAGGGGGATAGGGGTTTTTTTTACTTTTGGGTTTGCTTCGCCTTTAAAGAAATCATAACACCAACAATTGGAAGTATTTTAAAGTAATGAAAATATCATGTACTATTGCCCTGCACTGGTTAAACTACTGCGTTTGCTTCAGACGCACTACGGTTGTTTATATAAACATGCCGCTGTGTAGCAATGGCGGACATTAAAAAAAAAAAAAATAAAAAAAAAAAGGCTATGGCACAGGTTAAATAGTGGCTAATAAGGATGGGCGAATTTGACCTGTTTTGCTTTGCCAAAAATTCGCCACTGGTAAAAATTTTATGGCGCAAATTAAAGTCTAATGGGAGGTAAAAAAAATTGACATGCGCCGATATTTTTTTTCTTTTTTTTTTTTTTCCGGCAAATTTTTTTTTTTAATGTGCAACCCCATTTAAGTCTATGGGCGTCATTTTCGCAGCAAAATAAGGTAGAGTCCTGCGCGGGTCCATTTTTTTGGGACCCAGACCCGCATTCTTAACCTGCTTGGACCCGCGACCCGCTGACCATCAACAACCGGAAGTGACATCATCGGAAGTAGACCTCACAGAAAAAAGGAGTAAAAATCGCTATGGAGAAGATCCGCGGCCAGACCCTCAACCCGCAGAACCACCGACCCGCTTCTATACCCGCACCCGGAATTTCTAGATGCAACCCGCAGGGGTACTGTAGGATTTTGCAAGTGACCTGCGGGTACCCGACCCGCTGCAGGACTCTGCAAATACATAATCACACCATATCTCTGTCTTCAAGCTGGCCATTCAGCTGTATCTAGGAGAGTAAATGTCCTTCCTCCTGAAATCTCACTATTACTACCTTAATTCCATGCATTGCTGTAAAGTCTGTTGGACAAGTACTAATGATACTTGTACAGTTATTATGGCCCTAACTCTAGCACTAGGTATTTAATCTGGGGGGGGGGGGGCATATAGCTGCATGTTATATACAACAAATGATTTATCTTAGGGCTGGTTAACTGAAAGGCCACTTTGGGACAAAAAATGTTTGTTTGTTTTTCTACAGAAAGTGCAGTGAGTATACAGTCTGGCTCTGTTGATGGTGCGTCACACTCGAAGATGAAAAAAAATTGGAAACCATGGAATTCTGTAAAGATGTCCATGCCTATGACTTTGGCATTCTGTTACCTTGCTTTGCTGTGGCTGAGAGCTTCTATAACACTCTCTGATTTATTAAGGTAAAATATTTTTTGCATATGTCATAATAGAGAAAGTCCTATCTTTTGAAAGGCAAATTAAGAGGCACATTTATCAAAGGTGAATTTCAAATTCACGTGAGCTTTTAAAAACTCCCCTAAACTCGCATAAATTTGAAATTCAACCAATCAGAAATTTTTAAATTAAAATCGAACCAAATCCAGGATTCTGTTTGGGATTCTGCCTTTTTCAGCAGGATTCCGATTTGGACAAATCTTTCTGCCGGGCCGAACTGAATCCTAATTTGCATATGCAAATTAGGGATGGGAGGGAAATCGCATGACTTTTTGTCACAACAAGGAAGTATAAAACGTCCACCCCTAATTTTCATGTGCAAGATAGGATTTGGTTCGGTATTTGGCCAAATCTTTCCCAAAGCATTCAGGGGTTTGGCAGAATCCAAAATAGTGGATTCGGTGCCTCCCTATTTAAAACTCGGATTAATTAAATCGACCCTTGAACTGAATTCGATTAGAATTTTAAAAACTTGTGTTTTTTCTCCAAAGAACTTTAAATTGATCGTTGGACCTCTCCCATTGACTTAAACATCGTTTATGCAGGTTTTAGGTGGCGGATAGTTTAATTTGCGTTCTTAAAGGGCCAAAGTATGATAAATCTTGAAAATCTCATTTGAATAAAAAAAAAAAAAAAAACTCGAATCAAATTTGAATAACTCCCTAGTTGAATTTGACAGTTTTGAATTTTCAATTTGACCCTTGATAAATCTGCCCCTAAATGTGGCCCTTGTTAGAGTTAAAACCATGGAAAGTTACAGCAGAGCTTAGAGCATTCCCACTGGAGTTGGGGGCTGGCATAGCAGGCCCGGACTGGCAATCTGCAGGTTCTGGTAAATGCCAGAGAGGCTGCTATAAATTGCTGTGGAAAATCAGTATTTAGTGGGCTGGTGGGGGCTGTTTGGGCCTATGTGTACCTGAAATGCCAGGGCCTATTTTGATTTTTAGTCCAGACCTGTGGTACAGTGAATGACTGCTATTTGGATAGGGGGATTTACAGTTTAGCAGTAAGTTAACTATCCTAAATCCTAAATGCATATAATCCACTTGCAGCACCAGGCCCATCACTGACCAACATTATTCATGCAGATTGACCCTCACACAATTGGCTATTAGCTATTATAATATTGGCTTTGAAAGCTACTTCTAACTTTGCCATAAAGGATTTTCATGATTCATTACCTGTCTGATCCCCCATGTTCCTGTATGAGGGGGCTGCCATATTTGTGCAGCAGGAGTCCGTTCGCATTAGAAACTGTAACGAACAGGCTGAGATGGGACAGTCAGGTTGGCAAAGTCAGAGTGTCAGAGAGTCAGGCTTAGGAATTTCAGCTAACCATTATATACAAAAACAAACCTCTCTGCAAAAAATAATCAACAGGTAACATTTAATGTACATTCTTATGTTAAAATTTATTTTTATTGTCAGTATCACTTTAAGGGCCAGATCAAAATTATGCAAAGTCTGTTCCACTCACAAGCAGTCTGGGAACCATAAAAATTGCTTTGATGGTTTCAGCTGGACACATCACTGTCTCAACTACCATCATATCCCAACATCCTAGCAGATAACCTGGGAAGCAAGTGTGACAAGTGTATCAGTCTGGTTTTATATGGCAGCTTTTATACCAAATTTTATTTTTAAAATTCATCCTAAATAGAATTTTTTTTTTTTTTTTTTACACGGTGTAGATTTGTTTTTGAAAAACGCATTCCATACTTCAATGCGCATCAATATCTGCCGGAAGAAATAAAAGTATATGGGCAAGATGTCAGAATATTCCGAACGCAGGTAGGTCTTCAAGCTGAAACAAGCATTGGGCTTTGCTTCTTACCAATTTTATTTTTTTTAAAAATAAATTATACCAATATTTGGTTAAAGGGGTGGTTCACCTTTAAATTAACTTTTAGTATATTATACAATTACCAATTACAACTTTTCAATTGATCTTCATTATTTATATTTTTCCTAGTTTTTTTTTAATTATTGACATCTCCTAACTCTAGTTTTCAAATGGGGGTCACTGGGGAAACCTGTTATCCTGCGTGTAAGCGCAGCATGTTGCGTCTGAACCTGCGTTCGGCGCTTAAACGCATCTTGTGGGTACAACCTCATTGAAAAGAATGAGGTGCGTCTACACCTGCTCTCCCCTGCGGCTGAACGCAGCCAAACGGAACGCAGGGGAGCGATGTGTGCAAGGGCCCTTCTAAGGTTTGTTTAATGTTTAAAGGCTGTTTTAGTAGACTTAAGGTATGATCTAAATTATGTAAAGATCCGTTATCCAGAATGCTCAGGACCTGGGGTGTTCCGGATAATTGGTCCCATACATGTACCAATCTTTCTGTTCCAGTTCTCTCCTATTTATATTCACTCTCTACATAATACTAAAAGTTAAGTGAAAGGCGAAAGTCCCCTTCGGGTATCTTCATGTCTTCTTTCGGCGATTCCCGTGAGTTTCGGCACATGCGCAGTCAATACATTACCTAAGAGGAAGATGGCTGCCGTGAACGCCTGAGTATGGGTCTTTTAAAGTATGGGTTTAGTTTTCCATTTAAGGGCATGTAAAGGCAAAAAAATAAAATCCCATTTTTACTTTCTTTAATGAAAAAGAAACCGATCTCCAATATACTTTAAAGGGATACTGTCATGGGAAAACATGTTTTTTTTTTTTCAAAACACATCAGTTAATAGTGCTGCTCCAGTAGACTTCTGCACTGAAATCCATTTCTCAAAGGCGCAAACAGATTTTTTTTTTTATATTCCATTTTGAAATCTGACATGGGGCTAGCCATTTTGTCAGTTTCCCAGCTGCCCGGTCATGTGACTTGTGCTCTGTGAATGATGCATTTTGAAAAAAAAATTCCCATGACAGTATCCCTTTAATTAAAAAATGTGTACTTTTTTTTTTTATAAGAAACCTGACTGTCTGCAGTGAAATTCTCCCTTCATTTACTGCTGTGGATAGGAATTGTCTGATGGTCCCTAACTTCTGGCAGGGAAACAATCACTTATGAACAGCAGGGGGAGCCGCCGCCTTACTTCCCAGCCATGCAGAACTTAAGCAGCTTTGTTTGCTTCCCTGTTTTTATAATTTATGACGATCCTTAAGAAGCCCAGACCACACTGAGCATGTGCACAGTCTTAGTCTTGCAAAGATGTATAAGGAAGTTACAAGATGACAGCCCCCTGTGGCCAACTTTGAAAGCATAAATAATTTGTTTGATTAGGCTTGTGGTGCAGTAAGTTCATGTTTATGTTTAGTATACAAAATACAGCTTTTCTAGCCTTATTCTATTTTACACTTTCCTTGCCCTTTAAGTGAGAATGAATCCCTATGTCTTTCATCTCCTGTGTACAGAACTCTCTGGAATTAACTTTACTGTCTTGGTATATAAATATAATACACTAAAGCCATGCCTGTCTTGTAAATTATATCCTTTTGTATGGTGACTAGTGATGTCATCAGTTATAAACGGTGATTAGTTTTGTAATTTTTGTCACGTGACTCACTAAAACGTGTGTATTTTACTATAGAGTACCCCTTGTTGGGAAATATGAGGATATTAGAAGTTAGAAAAGAGGGGGACCCGCTCCAGACTCACCCCTCACGGTATACTGTGCTTGTAATATCCACTCCAGGGCCGGGTGCTCAGCCAACAGCGCCTCTGCTGAACCACAATCCTCTCCCTGAGAGAAATAATATACATGTATATCGTAATTATATATACATGTATATATTTTAACAGTTATTGTGGTTTTGACCTTTTAAATTTATATTAAAATTATTTTAACAGTGACTTGAATTGTACAATAAATATTTGTGTGAATTTGCAACTTTTTCATTTAGCACATAAACTGTATTTCTTTTCGTTGTCCAGTAGATGTCACTATTGTATTGTGTATTTAAGGAAGTGACAACGTCTGACCTATGTGCCTATGATTAAAGGGGTTGTTCACCTTTCAGTTACTTTTAGTATAATGTAGAGAGTGATATTCTGAGACAATTTGCAATTGGTTTTCATTTTTTATTGTTTGTGGTTCTATAGTTATTTAACTTTTTATTCAGCAGTTCTCTAGTTTGCAGTGTCAGCTATTTGGCTACTAGGGTACAAATTACCCTAGCAACCCTACACTAATTTGAATAAGAGACTGGAATATGAATAGGAGAGGGGCTGAATAGAATGATAAGTAATAAAAAGTGGCAATAACAATACATTTGTAGCCTTACAGAGCATTTGTTTTTAGATGGTGTCAGTGACCCCCATTTGAAAGCTGCAAAGAAACAGAAGAAAATTGCAAATAATTAAAAAACTATGAAAAATAAATAATGAAGACCAATTGAAAAGTTTCTTAGAATTGGCCCTTCTACAATATATTAAAAGTTAATTTGAAGGTGAACCACCCCTTTAAGGGGGTTTTCTCCCGAAACAAGTCAGGTGTTATGGTTCCTTCCTACTTGGAATAAAAATCCCTATTCTTTTATCCGTAGTGCAGATGGTCTGTATTTTTTTTTTTTTTCCAATATTAGAAGTTACCTCTGAGTTCCATGACCTGTATAAAGGCACTTTGCGGCCTTGTGTTTTTATATGGTCATGGAACTCCTTGGTGACGTGTAATGTCATAGTTTACAACAAGGGGTTCTTTATTCACTATATAATGTGTCCGCCAAAGATTGTACAGAACTCTTTGCTAATTTAAGAAAAAGCTTGAATGGAAAAAACTTGCACCAGTGAATTCAAATTGAACAACCCGAAATCTCGAATTTTCTGCGGGAAAAAACTTGAATAGCTCAAATTAATCGAGTTTTCCACCAATACCCAGTGGAAAAAAAACTCGAACATTAGGATGGCTATTAACCTCTTCAAATGGTTGAAGGGACCTCTGCCATTGACTTCTACATGACCTCGCCAGGTTTTAGCTGTATTTAGCTGAGTATTTTTGGAATTTAGCTTTTTCCAACTTCAGGGTATAATAAGTTTAGAATAATTCGAGCTTCTTTTTACAAAAAAAGTTTTTTTGTTGACTTGAATTTTTCAGGGGAAGCACCACACTGCCTTTAAGAGATAACCTCCTATGGGCTGGAAAGGATACTGGTCATACTAACATGAAAGATGTTACTACTAGAGTGGTTCTGCCTATTTTTAATAAGCTGAGTTAGCGCCTGTGGGTTTTCTTCCCTTTTAAGATGTAGTTTTGCATACAAATATCAAATTGTATCAATAACAGCAAAGCAACATGCCTGGAAGCAGAAGTGTTATTACATGTAATCTTTCCACAGACGAAAGCAAACTTTGGCTTAAAGGTGAACTAAAGTAGCTAGAAATGTTGTACATGTTTTGTGTACCAGCCCAAGGCAACCACAGCCCTTTAGCAGTAAAGATCTGTGTCTCCCCAGTAGATGCCCCAGTAGCTCCCCATCTTCTTTTCTGATTCTGATTCACTGATTCACATGCTCTGTGCTGCTGTCACTTACTGAGCTTAGGGACCCACTCACAATATACACCTGATAGTGTCATAGAAATATAGTCACAATATAAGGCTGATTAGTCATTAATACACATAATTACTACACTACAGAAACCAGTGTAACTAGCATCAGAATTTAATAATCAGCCCTGTAGCATCAGCTTATATTACAGGCCAATCTCACTTTCCGTTGCTGGATAATTAGTGACGACCCCTAAGTTTAGCTTCTCAACAGCTGCTCAGAGCCCACTGAGCATGTGAGTGTCACAGACACTTTCCAAGATGGTGACCCCCTGTGACAAGTTTGAAGTCCTGGATCATTGCTGCTCTTGACAAGCTGAAACTTTAGCCTCGTGCAATAAGTTCACTATATAAAATATGGCATTTGTACACATTCAATTTTAGGGTTTAGTTTTCCTTTAAATAGAATCAAAAGGCTGCAAAGGTATAAATGTTGTAAATAAGGGGGCCCATGTCCTATGTCCCCTTTTCTCTAGTTTTGGTTATGGATGTAAATGCTGGCTTGGGATCCACTAACCAATAGAAGTGGTTCTAAGCCTGGATTTTCACATTGAGTCTTATATCTCAGAGCTACCCTTCCTGCTGTCTGTAATTATGTAGGTGTATGTGTGTTCTATTTACTTAGCCATTTTGTATTTTACATACATGAAAGTAATTTTTATTGACCCTGATCCATTTGGTTCAACCATATGGGCCTGGTGTAAGTGTGGAATTTGTCTGTGCATGTTGTTTGTTACTATCCTGGTTAATCAGCAGCAGCTTCCACTAGAGGGCGTTAGAAATCTGTAACATTAAACCAAAAGCACCTGCTGTGAATGTGAGGGCATGCAGTGAAATATGTCATGTATATAATGCAATTTACATGGATTGCAGTTTATTCTGCAATAATTCCGCTACTGCTGCATGTTTCTATGCCGGTCATCAACTGCTGATGTATTCCAAGCAGCATGCTGTTTGACTCGGGGATTTTTATTTTGGTCAATAGTCTATACTACTTAAAGAAGTCGACAATTTGGGTTTCCTTGTATGTACTGGTCAGTACTTTATTAGAGACCAAGGAGTGAAAGGGCCCAGTGCAGTTGTACACTATGTTGTTTATGTGCTTAAAGAGATACTGACACCTGAAATTAAACTTTTTTTTTTACCTCTATTATAATATTGGCTTTGAAAGCTACTTCTAACTTTGCCATAAAGTATCTGCATGATGCTTTTACATTACCTGTCTGATCCCCCATGTTCCTGTATGAGGGGGCTGCCATATTTGTGCAGCAGGAGTCCGTTAGCTTTAGAAACTGTAACTAACAGGCTGAGATGGGACAGTCAGGTTGGCAAAGTGTCAGTCAGGCTTACGAACTTCAACTAACAATTATATACAAAAACAAACCTCTCAGCAAAAAAAGATCAATATGACCTGTAGGTAACATTTATGGGCAAATTTACTATTATTCCCGGAAATAAGCTCGACCAAATTCGCAATTCGATAAGCATTCGGCCATCGAACGCTTATCGAATTGTTTTAGGCTATCATTTTGCTCGCAATACGATTTCTCGATGAATTCGTGCGATCGGATACCGATCATTCGATTTCACGAAAAAATCGTGAAATGTCATTTGTGCGTCCGAAAAATTTGTACGATTCGAACACTCCGATCGTACGAATGGTATTCGAGCAGGACTTAGCCTCAGAAGCCTATGGGGAGCTTCCCATAAGCTTCTATTACAATTCGGTAGGTTCAATCTGGCGAAGTAGGCAGTTGAATAAATGTAAAATTTTGATTCCTTCGATCATCGAATGATCGAATTATCGAATATCCAATCATTCAATCTATTCGATATTCGATGATCGAAGAGGCCAAATTTGCATATCCGATTTCACTAAAAAATACGTACGATCGGTATTCGATCGAACTTCGATAATTTCACGTGAATTTCGTAAATCGGCCCCCTATGTACATTCATATGTTAAAAAGTTTTTTTTTTTTTAGTGTCATTATCACTTTAAGTGTTAGTGGTCCCGCCTCCCGCCACATCACGGTCCCGCCTCCCGCTCCGTCACGGCCCCAACCCTAATCACCCATCTGATCCCCCATGTTCCTCTATAAGGGGGCTGCCATATTTGTGCAGCTGTAGTCTGTTCGCATTAGAAACTGACAGACCGCTTGAGAAGGGACAGACCTGTTGCAAAACAGTCCAGTTTAGGAACTTCAATGAACAATTACTGAAAAACGATCAATATGACCTATAGGTAACTTTTAATGTACATTAATATTTTGAAGAGTCGTTTTTAGTGTCTGTATCACTTTAACTCAGGAGTGCCAGCGAGAATTGACCAGCTGCTGGAAGCATCCTTGTACTATAGCCAGTGTTGGACTGGCCCGGCGGGGCACCAGGAAGAAACCTGGGGGGGGCAACCATCATGGGCCCCCGCCTGGCCAGACCCCTCGTCTCCCAGACCCCCATCTCCCAATCTAGTTTTATATTAAAAATTGGGTGACACGTGGCTCTATGAAATGACGTCAGTGCCCTGACTATAGCTTGGTCTAACCACTATCCTCATCCAAAGCAACAGCAGAAGTCTTGCCTCCACTCACTATTTTTATTTGTTAATGGTTGATGGGTCGAACTGAACAGTGACTGGTGTTATATTAGTAGTGCAAAAACAGCAAATATCCTGAAAACTTGAAATGCAATGCTTCCCATTGAAAAAGTCATCAAAAGAGCTTTCTGAGACATTGTACATTTGTTTGTTTGTATTAGGGATGCACCGAATCCAGGATTCGGTTTGGGATTCGGCCAGGATTCGGCCTTTATCAGCAGGATTCGGATTCGGCCGAATCCTTCTGCCTGGCCGAACCGAATCTGAATCCTAATTTGCATATGCAAATTAGGGCCAGGGAGCTAAATCACGTGACTTTTTGGCACAAAACAAGGAAGTAAAAAATGTTTTCCCCTCCCCACCCATAATTTGCATATGCAAATTAGGGTTCGGATTCGGTTCGGTATTCGGCCAAATCTTTCGGGAAGGATTCGGGGGTTCGGCCGAATCCAAAATAGTGGATTCAGTGCATCCCTAGTTTGTATAGATCTCTTAAAGGACCAGTAACCTCAAAAAATGAAATTGTTTTAAAATAATAAAAATATAATGCAGTGTTGCCCTGCACTGGTAAAACTGCAGTGTTTGCTTCAGAAACACTACTATTGTTTATATAAATAAGCTGCTGTGTAGCCATAGGGGCAACTAGTCAAAGGAGAAAAGGCTCAAGTTACACAGCAGATAAGCTCTGTAGAACATAATGTTATCTGTTATCTATTACCTATCCTAGCTGTTTTTCAATTTCTGCCATTGCTACTCAGCAGCTTGTTTATATGAACTATAGTAGTGTTTCTGAAGCAAACAGATCAGTTCTAACCGTGCAGGGCAACACTAAATTATATTTTTTTTTTACTTTAAACGCTTAAATTTTTTGGTGCTACTGTTCCTTTAAAGGGGTGGTTCGCCTTTAGGGTAGAACTCCATGGGCAATTTTTTTTTCCCTGCGATACCTTCCATTCCGAGGCGATAAGACTAATCACAGGCATCCCGGTGGATGCGCCGAATCTAAGGTAAGTAATACAAAAGTCTCCCGTACAAGCTGATTGCATACAGCACAACAATCGGATCAACAAGCAGCAGTCGCATCTGACAGTTGTGTCGTGTTGGATGCAATCGGCTTATACGAGCGACTTTTGTATTACTTACCTTAGTTTCTGCGAATCTGACAGGACACCTGCGATTAGTCTCATCGCAATGGAATGGAAGGTATTGCAGGTAAAATCGCCGTACAGTTCTACCCTTAGTATGTTAAAGAATGGCCAAAGCATCTTTTCAGTTGGGCTTCATGATTTATGTTTTGTATTTTTTTTTTTTTTTTTGCCATCTTCTTCTGACTCTTCCAAGCCAAATAATCAAGTATGGCAATGTAAATGGCTGCACATTTTTTTCTTATATCTTGTATTGTGAGCAGCTGATTTTTATGCTGTGCTAAAGAGAAGGTTTGTCGAAATACTTCCTAGTTTGTTTTTGCAGAGCTTCCCATACTTCCACACTTACAAAACGCTCATTTTGTGCTCCGCATAACAGTTTGAGAAGCCAAATGATTGCAGCACAGAGGATATTTGTTTGTATACATGGAATATTTCCATAAACAAAGTATTCCTTCTCACCAGTGTGTTTGATCACATTATAGATACAACACTGGGCATGAGACTGTGCAGAGCAAACAGCTGCTATTTGCAAAGAGCTGCTGTCACACCAAAAACAATATGTAGGAAACTGTAGCAATTTGAATATATAAAGCTAAAAAGCAAATTGTGATTATTATCCTTAATAATGTGATTCCTGGTTTTGCGACAGCAACTTCTTTATTAAAGGGGTAGTCCACCTTTCAGTTTGATTTTAGTATGTTTCAGAATGGCTCATTCTAAGCATCTTTATCATTGGCCTTCATTATATTTATCGGGTTTTTTTTGCCTTCTTTTGTCTTTTTCCAGCTTTCAAATGGAGGTCACTGACCCCATCTTAAAGGGATACTGTCATGGGGAAATTTTTCTTTTCAAAATGCATCAGTTAATACTGCACTGCATGGAAATCCATTTCTCTAAAGAGCAACATATTTTTTTATATTTCATTTTGGAATCTGACATGGGGCTAGACATATTGTCAATTTCCCAGCTGCCCCAAGTTATGTGATCTTTTGAGAAATGGATCTCGGTGCAGAATTCTGCAGGAGCAGCACTATTAACTGATGCATTTTGAAAAAAAACATGTTTTCCCATGACCGTATCCTTTAAAAACAAATTCTCTGTAACTCTACAAATATATTGTCATTGCTACTTTTTACTACTCATCTATTGTTTAGGCCTCTCCTATTCACATTCCAGTCGTTCAAATCAATATATGGTTGCCACGGTAATTCAGACTCTAGCAACAGGATTGCCGAAACTGCAAACTGGAATGCTGCTGAATAAGGGCTAGTCCACATGGGAAGATTCAGGGAGATTAGTCGCCAGGCGACTAACCGCCGCTTCTTTGGGGCGACTAATCTTCCTGAATTGCTTACCCATGTCTTGCGACCGCAAAAAAAAATGTAAAGTTGCCTGTGCCTATTCACACGCGGCGCTGCATTTTTCTAAGGGCGCCTACATGCGTTCGTGTGAGT
>CM044439.1:153149411-153161614 GCA_024363595.1 Xenopus borealis
CTTGTGAGTTCATTCTTCATACACCTTCCTCGCTGGATACTGAAGGTAAGCCTGACATACCCGAGTGTGCCCATACATTAAATCACAAGCAGTTGTTGATTTATTCAGCTATTGAACTCATAAAGGCTGCTTGAAGCTGATGCATGGATCTCACTATTATTACAGTTGTAAGGGAAGTATATCTTCTTATGATGTTATATTTGCTAATTAAACCTGTTGTAGACTACTTCCCCTTGATAGATCTTCATCTGTCTGTGTGGTAAAATCCCAAGGACTCATGACATGCTGTTAAGGGCTTGATATATAAAAACTGCAGCCTGCTGATCGTGTCAAGTCTTAGCACTAGGGAGCTGAGTTTCAGGGATTCCATTTGACTTGGGTCAGTAGTTATTGATGATAGCCATAGATGATTTCCTTTTTCTCTGTAATCATGAAACAGTACCTTGTACTTGGTCGAAACGAAGATATTGCTTATTGGAAGCAAAACCAGCCGTTGGGTTTATTTAATATTTACATGATTTTCTAGTAAACGTATGACCATCCAAATAATGGAAAGATTCATTATCCAGAAAAGCTGCCTTCCCAAGCATGGATAACAGGTCCCATATTTGTATAACGTAGTGCTGTCTAGCCCCCAAAGAGAGCTCTGTGAACAGTCAACACAAAGCAGCATAAAATATAGCCCCCGGGGTCCTTTTGGGCTCTTTCTGTAAAATAAAGCTAAGTTTGAATGACTCCAATACACAAAGTATAATAAACATCTTTTATTAAGAGCTGACACATAACAGGTGGTGATGAGAGTGCGGGGTTTGTAAAATCCCTTCTTTAGAAATAGTGCATTTCTCTGTGTTTCAAATAACGGCTATTCCTTTTGTGCCATATTAAAAGTCACAGATCGGATTCCAATAATTACTATAAAGAATACTTTGTAATAGAAGTACCATACTTATGAATATGGGAATGTTTGAAGCTGCCAGTAATATAGCTAGCTCCCGGGAATCTACAGTTAATGCTGGAATGTTGTTAAACCCTCATTATGTATCCCCCATCACAGGGGTCAAATAAGAGAACTGGGTATAATTTGCCTTCCCAAATTGACTGTTCTTGTGGTCCTTTTTGTCACAAATATGAACAAAATCCAGCATCCCTGAAATTGAAAACGTGCTTTCAAAGCAGAGTAAAAAACGGAGGGCAAATTCCCTTTCTACAATTTCCTACTCTGCAGAACAAATAGTTGCTACTGGACACCTGCTACAAGGCTAATGCACATAGCACTATGGAGTCAGAGACAGGATTGTGGCTATACTTTTTAGTTCTTGTTAGGAGCATATTCCCAGGAGGAATCATTGCAACTATACAGATTAAGGGGCAGATTTACTATTGGTTAAATTAGTATGCGAAGTAAAATCATTCGAATATCGAATTTGAAGGATTTTACCGCAATTCGATTGGTCGAACGATCAAATAGGAAAAATTTGATCGATTAATCATTCGAATCGATTGATCAAATTTTTTTTTTATTCGATCAACAATAATGATACCCAATTCGGTAGCTTTGATCTGGTGAACTAGGTGGTCGAATAAAAATTCAAAGGGGAAGTACTTTGACCATCGAATATTCAAATAAAATAAAATTAGATTATTCGAATTATTTGAATATTCGATGGTCAAATTTGCCTAATTTGCATATTCAGAGATTCAAATTCGAATCTTTTTGAAATTCGATCGATGTGAATTTGTAAATCTGCCCCTAGGTGAAGATATGCAAACATAAAAAACTGTCAATCATAGTAGATTCTGCTAAGCAGGACTCCTTTGATTTGCTGGCTGCTTGAAAACCTGGTCAACACTGTCATTAGATTATACCACTGACTTATTTAAAATTATATTTATTTACTGCTTTTATTGCTATGCCTTTGTCAGCAAACCTAACCTGGCTATTAATATGGGCAGCACCATAAAAGAGGTAGTAAATAGTAGTGCAGTATCATCCCCCGTAGTAAGACACCGCACAACATTTATTTTCTACGTGCTGATTTTTTATTTATTTTTTTGCTTTTTAACATAAGGTTCACGTGGAAAAGTGACTGCCCCTTGTATTACTCTCACACTTCAAAAGTTCGGCTTCAAAAGAAAAAACGTGAGTATACCTATATATATTTTTTCAAATCAAAGGTGCACACCGTTGACTATGTTATTGCCTGGGTGCCAGCATAAAGGATGTATAGAACATAAAGCAGGATGCGACAGTCACAAAGACTTGATGTTAAAACAAAAAAACTTTAATGCAATCAAAGTTTCAATCCTCCACATACTCCCCCTAAACAACCCCCCCCCCCCAGCATCCCTGTGGGGGATTGAAACGTTGAGTCAAATAAAGATTTTTTTTGTTTTTGCATCACGTCCCTGTGAGTAAATAAAAATAAAACCTGGCTGCCAGTGTAGTCAGAAAACAAAATGTAGGCCTTTCCTCAGAGTGCTGCAACTCACTCTGGTGTGTATATACAAAAATAATTATTTTAACATCGCTTGAGTGCTGGTTCCTCCTTGTGTGTGTATATATATATATATATATATATATATATATATATATATATATATATATATATATATATATATATATATGCCTGGGTGCTGTCTTGTATATCATAAGTAAAGTTTCTCAGCAACAGACGGCTTCATAATGTGGTAAAATTAAAGAAAACTTTGTCAAAGTTTTGGACCTTTATGTCTTGAGAAATGTCTGCAGCTGGCAATGCATACATCATCAATATTGGAGGAAATTAGTATCTGTATGGTGGGTCACTGATTCCAACTAATATCCATGTACTATAGATATTGGCCTGTACATGGAGCCGCAGCTGCTATTCACTTCCTGATGTTCTGATCATTTCACAAAAGGAATGCGGCCATATTTTTTATGCCCCTGTACATTCTCTTTGGCCCATAGGTTTATTGGCAGAGATGGCTCTCCGTAACCCATGTATGACTTTCTTAAAGTAGAAGGACTAAGTAAGCATTATCAGAAAGGTCCACCTAAATACACCAGTAAACCCTCAAAGTAATGCTGCTGTGAGTCCTCTGTCAAAAGAAACACAGCATTTCTTTCCTTCTATTGTGTACACATGGGCTTCTATATCAGACTTCCTGTTTTCATCTTAAACCTCCTTGACCCATTCGTGAGCATGCTCCGTTTGCTCCTCTCCTCCCCCCCTCCCTCTGCTGTAATCTGACCCAAGAGCTATAAGTGAGCAAGGAGAGACTCAGACAGGAAGTGATGTCACACAAAGCTAATATGGCAGCTGCTATCCTAAACAAACAGTTTCTAGAACTTTTAACTCAGGCATGGTAAAATGTTCTACAGAATAAATATAGCTTTCTAGCTTGCACTATTGCAGCTTATCTATTGACAATAAAATGCTTCCGTAGCTTTCCTTCTCCTTCAAAATTGACCAATGGAGCATCTCCAAGAAATGGTAGACTTCTAGCTTTAATGTTTACAGAAGAAGGCGACACTTCCTCTCTTTATTGTTTTAGCATTGCTGAATTTCCTTCTATGACATTTGACAATGATGGTGCTTTCACTAGTCAGCCCATTGTAAATCAAAAATATGTTTCTGTTTCCTAATGACGATCGCCTGATATGCAAAAACACCAACACATACAGCTAGCTGCCAAATATACAGTGAAGATGTTCAAGAAATTGAGCAAAAGGTTTTAAATACCCCCCTGTGCCTCTGCCCTTAACATAATATTAGTAAGGAAAATTTTATTATATTGATGACTAATATGCAATAGAGTCCCATTGTTTTACAGTGTGATTTTTTCACATATAAAAACAATACAAAAGGCTGCTGTTACTTAAAGATAACAGAATTTTGCTGTGGACAGGTGACCGTTACCTGTTACATGTAATTACCGGTTCAGCGTGCAATTGTATGAATGATGCCTTTTGTCTCCGCACAGAGATGTCAGAGAACCTGCACAGGCAGTTTAGCAAGCTGGCTGGAGCTGCACCTGACACTGAGAAGCAAGGCCCATCAAGTTTCTTGTTTAAATGGGAAGAGCAAAACACAGACGGGACTTGTTTTCATGGACACAGTCTGGAGGCCGTTCTGCAGCAAGGCAACAAACCACCTTCAGCAATAAACACACATTATTGGTTGAACTCGCTGAAGAAATGTGAAGTCCGGTAAGATTTTTCCTACAGTCTTTAAGGAATTGTTTGTACCGTAACCAGTTATACCTTGTCAGCAGGATAAGCAGAGCAGCACAAGACAGTACCCGAGGGTGTCCCTTGAATACATTGGCCACAAACTGGGACATTTCTTTATTGCTCGTAGTTAAGGAGTGGCTCTGTTTTATAAAATATTGTTTTCAAATAGTACATCACAAATAATGATAAAGTACATTATCCCTCTTCTGTGTTTTCGAGGAGGTGCTTGGTAAGCCTTTTCTCAGGCATTTTCTAGCTGTTGGAAATTCATACATTAGTTGCAGGCTTTTGTTTGCAGTAACTTCTGCCATTGCTGGGCCTTTTCTCAGGCATTTTCTAGCTGTTGCAAATTCACTGAGCGTGCCTCCTGAAGCAGCCTGTTATAGACATCTATTAAAGTGGACCTGTCACCCAGATACACAAATCTGTATAATAAAAGTCCTTTTCAAATTGAACATAAAATCCAATTTCAGTTTTTTATTACAGCATTCATAGCTGCTGTACGCTCATTTACAAATATCAGCTGTCAATCAAATATTGTCTGCCCCTCCTCTATGCCCGGGGCATAGAGGCGGGGCAGACAATTACTTTCACTTTCCATTCAGCACTTCCTAGATGTCACTGCTCTCCACACATTCCCCCAGTTCTCTTAACCATTTAATTGTGTAGCCAGGACATGGGGATAGACATTGGGTCCCCCATTCTGATCCACAAACAAGATTCTGAGATGATGCAAGTCTTGTCTTAATAACAGTGCAAACAAAATGGCTCCTGCCTGCTTGCTATAATTATGAATTCCCAGACTGAAGAAAACAAGAATCAAATGATTTATATAGTGTAGATAAAGTTCATTTTGCTTGACTAATGCGATAAAATAGCATTTGGAATATTTCTTTTGGGTGACGGGTCTCCTTTAAGAAATGACAGCAACCAAAGTTTCATTCAAACCGAATGTTTGTGGTCTACTATTTGAAAAACGATGGTTTTGTGTAAGTGAACGTGTTTAGATTATGAACAGTGTGATTTTCAGGTCGAATTTGTTGTTCAATAACAGCTTCAGGTTGGTTTTCTATTTCTGCAATGGGACATCCTCAGATATAGTTTGTAGCTTCTATAAATACTCTTGTGGAGTTTGTTCTTCAGCTGGAAAAGTTTTGCCATTTCTCAGGTTGGGCTGGGAAGGCGGAGATGTGTTTGGATGTCCGTAATAGCTAAAGACCTTGGATCTGTAAACTCAGCAGGGTATGTAGGTCAGTGACGGCTAAATATGTTTAGGTTTGATTTATTTGTCTAGGAATCCTCAAGAAATTCTAAGGTTGTTTTTCTTTTTGTCAGTGGCAGCTGACGATTTAGATTGTTATGTCAGTAGCAGGTCCTTGGATGTGTTGTTTACTATTAGATGTCGATGATCAGGATGAGTTAGTAGGTCAGCAAGTGGAAATAGGTACCCTGGATTTCTAGATGAGAGACTGTATTACAGCTGGTTTTATTCAACAGGGAGCTTTGTTGCCCTTGATTTTTTTTTATGAGTGACTTCGGGCATCCGTTCTCCTGAAAATGCCTCTCCATTGCAAATAATTGAAATCACTGGCAGTATGCTCATCTTTTCGCTAAACCTTCAGAAGCTGCTTCCAGAAGAAATCTCCCCATTGGCCGCTGCTCTAAATGCTGCAGATTATCACGTTGGGTTTGGGCTTCAGTTGCAGTTGGAGGCCCATAACTGCAGAGCCTCAGGTTGAACAACAGTTTGGGTTTTGTATCAGTTCAACAGGCAGGTTGGGGGATTATTAGGACATACTCTTTAGTGAGCTCATTGGCTCAGAGCGTGTACTACTTCAGGATATGAAAGATAAAACTCCCCTCAACAGAAAAAAGATAAAATATTAGGGAAAACCCACTTAAGGAATATGCAGCACACATAAGTTATTTGCAAAATATTACAGTAATTGTTTACATCACAAACCATGCAAATAATTGGAAACCCCCCCTGGGCAAAAGAATCAGTAGAAGAATCATGGTCTACAGATATTAGGACTGTAGCACACCTAACATTTAGCTTCTCTGGGATTGTTCTCCACCTTCAGGCCCTGGGGCCCCTTCAACTATACAGGAAAATCATATTTTCTTTATCTCTTTTAAACTCCTATTGTTTCAACTTTTTTCATTAAAATTCAAAAGCCCATTTTTGCGTGTTTTGTTTTTACTACATACTCTTTAGTACTTTATTTGTGGGTAAGGCTGTGCTTTGAATTCATTTGCTGCCATGATCTTATGGCATATCTGAGGTTAAAGTAGTGCTCACTATAGGTTTTCTGCAGTGACCATAATGATGTATTAGGTACATGCCTGGGGTCATTGTAGTGATCATTGTACATTTTCCACAGTGACACTTTGCATGACTGGATCCTCAGAACTAAAGCTTAACTAAAGAAGTAGCTAGAAATGTTGTACGTGATGTTTTGTGCTTGTGTACCAGCCCAAGGCAACCACAGCCCTTTAGCAGTAAAGATCTGTGTCTCCCCAGTAGATGCCCCAGTAGCTCCCCATCTTCTTTTCTGATTCACTGATTCACATGCTCTGTGCTGCTGTCACTGAGCTTAGGGACCCACTCACAATATACAGTACATGAGTGTCATAGAAATATAGTCACAATTAGGGTTGCCACCTTTTCTTGAAAAAAATACCGGCCTTCCTATATATTTATCTTTTTTTCCTATTAATAACATTGGAATCAACCATCAAAAATACCGGCCCGGTGGCAACCCTAGTCACAATATAAGGCTGATTAGTCATTAATACAGATTATTACTACATGGCAGCACAGAAACCAGTGTAACTAACATCAGCATTTAATAATCAGCCCTGTAGCATCAGCTTATATTACAGACCAACCTCATTTTCTGCTGGATAATTAGTGACGACCCCTAAGCTTAGCTTCTCAACAGCTGCTCAGAGCCCACTGAGCATGTGAGTGTCACAGACACTTTCCAAGATGGTGACCCCCTGTGACAAGTTTGAAGTCCTGGATCATTGCTGCTATTGACAAGCTGAAACTTTAGGCTGGTGCAATAAGTTCACTAAAAAATGAATATGGCTAGAACTGCCATATTTTATAAAGGTTTAGTTTTCCTTTAAGGATAAAGGGAGTTCCAAAAAGGTTGTGTACAGAAGGTTTGACCTAGCATTTTCAGTGGAGCTCTGCATGCAGTTAATTTTTTGGGGGTCCAGGTTTTTACCTTTAACTTGGGGCCCTGCATTTTTTTTTTTTGAGACAACCCGGCTTGGGATATATTTTCTGTGCACCTTGCGTTGTATATTTTAGTCTAACTAATTTAAAAAAGGGGAGGAGTCCCATACACGCTATTCTGTTTTGTCCACATTGTGCCATAATAACTAGGAGGTTTTTTTAGAAGGCAGAAACCAGAATTGCTATTGTGCATTCCATTCCACCCCCACCCTATTGTTCCTTTAAGAGTATGACATAGATTTTATACTCCAGGAAGCTGTATGGGGGGGGGAGACACTGGATATGTTTAGTGATATTAAGAACTCCCAAGCTCAAGCATTTTTTGTGTTCAGGGGTATTTTGTATAGAAGTAATACTCCTCTTAATGGTTTACATTACATTATAAGCCATTCTGTTGAATTGCGGTATTAAATGGTGCACAACAATGGCCTGTTCTCCGTGGTCACAAAAGTCTCAAGTGTCTCACACGTTGCACATTCATTTTCTTCTTCAAGGGGACTGACGTAGACGATTTTATGTAGGTGCGCAGCACAAAGCATGCAAGCGAGCACAGACCCACCACTTCTTTCAACCGACGCTAAAGCTGCGAGCGTAGCCAATGTAAACAAGGCAAATGTAAGAGGACCGGTATCCTTGATTTGGTTCCTTCGGCGTGTCAGTTATGATTAAAATTCATACAGAGCTTCCTTTTTTCCCCACTAACAAAAGAAGTTGTGTTTAAGCTTTTGTTTAGATTTCCTGTCCCTCTGCACCCCTTCCACACCCAGTCCATCAGGGATGCCAGGTAAGTCCTTTGCAAGGTGCAGTGGGATCAGCGAGGAGGAGCAGACAACTTGCAAGGTTTGTCAAATCCCAACAGATTTTATATGAAATCAGAAATTAGTAAAAAAAAAAAAAAAATTATGGGGTCTGTTATCCAGAAACCCCTTATTCTGAAAGCTCCGAATTGTGGAAAGACTATCTCCGATAAACTCCATTTTATCTCAAAGGGGTTGTTCACCTTTGAGTTAACTTTTAGTATAATGTAGAGAGTGATATTCTGAGACAAATTGCAATTGGTTTAAATTTTTTATTATTTGTGGTTTTATAGATATTTAGCTTTTTATTCAGCAGCTCTCTAGTTTGCAGTGTCAGCAATTTGGTTTCTAGGGTACAAATTACCCTAGCAACCCTGCATTGATTTGAATAAGAGACTGGAATATGAATAGGAGATGGACTGAATAGAATAACTAATAAAAAGTGGCAATAACAATGCATGTGTAGCCTTACAGAGCATTTGTTTTTAGATGGTGTCAGTGACCCCCATTTGAAAGCTGCAAAGAAACAGAAGAAAATTGCAAATCATTAAAAAAACTATGAAAAATAAATAATGAAGACCAATTGAAAAGTTTCTTAGAATTGGCCCTTCTACAATATACTAAAAGTTAACTTGAAGGTGAACCACCCCTTTAATAATCCAACATTTTCAAAGTGATTTCCTTTTCCTCTGTAATAATAAAACTGTAACATCCACTTGATCCAAACTAAGATATAATTATTCCTTATTGGAAGCAATCTGGTGGTCTAGTGGGGAGACGGTCGGGACACCCCTGTTGCATCTTCCTCTTAGCGCCACTGTGGCCAATTCTTTAGGGCGTGCACGGCGCACTTCCTGGTTATTTAAAGGCGTGCTGACGCACCTAAATAAAATCAGTTTCACATTCCCATACCAAAAGATATTAGAATGTAATTAATCAATTTCACCGTGATATGGATGCCTACTGTAATCACCTTTTTATGCGTTTGTGTCTATTCCCAAAACTAATGGCCAGTTAGTATATCCGTATATTAGAATGCCTGCATGGCTAGAAGAAACTTAATTATCCAGAAAGCTCCGAATTACAGAATGGCCGTCTCCCACAGACTCCATTTTATCCAAATAATCTGAATTTTGTTTTTTAAATGATTTCCTTTTTCTCTGTAATAATAAAACAGTAGAATGTACTTGATCCCAACTAAGATATACTTAATCCTTATTGGAAGCAAAACCAGCCTATTGGGTTTATTTAATGTTTATATGATTTCCTAGTAGACTTAAGGTATGAAGATCCAAATTACGGAAAGACAACCCAGGTCCCATACCTGTATTAGAACTACTATTAGAACTACAATTGGACCAACTTGTAGATCCCTTTTTGTAAATATGAGCCCACCAAGTTGTAATGAAGCAACAATAGAGGAGGAGAGTATGTGGGGTCACTTCTTGGCACAATTTTATCTAAAGGTCTTTTTTTTCCCCCTCTTGTAGCCCCCAGACCAGTAGCATTTATTATGGTTCAAACACAAATCCCTTTAAAGGCTCTGAGAACTTTGCGTTATTGTAGTATTGTAATCATAACTGTCCCTATCTGTGTAATAACCATAAAGTGCTCTTGTAATAGTGTCCTAATGGATTTGCTGCGCACTTTTAACGTTACCCTATGGCATTTACACTAAGGGGCAGATTTACTAAATTCACATGAATAATTCGAAGTTCGATCGAATTCCGATCGTACGATTTTATCGGACATTTGAATATGCAAATTTGGCCACTTCGATCAACGAATACCCTAAATTCGAGCGTATCGAATATTCGATAATTCGACCATTCGATGATTGAAGTACTTTAACTTTAAAATTTTATTCGACTGCCGACTTCGCCAGATTGAACCTACCGAATTGCAATAGGGATATGGGAATCCCCCAATTGGCTTTTTTTCTATCACCTGCTCGAATACCATTTGTTCGATCAAAAATCGTGAAATTTCCTTCGATCGTTTGAAAAATTTGTACGAGGTGAACAATCGAAGGAAATTTCATGATTTTTTCGTGAATTCGAATGATCGGTATTCGATCATACGATTTTATCGAATATCGAAGAAAAAATAGCCTAAAACAATTCGATAAGCATTCGATAGTCGAATGCTTATTGAATTTCGGAAAAATTAGTGAATAATAGTAAATTTGTCCCTAAGGGTCTTCTTTATCAAAATCCGAGTATTTAAATGAAAAAAGTCTGACCAAACTAGAATCCACAATTGGACCTCATTATTAAAAAAGCACAATAATCAAAAACTAAAATCAATAAAAATGAGCTAAAATCCGAATCATATTCCCGTTTTTTTTTTCCCCGAATTGCTCTATTTTGCTCTGAATTTTTCCTGAAAAGTCAAAATTTTACGGATTTTAGCCCAAAATAGGCTAATTTTAGCACAGACCACAGAAACTTCCAAATAGTATAGGGACCTCTGCCGTTGACTTATATCAACCTCTGTAAGTCTGAGATGGAGTATTTTCTGATTAGGAAAACGAAGGGAGGACACAGATATGGAGGAAAGAGCTTCTCAAGTCCGCTGTACACCAGTCAAATCCCACAATGCCGTTCTGGCCACGGCGTCAATCAGACATACTTGGAGAATGCGTAAAGCAGGGAAGCTGGTACAAACTCTGCATTGGAACAGAATGTTAAAATCACGTCTTTATTCTTCCATATTAAAATAAGAGATTCATGCAAGCAGGGAGACGCGGCTTGACGTGTTTCGTGACCAAAAACGCCACTTCATCAGAATTAGGACTTTCAGATTTTCCATCCTCGTGGTAATAAATCTAAAAACAAAATTCTAGTTTTTTTTCTCCCCACTCATAAATTCAGATTTTATAGTTAAAGGGATTCTGCTATGATGTAGTTTTTATTTCTAAATTACACTGTTTACCCTGCAAATAATTCACTCTACCATGTAAAATGTAATTAACATGCATTTTTGGGGAATAAAAATTCCCATGTAAAATGTAATTCCTGAACCAGCAAGTGCAGTATTTGTTTTTAATTGTAATATTGGTGTGTAGGTGCATCTCAGGTCATTTTGTCTGGTCATGTGCTTTCAGAAAGAGCCAGCACTTTAGGATGGAACTGCTTTCTGGCAGGCTGTTGTTTCTCCTACTCAATGTAACTGAATGTGTCTCAACAGGACCTGAATTTTACTGCTGAGTGCTGTTCTTAGATCTACCAGGCAGCTGTTATCTTGTGTTAGGGAGCTGTTATCTGGTTACCGTCCCATTGTTCTGTTGTTGGGCTGGTTGGGGGGGGTGATATCACTCCAACTTGCAGGAAAGAGTGACTGAAGCTTATCAGAGCACAAGTCACATGACTGGGACAGCTGGCAAACTGACAGTGGGGGTCATTTATCAACACTGGGCAAATTTGCCTATGGGAAGTAACTCATGCCAACCAATCAAATTGCTGCATTCATTGTTCTACCTACAACTGGTGGAATAAAAGCCAGCCACTGATTGGTTACTATGGGTTACTAACCATGAGCAAATTTGCCCAGTGTTGATAAATGAGCTCCGATATGTCTAGCCCCATGTCAGATTTCAAACTCAAATACAAAAAAAAATCTGTTTGCTGTTTTGAGAAATCGATTTCAGTGCTGAATTCTGCTGGAGCAGGACTATTAAATGATGCGTTTTGAAAAAAAATTCCCACAGTATCCCAGTATCTGTGTCATTCATTTTGTTGTAATAGTCTGCACAATCTATTGCGCATGTTTATAGACACACTAACATCTCCTGGTGTGACACTGGCTTGTTGTTTGTTTAAGGTACGGTAAATGGAAAGTGGAGCCTGCTCACAGAATAGGTCTGTTTTCCCTTTAACTGCACAGGCGAAGTGTGCTTTGTTCTGCAGTGTAGTTAAAAGCTTCTGTTTTTTTTTTTTTTTTT
>CM044439.1:153161659-153212358 GCA_024363595.1 Xenopus borealis
TTTTTTTTTTTTTTTTTTTACTTCTTGGAAATTATTAATTTGTATACCATCACATATTTACCGTGACACTGGTGATTGGACAAATGTAAACACAGTGTTGTATTACAGGTGCTTTGTGTTGCAGGTGCATTCTTCTACATGAACACATACCTTCCAGCCCTCGGCGAGAGTAAGGTTTGTGAGAAACACTATTGTTCATGTGTCCTCTTCTGTTGCCAGCACCGCTGCTCCCTGCCATTTAAAGGAAAACAATACCCCTCACACAATGTAGGTCTCTATAAAAAGATATTGCATAAAACAACTCATGTAAAACCCTGCTTCATGTACATAAACCATTTTCATAGTAATATACTTTTTTAGTAGTATGTGCCATTTGGTAATCCTAAATAGAAAACTGCCTTTTAAAAAAAAAAGAAAATAATAAGGGCTGCCCCCTGGGATCATAGGATTCACAGTGCACACAAACAAACCATACTTGTTAGGTCACATGAGCCAATTAACAGACAGAGTTGTGTCTTTTGCTTCCACATCTGTTGCTTAAGTAATCATTTTGGCGGGTGTTTTCTTAAAGGACACCAACACATAGATTTGTGTACAAGTGAAGGACAGTAACCGGGTGCAAATGGGAAATCTCCAACACTCAAAAATGGCGGAAGATTTCTCTGAAGATCCACTACAGAACTTTTAGAGAGGCACATTTATCAAGGGCCGAATTTCAATGTTTTTTTTTTTGTTGTTTTTGGTTTTTTTTTTTTTTTAAACTCTGTTGAATTTGAAATTCGACTTGGGGAAATTTATTTAAAAAATCGAATTTCTAAAACTCAGATGAAATCAAATGACCCGAAAACTTGAACCGAGTTCGAGCAAACTCGATTTGAGTTTTTTTCTCCGTAAAAAGCTTGAATGTCAGGTAGGCTACAAACAGCTCCAAATTGATCCCTGGACTTCTCCCATTGACTTATACAGTAATTCGGCAGGTTTTAGGTGGTGAATAGTCAAATTCTACTAGGGCCAGTGTATGATCAGTCTCAAAAATCAAATTCAGTTTAAAAAAAAAAACTCAGTTTGGATAATTCCATAGTAAAATTTGACAGTTTTGCCCATAAAAACAAATTTCATTCTAATTTTTAATTCAACCTTAATAAATCTGCCCCTTAATTTTGGTCATGAATCCGCTGGAACAACATTATTTCTATTTCATGTGACCTCTGCAATGCAGCCAGTGGACATCACAAGTCCCAGGGAGTATGTGTTTTAATCCCTGCCCATTGGCTGTGACTAACCAGTCTAAAACTAGAGCACAGATTAGCATGAAAACTTGTAACTGTCAACGACTATCCTAACTAACCACTGCAGGGAAGCTCCTGCTTGTAAGCATATCAGTTATCATTATGAGTAACCAGAGATGTCTGTTCCAGACAGAGGTCAAGGTGTGTTGTACATAGAAAGTCAAGTTAGCGGTTTTGGTTTCATTTTGAGGAGTAAAGTCTACAGTTGCAGCTTACACCAGTGTCTTCTATCTATCTGGTGCACGTGATGATTCTATTGCCACCCGGAGTGGCTTTAGTTCCTTCTATTGTTCAGGTAAGGTGCAACTTATAGTGGTTGAATGATATTTCCAATTCTGTTACATTAAGGTGGCCATACACTATTAGATCCGCTCGTTTAGCAGTTGCCAAACGATACGCCCACTAACAGCTGGGCGATATCTGGTGAATCCGAACATCCGTCCCTGGGGTCGAATGATCCGATTACAATGCTGCGAATGGGCATCAACGGGTCGCAGGTCCACATCAACTAGCCAATGCGATCCTGGATCACAGAAAAAAATCAAACTTTCCCGATTGCTATCTGCCCAATTTTTGGCCTGATATTGATCTGAAGGACCCGTTGGGAGCCTCCACATGTGCAGATAAGCTGCCGAATTGGTCTGAAGGACCTATGTCGGAAGCTTTAATCGGCCTGTGTATGGCCACCTTCAGTGCAGTGACCCCCAACCAGTGGTTTGTGACCAACTTGTTGCATAATAACCCCTTGGATGTGGCTCCCAGTGGCCTCAAAGCAGGTGCTTATCTTTGAATTTGTGGTTCATATGGGTGATTTACATGTTGGAAAACTCTCTTTTTCAGTTGTCAGGGTGCCAGAAGCCAAGCAGTTGCCCATTGCAGGTTGGCACAAAGCCACTGGGTAATTGAGTTTTAAGCAATTCTCATCTTGTGTTTATAAAGTGAGTACATATGCTGTTTAGTTGTAGATATTATTTACACTGTAATCTCAGGCATAGTTCTTCAGGAAGAAGGAAGTAATGTGCATTGATTCAGATAGTCCATTGGTGTAAGAGCTTTCTTAAAAATACAAATAGTGGCAACTGCCTGGGGCCCTGCATGTATAAAAGCCATTCCGTGAATTCATTACAAATATAAATACCTGTTCGTGGCATGCGCGTATCATGTTTAAGTGGGTTGGAGGGACTGTATGGGGGTTAATTTTCTGACTTCATTCCAGAACAGCCATGAGAGGGGGCAAGGACCCAGTCCAAGTGGAGAGCACAGACTGAAGATCAGGGCATTGGCCATTGAGATGTGGCCCATGATACCCATCAGCAATACTGCCTGATACAGATTCAACAGCCAAGGTCCCTATTGGAATGGGCTTTATGGATAACCAAGTTTTGTGAATGCAGAGTTTAGGATTTAAGATCAACCCAGGAAACAAAGTTAGAGTTGAACTGTAACGAGCAGGAACTATAGGCCTTTTGTCTTTTTTTAATGGTGGAACAGTCTGTCTGGTAATTTTGTAAAGCTTTGTGGACCCAAATAAGGGTCAAAAGTTCTCTTGTATGAAGACCACATCAATATATTAATGTGGTCCCTTTTGGACTGGAAAAAACCTTCCGGATTTATATGCGGGTGATATTTGGCCAGGTGTTTGGGCAGGCCCCGTACATGGGCTGCTGAGTCAGCAGTTTTTACCATCCTGTGTGTGGCTACCTTATGTTTATAGCCGCAAGTCTCATGCTACATGTTTCTGTGACTATGCTTTGATTTTTACCAAAAAACTCCTAAATTTTAGAGCAAGTGTCAAATCTGAGCTGTTCATGGTCTCTTGGCAGTTATCTTTAGCAGTGCAACATTTCACCCACAGAAATGGTATAAAAAGTGGTGTGAACTCTTTGCAGTGGAAATTCCCTGCTCTGTATCTTACCAATGATCACTGTTTGAGTAACAGAGGTTCCTAAAACAACTACAGGTCCTTATCTCCACCATCCCAAATTGCAAGTGATTGCCTTGTGTGTGCTTTCCCAAAGCTGCCTTCTTCTAGTTTGTCCTCCAGCCTACTACATGACGGCTTCTAGAAAATGTGCAGGAAAGTTGGCCAGTGAGTAGGAACAACAATGCAACTGGGGCTGCAACTAGCGTTGCCACCTTTTCTTGAAAAAATACCAACCTTCCTATATATTTATCTTTTTTTCCTATTAATAACATTGGGATCAACCATCAAAAATACTGGCCAGGCCGGTAAAATACTGTCCATACCGGCCAGGTGGCAACCCTAGCTGCAACTGAATCAACATTTTATGCTGATCTGTTTAACATCGCGGTAGCCGTTGCAGCAGCTTTCTGGCACTGAGCACTATCGTCTCTCTACTTCTAGTTTCATATTCTTTCCCTTTCATAAGATTTCACATCTACATTTAATCCATATATTTCATTAGTTATTGTGCAGCTGTTAGGGCTGTGCTAACGGCAGATTTACTGATAAAAAAATACCCAACCGTCCAAGGCATTTGTCAGGTGTCCTACCAGTTTTAGGCTTATAAAGAACTGAGCAATTAGTAGGTATGTTTGGAAGAAGCGTCAGGGTCTTCATGGAATACCAATGGGTGCTCCAGTTTATTGGCTTCTGATGAAAACTGACAGTAGTTCATGTGAATATGGTAGAGACCTAGACTCTAAGCTCTGTTTGAGCAGAGCCTGATTTGATTGATGTATGCACAGAAAATATATGTATATATTTATGCTCACTTATCTTATGGGGAACTTTTTTTTTCCCATAGCATTTGCCAGCACTCAAAGCTATACGAAGAATCCAACTTTCCGAGGAGCTACCACTTTATCGTGTGCCTGTTTGCCTTCCTGCTGAGAGTGGAGCATTGTGTGATCCATCATGAAGTGTGTGTTATAGAAGAAATCTTTTTTCAGGAGTTCCTAGGGAAGAAAAATACACAAAAACCGAAGCCCAGAAAGCAAAATTAAGATATGACAGACTCCATGTATGATGTTTACGGGAATGAGTCAGCAGCTTATTGACCCATAAATTGGGTCCTCTGGTAGGCCTGCCCAACCAATATTTGGATTGTAATCGGGCAGATAGCTCTTGGTCAGATGAGGACCACCTTGGCATGTTCATGCTGTAGCAATAATACCAATATTGCTCCTAATTTAAATATTATTGTCTGTTTATAATGACGTGAAAACCTTCATTCGTGTATACATGCAAATATGGAGAGAAGAGGTTTTTTTTAAAAACCCCTATCCTATTAGTAAGAAGTGTTTATCTTCAATTTATTTGTTGTTCTCTTGTAATAAAATGCTTTGTTATTTTCTTACTTGAACGTATTAAGATAAATGGGAACTGTGATACGTTTATTTCTGCAGAAACATTCTTCAGAGTTCAAAGATGCTTTGCTGTAGCTCTTCAAAAGCCTACAGAGAGTGAATCGACTGAGGTCAATTTAGTTCTGTTTGAGTATATCACTGGATTATTAGGCACATGCATGTGCTCCAACATGGCCACCTGGAGGGCTTGTGATTCCTTTCAGGCTTATTGATGCAGCCCTCAGCCGAACCGCCCTAAGCCATCAGCCAGTATGTTGAAAAAAAGTAGGTGGGCCACTCCTGAGGAATCTCCTGGAGTTGCAGAGCACCAAGCAAATAGCTCATAGAAAGCACTGCAGCAACTCAGGGTTTTTACTGAGCATAGAAGACTCTGCAGCCAGGAACCCTGTGTGGTTGAGATGAATAGTGATGATGAGCAAACTTTTTTTGCAAAGCTTCGCTACAAAAATCTCACCCATAGACTCCAATGGGTAAAAAAAAATTGTTGTGCGACAAAAAAAAAAATTGCCACACCGCTTCACACGACAGAAAAAAAAATTGTCACCCAGACTTCAATGCATTTCAGCTTTGCAAATTTTCAGAAAAGTGAAATGGGCCGGATTAGCTACAAATAAAGTAGTAGCCTATTAGGAGTGTTAAATGGGCTGTTCCGTAGGCAGAGTTCTGAGAATTGTGTGTGTGCCGCCTAATTATACGCAGGGTGTTGCTCTTTTTTTGTCATTCAGAGCTAGATTCCTGCTGGCTGACACCCAACTTACTCCACAGATTTATTTCAGTAGACATTGGTTGTGACATTGTAGCCCTTAAAGGACAAGTTAAGTTAAAAAGCATTCTTACTTTGCATAAAGGGCAGTGAAAATGGCACCTGTTAGCTTTACTGATCCACTTTTATGGATCAATCCTAGTTATTTACTCCTAAACATCACCTTGGGCAACTTCACCACAGTTCCTGACACACACCCTTACTAAGGGCCAGTGTATACACACACAACGTATTTTTTAAGTCTCTACTTGGAGAGTAGTGAAATAGAAGACCGGACCTGGTTAGGGTGAGAAGGACTGAAAGGAGCCAAAAAGCCCTTCACAAGCAAATTGGGGATGTTCACGCTGGAGAAGAGGCGCTTAAGTGGTGATATGATAACTATGAATAATATATAAGGGGATCATATAATAATCTCTCTAATGCTTTATTCACCAGTAGGTCTTTCCAGCTGACGCAAGGTCACCTATTTGGAAGGGGTTTTTTACAGTGAGAGCTGGGAAGATGTGGAATTCTCTCCCTGAATCAGTGGTACTGGCTGATACATTAGATAGCTTTAAGAAGTGGTTGAATGGTGTTTAGCAAGTGAGGGAATACAGGGTTATGGGAAATAGCTCATTATACAAGTTGATCCTGGGATTAGTCCAATTGCCATTTTGGAATCAAGATGAATAATTTTTTTCTCCTCTGAGGCAATTTGGAGAGGCTTCAGAATGTTTTTTTTTGGATCCACTAGCCCAGGGGTGTCCAACCTGCGTCCCAGGATGGATATGAATGCGGCTGAGCCTGAAACTCTTGGTTCACAATATATTGCAAAGGATATAGGAGTAGCAGGAGGGGGACTCTGCCCATTGCCTAGTTAGTAGTAATAATAATAATATAATAAGTCTATTTAATATCCAGGTGTCCCATATTCCAGTGTATAGCTGCATCTGTTTATCCAACTGTTATTGTAGTTATTTTATGTGCATTTTCTTTACTTTTATCAAAAGTGTCTGTGTGTTTCATGTGTGGCCCCAGACAATTTATCTTTTTCCAAAAGGTTGGACACGCCTGCTCTAGCCATTAGGCAGTTTATATATATATATATATATTTTTTTTTTTTTTTAGCCTAGGCCAGTTGTAGAGGGTTGCCAAGGCCACCAGGGGTGATATTTAAAATTCGCCAGCAATGCACCTGACACCATCCTTCTGCCTCTTTAAGTCACTGTTCCGCTCCCCATGTCTCTGACCCGGCCGGAATTCTTTGATTCGAATCTAGCAACCCAACTGTTCAGCCATAGCCCATGCTATAGTGTGCGCAAGGCTTGAGAAAATGCCCCTGTTAGAAATAACAGCAGGTGACTGAAGGCTGTTAGAATGGTTTGTCTCAACAGGTTTTACTACGAAAACTTACCGAAGGTGTTTTTTTTTCTTCAACCTCCATTTGCAACGGTTTCCAGTGGCCTGCAGTAGGAACTGACATTCTATCCCTAATTGTTCTATTCTGCGGTGGTTTAGAAACAATCGTGAGTCACAAACTATTGTACAGAAAATAAATATAATAAATCAGCCTCATATTCAAACGGGTTATTTAAGGATACAAAATGTTCCTTGCTTGTTTAATGATTGAATAATCTAATGACTGAGATACAGTGTTTGTAGTGTATGCCTTTATGCCTCACCTCTTTGTCTATCTCATGAATCTCACACCTGTGCCCCCCCCCCCCCCCCCCCCCCCCCCCCCCAGTGTATATAGGTAGGATATGTATAGATCTGCTGAAGCCAAAGTCTACAGCCCAGCCACATTGCCTGGGACTCATTCATCATGTGAACTGATCAAAGTAGGAATAGTCGGAGCAGCACTGGGAAACTGGTAATTCTCTGAATGCTTGTTGGCTCCAAACGTGCCCCGAGGCATCAGTGCTGTGTGCCAAATGCTTCCGAAGCCCATCTCTCTATAGCGTGCTGCAACTGGCGCCACATTGCTGCACAGGCAAAGCAATCTGTCTCCCCTTCTAACTACTCCCCCCACGCCCCCTCCCAAAAAAAAACGTACCCTCACTTCAGGACAATGTGAGAATAGTATGAGGAGCTGGGAAGCTGCTTCTGCCAGAGACACCTCCTTTCAGTGAGACCTTCATGCACCTTAAACATACACCAAAGAGGTACCTATGACTTTATGCCAGTATATACCTGTCTGTCACCCGAGTAGGAAAAATGTAATTGATCTCACATCACTAGCATAAGAGAAAGCTATTCCCTATTAGTGCCTATTATTCACACCCCTTAATTGTACCCATCCCATGGACTAGAGCATTTATACTGTATCACATACCAACAGGTGCTACAGGAGATATTCTCTGTACAAGGATGGGATCTGTTATCCATAAAGCCCCAAATTATGGGAAGGTCGTCACATGTAGACCACATTTTAATCAAATAATCCAAATTTCAAAAGGATACTGTCATGGGAAAACGTTTTTTTTTTTTTTTTTTCAAAACGCATCAGTTAATAGTGCTGCTCCAGTAGAATTCTGCACTGAAATCCATTTCTCAAAAGAGCAAACAGATTTTTTTATATTCAGTTTTGAAGTCTGACATGGGTTGGCCAGATCTCGATCAGGCAGGTTAAAAACCCAGTTGGATCGCGGGCGCATCACTGCATTTATTTGGTCCCGCAATCTGACTGCCCGTATCACCTCCATTATGATCCGATCATTGGGCCCTAGGGCCCATGATCGGATCAGCCCGATATTACCCACCTCAATGTGGTCATATCGGGGAGAGATCAGCTCGTTTGGTGATCTTGCCAAACGATCGGATCTCCCTGTCTATGGCCACCTTTAGATCTACCAGGCTGCTGTTATCTTGTGTTAGGGAGCTGTTATCTGGTTACCTTCCCATTGTTCTGTTGTTAGGCTGCTGGGGGGGGGGATATCACTCCAACTTGCAGTACAGCAGTAAAGAGTTGCTGAAGTTTATAAGAGCACAAGTCACATGACTGAGGGCAGCTGGGAAACTGACAATATGTCTAGCCCCGTGTCAGATTTCAAAATGAAATATAAAAAAATCTGTTTGCTCTTTTGAGAAATGGATTTCAGTGCAGAATTCTGCTGGAGCAGCACTATTAACTGATACATTTTGAAAAAAAAAAAAAACATTTTGTTTCTCACGACGATCTGCCTTTAAAGTGGACCCGTCACCCAGACACAAAAATCTAAAAGTCCTTTTCAAATTAAACATGAAATCCAATTTCAAATTTTTATTAAACCTTTCATAGCTGTTTTAAGCTCATTTAAAAATCTTCGCTGTCAATCAAATATTGTCTGCCACTCCTCTATGCCTTAGGCATAGAGGCGGGGCAGACAATTACTTTCACTTTCCATTCAGCACTTCCTAGATGTCACTGCTCCCCACACATTCCCCCAGTTCTCTTAACCATTTAATTGTGTAGCCAGGACATGGGGATAGACATCTGGTCCCCCATTCTTGTGCACAAACAAGATTCTGAGATGATACAAGGCTTGTCTTAAAGGGGTGGTTCACCTTCAAATTAACTTTTAGTATACTGTAGAAGGGTCAATTCTAAGAAAGTTTTCAATTGGTCTTCATTATTTATTTTTCATAGTTTTTTAATGATTTGCAATTTTCTTCTGTTTCTTTGCAGCTTTCAAATGGGGGTCACTGACACCATCTAAAAACAAATGCTCTGTAAGGCTACAAATGTATTGTTATTGCCACTTTTTATTACTTAACGTTCTATTCAGTCCCTCTCCTATTCATATTTCAGTCTCTTATTCAAATCAATGCAGTGTTGCTAGGGTAATTTGAACCCTAGAAACCAAATTGCTGACACTGCAAAATGCTGAATAAAAAGCTAAATAACTATAAAACCACAAACAATAAAAAATGAAAACCAATTGCAAATTGTCTCAGAATATCACTCTCTACATTATACTAAAAGTTAACTCAAAGGTGAACAAACCCTTTAATAACAGTGTCCACAAAATGGCTCCTGCCTGCTTGTTATAATTATGAATTCCCAGACTGAAGAAAACAAGATTAAAATAATTTATATAGTGTAATTAATGTTCATTTTGCTTGACTAATGTGATAAAATAGGATTTTGAATATTTTCACTTTAACATATGAATGTACATTAAATGTTACCTATAGGTCATGTTGATCATTTTTGGCTGAGAGGTTTGTTTTTGTATATAATTGTTAGTTCCTAAGCCTGACTGTCTGACACACTGACTTTGCCAACCTGACTGTCCCATCTCAGCCTGTTAGTTACAGTTTCTAATGCTAACGGACTCCTGCTGCACAAATATGGCAGCCCCCTCATACAGGAACATGGGGGATCAGACAGGTAATGTAAAAGCATCATGCAAATACTTTATGGCAAAGTTAGAAGTAGCTTTCAAAGCCAATATTATAATAGATGTAAAAAAAGAGTTTAATTTCAGGTGTCACTTGTCAGTATCTCTTTAAAATTAATTTTTTAGTGTCAATATCACTTTAAGTCTAATAGAAAATCATGTAAACATTAAATAAACAGGCTGGCTTTGCCTCCAATAAGGATTAATTATATCTTAGTTGGGATCAAGTACAGGCTACTGTTTTATTATTACAGACAAAAAGGAAATCATTTTTAAAAATCTGGATGATTTCATTATAATGGAGTCGATGGGAGACGGCCTTTGCTTAATTTGGAGCTTTCTGGATAACAGGTTTCCGGATAATGGATCCCATACCTGTACTTTATGTTTTGTGCTTGTGTACCAGCCCAAGGCAACCACAGCCCTTTAGCAGTAAAGATCTGTGTCTCCCCAGTAGATGCCCCAGTAGCTCCCCATCTTCTTTTCTACTGATTCACATGCTCTGTGCTGCTGTCACTTACTGAGCTTAGGGACCCACTCACAATATACAGATTTACTATTGGTCGAATTTGAGGGATAAAAAACCCTCGAATTCGACCATGTGAATAGCTGGGGAATGAAAATCCTTCAAATTTGACTATCGAATTCAAAGGATTTTACTGCAATTGGATTGGTTGAACGATCGAATAGCAAATATTCAATCGAACAACTTTAACCTTTCGATCGAATATTTTTATTAGATCAAAAATAAATAAAAATAAAAAAATCACTGGTCGAAGTGTTCTTCAAAAACATAAGAAAATTTGAATCTTTTTGAAAATTCGAACTTCGAATCCTTCATGTGAATTTAGTAAATCTGCCCCATATTGTAATAGAAATATAGTCACAATATAAGGCTGATTAGTCATTAATACAGATAATTACTACATGGCAGCACAGAAACCAGTGCAATTAGCATCAGAATTTAATAATCAGCCCTGTAGCATCAGCTTATATTACAGGCCAACTTAATTTTCTGCTGCTGGATAATTAGTGACGACCCCTAAGCTGAACTTCTCAACAACTTCTCAGAGCACATTGAGCATGTGAGTGTCACAGACTTAAAGATGGCGACCCCCTGGAACGACAGGAACAAGGTAAGTAATAGGAACAGTGATCCAACGCAAATTCTGCAAGCTGCGTCTGCATCAGACAATCGCGTCAGAGCAACATTTCTTTGAGGGTTTACTGGTGTATTTATATAGACCTCTGATAAAGCTTACTTCATTTTAGCCTTTCCTTCTCCTTTAAGGGCTCCCTTATCCTATTCAAAAGGTCTTGCATTGTTTCCGACCGCGGGGGATTCCGTGCAAATGTGTCGCTAGGAAATCTAAGCCCTGGGCATGGAGACATCACTATACAAATATCATGGCTACAGAAAAACTCTCGCAGGATGTTGAATCTGATCTGAAAGGAAACAGGAAGGCAGTTAAAGGATTAGCAAAATGATAAATGAAATGCTGTGCATTAGACAAATAAAGCTGACAGCTGCATATTGTATAGAACAATGTCTTTATATAGAACTAATAGCAGAATGCAAGAGCCATTGCTATAGGGAAGTGGCAAGGGACCGGGTAATTGAGGTCAGCTCATCGCTTGGCCGCAGTAGAAAATAAATCAGAAGTGGAACAAACAGGTACGGGCCCTGGGTATAAGCACAGGAGATTCAGGGTGTAAGATGGAAGGTGCAAGTAGTGGCTGTGTATAGGCGCATATAGGGAGGGAGAGGCTGAAAGGATGCGTGACGGTGAGACACTGGGGCACAAGTATTTACACAGTGTGGGTGTTGTTACTTCACTTGTACTATATGTCAAACAGAGCACAAAGCTGAAAGGCCTGTGGCTCACTCACGGGCTTTTTCCTGAGAAAACTAATGTTAGCCCCCAAGGGGAGGGGGGTTATGTTGCCTACAATGGCAAATATTGTCCAACAATTTGTTTTTAAACTCAAGCACAAGCTGAACTTGCAGCCATGTTGGCCAGCCATGCCGCCATTTTTATTCCTCAGGTCAGTGCCGTGCAGACCTACTGACCACTGGGAAACTAGACTGGCAGAGAAACAACAATGGTTACAGGCAGGACTGCTATCAGGGGGGCACAGGGGGTACTTCTGTACTGGGCCTGAAGGAGGGCCCTGTTGTGCTGCATTTTTTGAAAGAGCTGGGCCCTCCTTGATCGCGCTGAGGCCTTGCTGACTCTTCCGTCCCAAACAGCTGAAGTCCCGAAGCAGCGAAAAGACGTGAAAACAGACAAAATTGAAGTCCTGAAGTGGCGAAAACACCCAAAGTCCTGAAGCCACGAGTTCAATTGTACTGAACACCAATGTGTGCTTTTTTTTTTTTTTTTTTTTAATCCCCTGCCACCAATGTTTTTTTAAAAAAATATTCTCTGGGGCCCCAAATTTTTTTAAACTTGTAAGTGGGGCCCTGACACCAATGTTTTTTTTTTTTTTTTTTTTTTTTTTTTTTTTTTAAAGTTCTCTGGGCCCCCAATTTTTTTTAACTTAAGGGTGGCCCTGCCACCAATTTTATTTTTAAATTTTCTCTGGGGCAAAATTTTTTTTTACTTGTCAGGGGGGCCCCCAATGGTTTTTTATTAAAAAAAAAAAACTTTTATGGGGGTCTTGGAGCCATTTTTTTTAGCTTAAAGGGAGGGTCCTGACAACCAATTATTTGTTTTAACTTGTTGGGGGGCCCTAACCACCAATTAAAAAAAACTTTTAGGGGGGCCCTGGTGCCACAGTTATTTTAACTTATAAGGGGGCCCTGACCATCAACAGCTTTTTATAACTTGTGTGTGGGGGGGTTACCTTTTTTTAGCGCTGATGTCTGTGTGGTCTTTTAACTGTGGTGTGGAGTGGGCAGGATCTGGGGTGGGGCTCAGGGTGGGCAGGTCCCAAAAATTTTGTGGTTGCAGGTTGGAATGTATGCACTGTGGGTTCCCACTGGGTAATTCTAAACTACAATAATAACCACAAAGACACACGTATAATACAATGAAATCTGGCAAATGCCAGAGAAGCTGCCATAGACTGGTTCTTTATATTGGAACTGTGTGGGGCTGTTTTAGCCTTTGTAAGCTGAATTGCCAGGACCTATCTTGCAGACATGCTTGGTACCGGTTTACAAACATAGGTGTTATGTGCAATTGCCAAAAGCAATCAACCAACAATCTCCAGGCTTTGAACTTTCTACTGTGAGCATGGAAACAAAACAACAAAACTACCTGGATGGTTACTAATGGCACTTATGCAATTTAGCACCTTTATTTGAAATTATAGCCTTTCTTTCTTAAAGGTCAAAATTAGTTTTTCTGGAGCCTAGGAGTAGGCAGCCTCTGCTTAAAACCCACTGGGGGAGACTGAACACAGCACTAGGTGCATTTAAATATATTCTATACTATTACATTATAGATAAAACCACTCAATGTATGGGATTGTTTTTCCCTATATTATTAAGTTCCTCATGAATCTGATGTGTATCAATTCAATCCCATACCACACGGTGCTATTAAGCAAATCTTCATGATAAAGAATGGAAAACTGGATTCAAGCTTTGCAAATTCAGCCATTTGTAGCATTCCCTCACCCAAATTCTTGCCTAGGGATGAACAGACGACCCTGGGGCATTTTTAATTATAGAGAGCATATAATATGTAAACAAATGGGAAAGCGCCAGCAGGATTAAATGTCAGTTGTGCAGAGCTCTGGATGATGAAGAAGGGAACTGAAGGGCAAGAGGATGAATATACAGGTTATATCTGTTTTATAGGGGTCTGCTCGAAAACTAAAGCTATGGCAGGTTCTACTTTGTTGAAAGGCCACAAAGGCAAGGCTGTAGTCTGATTGCCATATGGGTCTAGCTAATATGTGGTGACGGCTGGGGATAATTGCTGGTCAAAAGTTGTGAAAAGATAAATCTGTGCCGTAGAAACTGCTGCCCAGGGCCGGATTTATATAGCGGGCGCTAGAGTCCTGCGGGGGTCCATTTTTTGCAACCCATACCCGACCCGTACCCACAACCTGCAATCCGCAACCCACATTCATACCCACCTGGACCCGCTACCTGACCCGTAAGTACCTTATCCACAACCTGGACCCGCAACCCACTGACCATCAAGAATCAGAAAGTGCTGTCGTAACCAGAAGTGACATCATCGGAAGTAGGCATGATCATAAAAAACTTGTAAAAATTACTATTGAGACCTGCGGCTCCACCCACAAACAGAACCGCTGACTCGTGTCTATACCCGCACCTGGACCTTTTACCCGCAACCCACAGGTCTTTGCAGCTACCCGACCCACTGAAGGACTCTAGCGGGCATTTGTTGCCCCGTCCTCCATTTTTTTCTAGCAAATTTTCTTTATTGGGACTGGAGCAATGGGGATTGGTGCTCGGGAAATAGAAAAAACTATTGTATCTCCTGCGCATCCCCAGTGTTTTTGAACCAATGTGGGTGTGGTTAGGCAGCATGCCGCCCCACTAAAATCTTGCCGCCCTAGACGGCCTTTCCACAAATCCGGGCCTGCTACTGCCATCTGTAGCCCACTCATATATCACTTACTACTAGGGTTGCCACCTTTTCCAGCAAAAAATACCGGCCTTCCTATATAGCTATCTTTTTTCCCTATTACTACTGTAAAGGTAGTAGGCTGCAGTAGTCCTATCCATGTCCTATCCATGCTCTTGTTTATGTCCAGTCCTGTTCTCCAGCCTGAATATTGGATTATTTATTGATCGGATGGGGACTTCTTTCCTATTTTAATCCTTTAGTTTATCTACCTACTACCTAGTTACCATAAATAACTCTTGTCCGTTAACTCCAAAAAGTTCATCATCATGGCTGGTTGGGTTCTCCAGATTTGTACGGTAAGTATCCTTTGTTGATATGTGGAGCTGATGGTTCATTTAGATCCAAGCAATGACATTAACACATTTAATGGGTCATGAGATGGCCAGGCTTTCTGTTTGCCAGTCAACAGAATGAGGAGTTCTTAATGTCCGTCTTTACTTTTATTTGTTCTTTAAGATAAACTTCCTTCATCACTTACAGCCATTAATAATAACAGAATTGCTTGTCTGCCCCAACAAAGGCAGATCTTGATGTTAGCCGTTTATTACCAATAAATAAATGGCTGTTGTTAGGCGATTGGGCAGCATTGCTCAGTGTGATGGTCATATTTGAAGCCTTCATTGAGCTCTATTAAAAAGAGATGGAAAGAGATATCATGTAGGAAACATTGTCCCAGTGACCCTAACTGTGACTGTTTGAGGAGCTTTAAGGAGCTCTACATGAAGCCTGGACCAACTGATACTGGCAGTAAAAAGATCATTTTAGGAATTGGACAACATGGTGACTTTCTGCCAAGCTTTGTGTGGCCAATAAAGGACACTGAGTTATAAACAAAACACACCACAAAGGGTAACAGTAAATTCAATGCAGGGAGGCCCCAAAGCTGCTTCAATATCCCAGTTTTAATGTCATTGCAGACATCTCATGCAGCAGGAATTTGAATTACAAACCTCTACATGGCAGGAGCTAATTGGGCCACACATGACTACCTGTTCATATTTGTAGGTAAAGCCACACTGTGGCGTTGTTTTGTGGAATTAGACCAACATGTGTCAAAAGGTTCAGCCATCATAAGCACAGATCCAGGGATTTTTCATTTTTAGAAATGGCCTTGATTAATTTCATCCACATGTATTATAGGTATTTATTGCCAAGCCCATATATATATGTATGTATATTAGGCCTTTAATCGATGCCTCTAAATGCCTCTTCACATCTTAGCATTTACCAGTTCCATGGGCAGAAGGTACTGAGTGTTGCTCCGCACTTAATGGTCCCCAGCATGCAAACTACTGGGGTGGGACAGCCTTCATGCCACCCACCTACTGCACTGAAGGAGACAAGCAGTGCTACTTTCAGTATGAGGTGCAAGCCTTTGTGATCAGTTCTAGGAGGGCAGGTAATTGTGCCTCGGAACACAAGAAGAGGGTTAGGAAACAGGAAGCTTTGTACCTTTAGTAAAGGAAGTCTATTGTGCCTTGTTAAATGGATACTGTCATAGGAAAATGTGTTTTTTTTTCAAAACACATCAGTTAATAGTGCTGCTCCAGCAGAATTCTGCACTGAAATCCGTTTCTCAAAAGAACAAACTGAATTTTTTATATAAATCTGATATGGGGCTAGACATATTGTCAGTTTCCCAGCTGCCCCAAGTCATGTGACTTGTATTCTGATAAACTTCAGTCACTCTCTACTGCTGTACTGCAAGGTGGAGTGATATCACCCTCCTCCCTTCCCCCCAGCAGCCTAACAGCAGAACAATGGGAAGGTAACCAGATAACAGCTCCCTAACACAAGATAACAGCTGCCTGGTAGATCTAAGAACAGCACTCAATAGTAAAATCCAGGTCCCACTGCGACACATTCAGCTACATTGAGTACTAGAAACAACAGCCTGCCAGAAAGCAGTTCCATACTGCAGCATTGGCTCTTTCTGAAAGCACATGACCAGGTAAAATGACCTGAGATTGCACCTACACACCAATATTACAACTAAAAAAATACATTTGCTGTTTCAGGACTGACATTTTATACTGTAGAGTGAATTATTTGCAGCATAAACAGTTTAATTTAGAAATAAAAACGACACCATAAAAATCATGACAGAAGAAAATTCCCTTACTACACTTTCGCCCCTTAACAACCGGGACCCATACCTTCAGAACGTCTGGTTTCATGACATTCATATTACAACGCTGATCTTTTGTTTTCTGCACACTTTCCATCTAGCTGTTATATGACAGAGTATTATCTTAATTAATGGCTGTTCCTGCTGAGTGTGTTCAAGTGGCCTCCCTTGCCTCGGGCTATTTAGGTATAGCTGCCTGTCTAATGACATTGGCTCCGCCTACCCCCACGCAATGACTGCCCTTCATTAAAGCCTGATCTCAATCAGGTCAGAAGAAAGAGAACGTACAGGGTAAAACACCTAGAGTTTCATCAGAATGTAATAGGCACGCTGACTGATACCTGTGTGGGAATGGTGTAAATCTCATTATGGACAACTCCCATTCTCAGGAGTCATTTAAAAAGTAATTCTCTTTCACTTCTTTTTGGATTTGAATATACACGTAAAATTAGTTGTTCTTTAATTTTTTTTGAGATACCGAAAGAGGTCAGTGAACCAACTGAGCAGGTTACTTGAGCATGATAGCAGGCATTCTATAACAAGTACCTTTTAATTGTAATATTAGCAGGTTTCAAGTTACATAAAGTCAACAGACGTTATCTACAAGGGGTCCCCAAACTCAGGGATGGATTAATGCACAGGCTACCCTAAGCTATACCCTAGGGGCTCATCTAGCTGTTTTTATCAATTAATATTTCTATTTGTGCTGCTGTGTCTGGCACACCAGGCATTGTGTCACTATATGTAGCACAGTATGCACTGTTCATATTAGAGTGGTCCTGATAGGTTTCCCTTTCTCTTGCTGTATTCTGCCTTCCCTATGCTCCCTGTACATGACATACTCTGCCTGCCCTATGCTCCCTGTACATGACATACTCTGCCTGCCCTATGCTCCCTCTGTGTGTCATAATCTGTCTGTCCTATGCTCCCTGTGTGTGCCATTCTCTGCCTGCCCTATGCTCCCTATGTGTGTGCCATACTCTACCTGCTCTATGCTCCCTGTGTGTGCCATACTCTGCCTGCCCTATGCTCCCTGTGTGTCATACTCTGTCTGCCCTATGCTCCCTCTGTGTGTTGTACTCTGTCTGCCCTATGCTCTCTGTGTGTGCCATGCTCTACATGCTCTATGCTCCCTGTGTGTGCCATACTCTGTCTGCCCTATGCTCCCAGTTGTGCCATTCTCTGCCTGCTCTATGCTTCCTGTGTGTGCCATACTCTGTCTGCCCTATGCTCCCTGTGTGTGCCATTCTCTGCCTGCCCTATGCTCCCTGTGTGTGTGCCATACTTTACCTGCTCTATGCTCCCTGTGTGTGCCATACTCTGCCTGCCCTATGCTCCCTGTGTGTCATACTCTGCCTGCCCTATGCTCCCTTTATATGTGCCATACTCTTCCTGCTTTATGTTCCCTGTGTGTATCATACTCTGCCTGCCCTATGCTCCCTACGCTTCTTTGGTGAGGTTACCCATGTGCTGATCATACAGCAAGTCCATGGAGACCTGTTGGATAAGGACCACACATTAATGCATCAGTGCTGTCCTGGTTTAACGGCATATTCAAACCTGTTCAATGGATATCTGACAAACGCTCTCACCTTTGTGGTCTCTTTATTTTATCCAAGTGTTTAATGAGATAAATAGCATGTCCAGTGTCATTAGCTGATAAGAAAAGTATATCCGAGAGTTAATGTATGCAAAGAATAAGTAAAACAGTCATAAAATCAAACCAACTACAATGTGGTTTTCGCTGGGATTCACCATTCTCTGGTGTGGCAGTTTTGCGTTTGAGCAATGATTTATGGGGCAGCCTATCAACGTCATTGCTATAATATAGTACTCAATTAATTAGCAGAGCAACTCATTGAACGCCTGTTCAATCTGACTCACAGGTAAGTATCTTCCAAACATGGGATCACTGTGTTACTGCTTTATGAATTTTCTTTCCTCCCCTACAATGACTTTGGATAGACTTATTGCATCTGCCCCATCTATTTAAATCTACAAGAAAGGGAGATGGGGCGGGTGGGCTTGTTTCTTCTCCAAAGCATTTAAAGGGGTGGTTCACCTTTACGGCAGAGACACAAGCTCAGATTCGGGGAGATTAGTCGCCCAGCGACAAGTTTCCTCTTCTTTGGGCAACAAATGTCCCCAAACTCCCTTCCCGCCAGCTAGAAGGTAAGTTGCCAGCAGGATGGCACTCGTAGCACTTAGTTTTCCCGAAGTCGCCCACAGCTGCCTCATAAGGAAACTTCAGGCGACTTTGGAAAATGGAGCACTCTGAGTGCCATCTCAACGGTGATTTACATTCTAACCGGTGGGAAGGAGGTGGAAGGCAGTTCAGGGAGCCCGAAGAAGAGGCAATGAGTCACCAGGCACAGGGTCGGACTGCTGCTCAGTGCCCCCTCTGGCCCCCCTTGTTGCGCCGGCGCCGTGTGCTCCCTTCCTTGTGTTCCATGCCGACACACATGCACAGACGGTGCGGCGCTTAGGCTTTTTTTATTTAAATGCCACAATTGGGGTCTGGCCTGGCAGGGGCCCATGAGGGTCGGGCCCTGTGTTTCTTCCCAGTGTCCCGCCGGGCTAGGCCGACCCTGACCAGGCAACTAAATTTCCCCAAATCTGAGCGTGTGTCTCTCCCCTTACGTTACCTTTTAGTATGTTATAGGATAACCCATTCCAAGCAACCTTTTAATTGGCCTTCTTTATTTATTTTTATAGTTTCTGAATAATTTGCACTGCCCCCACGCTACATAAGTGATGCTAATGCTACTTTCTTTTTATTACTCCTCTTTCTATTTAGGCCTCTCCTATTCATATTCCAGTCTCTTATTCAAATCAATGCATGGTTGCTGGGGGAATTTGGACCCTAGCAACCAGATTGCTAAAATGTCAGATTGGAGAGCTGCTGAATAAAAAGCGAAATAGCACAACCACCACAAATAATAAAATAATGAAAACCAATTGCAAATTGTCTCAGAATATCCCTCTCTACATCATACTAAAAAGTAAATGTAAAAGTGAACAACCCCTTTAAGCAGCATCAAGATGTACTCAGTACAGAGCATATGTATAAATAAATAATTGTTAGGCAGAAGCCCTAAGGCTTTGTGCACATTACAGAAGTTCGGTTATTTTTGGCTACTCAGCACATCTGTTGATTCCTGTGACAGTTGCATTGAATAAAGACCATATTACACCTTGCAGTTGCCTCTGTTCAATTTCACATTATGACATTTCTGTGGATCTTATTGAGGTTCCAAAACTGTGTGGCTGCAACTCAGGGAGTCTCATAGAAGCAGAATCAGGATGAGATTTGGGGTCAATGCTTATAACTCCCTCCTGGGAAAAGATAGAAGGGTTTGTCTGTCGTTGTTCTGATGATCCTGAATTCAGGGAATTAATGGATAAGAGCATTCAGTTTATCCTTTAAGACTTTACAGTAAGGAAAGTTTCACACCCACCTTAAATGGAGACGGCTCCATTTCTCCTAGTTCATCTGAAAATCCCCTTTCCCATTGTTACGATCAACAAGCTGAAACACCACTAATTGAGGGAATTAGATTTTACTCTGGATTAATTATCCAAAATAATTCCAGTGGCCCCTATACAGGTATGCAACCTGATATCCAGAAAGCCCAGCGCCTGGGGTTTTCCAGATAACGGATCTTTCTATAATTTCTATAATTTGGATCTCCATACCTTAAGTCTTTAAACATTAAATAAACCCAATAGGCTGGTTTTGCTTCCAATAAGGATTAATTATATCTTAGTTGGGATCAAGGACAAGCTACTGTTTTATTATTACAGAGAATAAAGAGATTATTTTAAAAAAAAAATTGATTATTTGGATAAAATGGCGTCTATGGGGAACAGCATTTCTATTATTCTGAGCTTTCTGGATAACGTGTCCCATACACATATATATATAAAGGCTTCAGTGGGGGCCGAAACGTCAGTCCTGTACCTATGAATAAAACTATTATATTTTTTATTTTTAAGACCTGAGAGTGCGGATCTTCCTTTGCTGCTTGGTAATTGTTGTTTTGATACTGCACCCAGGCAAATTTAACAGTTTTTCGTGAGTGCTGGCTACTGTGTGGATTTGTATTTATATATATATATATATATATATATATATATATATATATATATATATATATATATATATGGCATCATATAGCAAATGGAGCACTGGAAGCAGAACCCTGACTTAAAGGAAATTTATAAAAATATAAACTAGGTAAAGACTGTGCAAAATAAAAATGTTTTCACATCCAGTCACTCCAGCCTTTATACATTACATTTTTGACTAACTAACTATATTAGATTTATTTTTATTTTTTTTGCACAGCCTATCTATTTACCCAGTTTTTATTTTTACATTGAACTGATACTTTAAGGGGACCGGTTCCATATGGTTCATCATAACTGCTGGAAATTGATTGGGTGCTACTGCAGTTACCGTGATAAATCCTAACAGAGGTGAACTGTCCTCCTAGTCATTCCGTCAACCAGTTGTTAAGTTGTGATGGTGACACCTCCAGGGGGGTCATTGCACTTAACCCAAATACCCAGTTTTTCGTCACGGGCAGTTGCAATTTGGGCTGATGATCTGCTCAGAAAATGCCTCTGATAATAAAAAGCAACTCTCTTGTGCCCCCCCCATAGGTACAAATATGTAGTGGAAGGGTAACTCATAGCCATGGATCAAACATGTGTCTTCATTATTCCAGTTGCACCAGATAAGTATGGCTAGTTGCTTATTGGTTGCTAAGGGCTTCTGTTATGGTGCACATTTGCATCAACAACAGTAAATGTCAGCTTTTGTGTCATTTTTGTGACAGCTTTTTGTGTCATTAGAAAACAATACAGCTATGTTGTTACCAGGGCCGCCTTTTGTGGTGGAGGAGCCTGGGGCATAACAGACTTTGTAGGCTCTTCTATTTAAGTAGGAGTATTCAACCTCTGGCCCACAGAGTAGGACCAAGTAACATTTGTGCCCAAGGCTATACTACATGGCCTGGTTCTCGCCAACCCTCACTCCAATGTGTTCAGTCCTCACCCACATGTACACTGGCTCCGTCCTGTCGCTCTGTGGTCTTACTCTCATCAATGGAACATGAATGCGTCTATTGTGCCCCCCAGCTGGCATTTGCCTGTTCTACCTGCCCCTAGCTCTGGCCCTAGGGGCTCATCAGCTGAGCCACCTGAGTAGAACTGCCGTTATCCTACCCAGCAGCAACAGTCCCTTCCCAGAGACTATTATACCCATTGTTACTATAGGCATCATCTCTCCCTACTATACCTGCTATCCCACAGTCACACTCCCTTCCCAGAGATTATTATCCCACTTTTACCGTGGCAAGTTTCCTGGCAGACTGGCCACTGGTATTAACTCCACATTTAAACCTAAAGGTGGCCATAGGCATAACAATTATGATATTTCTTCAAAAAGATCTTTCCAAGAAAGATTACTTTCAATAGTTACATAGTTAAATTGGGTTGAAAAAAGACAAAGTCCATCAAGTTCAACCTCTCCAAATTAAAATCCAGTATACACACACACACACCCCTCCACTCTTTCACACAAACCATATATGCCCATAGCTATACTAACTGTAGAGTTTAGTATCAAAATAGCCTTTGATATTATGTCTGTCCAAAAAATCATCCAAGCCCCTCTTAAAAGCATCAACAGAATGAGCCATCACAACATCACCCGGCAGTGTATTCCACAACCTCACTGTCCTCCCTGTGAAGAACCACCTACGCTGCTTCAAATGAAAGTCCTTTTCTTCTAGTCTGAAGGGGTGGCCTCTGGTGATCCTCTTTATGGGTAAAAAGGTCCCCTGATATTTGTCTATAATGTCCTCTAATGTATTTGTAAAGTGTAATCATGTCCCCTCGCAAGCGCCTTTTTTCCAGAGAAAACAATCTCAACTTAACAGTCTCCCCTCATAATTTAAGTCTTCCATCCCTCTAACCAGTTTAGTTGCACTTAGTCTCTGCACTCTCTCCAGCTCATTTACATCCCTCCTAAGGACTGAAGTCCAAAACTGCACTGCATACTCCAGATGAGGCCTTACTAGGGATCTATAAAGAGGTATAATTATGTTTTCATCCCTTGAGTTTATGCCCTTTTTTATGCAAGACAGAACTTCTCACTTCTCACTTAAGGAAACTCCCAACACACTGCCATTTAGTGTATAACTTGCATTTATATTATTTTTGCCAAAGTGCATAACCTTGCATTTATCAACATTAAACCTCATTTTCCAGTTTGCTGCCCAGTTTCCCAACTTAGACAAATCACTCTGCAAAGTGGCAGCATCCTGCATGGAACCTATAGTTCTGCACAATTTAGTATCGTCTGCAAAAATAGAAACAGTACTTTCAATGCCCACATCCAGGTCATTAATAAACAAGTTGAAAAGCAAGGGACCCAGTATAGAGCCCTGTGGTACCCCACTAACAACACTGGTCCAATTAGAAAATGTTCCATTTACCACCACTCTTTGTAGTCTGTCTTTTAGCCAGTTCTCTATCCAGGTACAAATACTATGTTCCAGGCCAACATTCCTTAATTTAACCAGTAACCTTCTGTGTTGCACTGTATCGAATGCTTTAGCGAAGTCTAAGTAAATCACATCCACAGCCATCCCAGAATTGAGGTCCCTACTTACCTTCTCATAAAAAGAAATTAAGTTAGCCTGGCAAGATCTATTACGCATAAAATCATGCTAGCACAAACTCATAGCATTGTTATTTGCTATGAAGTCCAGTATCCTATCCTTTATTAATCCTTCGAAAAGCTTTCCTACCACCTATGTCAGACTAATTGGCCTATAGTTTTGAGGCTGAGAACGGTATCCCTTTTTGAATAGCGGCACCACATTAGCAATTCGCCAGTCTCTCGGCACCATGCCAGACCTCAATGAATCCTGAAAAATTAAGTATAGAGGTTTGACAATCACAGAGCTAACTTGTTAATTACCCTGGGATGAATCCCATCTGGCCCTGGACCTTTGTTTATCTTAACATGTTCTAGTGAACCATGCATCATTAGATGTATTATTAGAATTGGGTCTATTGATAAGCAAACCTTCATTAGCTGGTTCCTCATTTGTTTAGACAGACGAAAAGTATGAGTTCAGAATTTGAGCTTTTTGCTTGTTCTCATCAACCAATACGCATTCTACAGGTAGAAACAATAGAATTCTACCGGGTGTTCACTGCAGAAAACTGCTCTGGGCTAGGGTTCTTTTCAGTGAGCACCAAATATCGATCCCCTTCTCCCGATTCTTCGTTATTCGATATCCTGGAGAAAGATGTGCAGTATAGTGAAAAAGCCGTCTTTTTTGTTAAAGTTTGACTTTTCACTCTACTGCACATGTGCATCCACACCAAGAGAAAAGAAGTAGGAAGACAATCTTTCTGATTGGGGTGCTGGGGTGCCTGCTGGAAGAACTCCGGGCTGATGCAGTTTTCTGCTGTTAGGTGCACTGGCCAAGGGTTACGAAATATGTTGGCACTATAGAAATAATAAAAATAATGTTCCTTCTCCTTTAAACCATCTTTTTCCCTCAGCAAAGCAAAATTGTCACCAGATAATAAAAAGGTTACCCATGTATTTTCTTTCATAATTGTGCTCAGCACAGGGGACCAAAATTAGATAGAAAGAGTGAGAGAGAGATAAAAACTAGGCTAGACCATTGGCCCCTGTACACAGTCTGCTTGCCTGATCTCAGAAGAAGACTCCTGCTCCTCACAACAAAAAAAAAATATTTTTTAGGCCACCCCTAAATTTTAGGAATGAGGCATGTTCACAAAGAAATACTGAAACTTCTAAACGTGTAATTTTGCTAATTTGAATGCATGTAGCTGCTCAATGCTGATTACTGACAACACCAAATTGGTTGTATTAGCTCGTTAAGCCTTGAACTTCATAGGCAGGTGTGTCCAATCATGAGAAAATGTATTTAAGGTGGCCAATTGCAAGTTGTGCTTCTGTTTGACTCTCTTCTGAAAAGTGACAGTATGGGATCCTCAAAGCAACTCACAAAAGATCTGAAAACTAAGATTGTTCAGTATTGTGGTTTAGGGGAATGCTACAAAAAGCTATCTCAGAGGTTTAAACTGTCAGTTTCAACTGTAATGTATGGAATCAGGAAATGGAACACCACAGGCACAGTTGCTGTAAAACCCAGGTCTGTCAGGCCAAGAAAAATACAGGAGTGGCATATGCAGAGGATTGTGAGAATGGTTACAGACAACCCAAAGACCATCTCCAAAGACCTGCAAGAACATCTTGCAGCAGATGATGCATTTGTACTTCGTTCTACAATTGATGAGAGAGAAGCCCTTTCTGCACTCACGCCACAGACACATTTGTTTTATGCAAAAGATCATTAGACAATCCACAGTCATTTTGGAACAAAATGCTTTGGACTGATGAGACAAAAATGTAATTATTTGGTCATAACAAAAATCGCTTTGCATGGCAGAAGAAGAACACCGCATTCCAAGAAAAACTCCTGCTATAAATTTGGGGGAGGTTCCGTCATGCTGTGGGCTGTGTGGTTAGTTCAGGGACTGGGGCCCTTGTTAAAGTTGAGGGTAAGATGAATTCAACCCAATACCAACAAATTCTTCAGGATAATGTTACAGTTACGCAGGGGTTGGATATTCCAACAAGAAAGTTTTGAAATCTACAAGGCATTTATGCAGAGGGAGAAGCACAATATTCTGGAATGGACGTCACAGTCCCCCGACTCCAATATCATGGAAAATCTATGGGATGATTTGAAGCAGGCTGTACATGCTCGGCTGAATTGGAGGCATTTTGTATGGCCGAATGGTCAAAAATACCACCATCCAGAATCCAGACGTTCATCAAAGGCTATAGGAGGCGTCTAGAGGCTGTTACATTTGCAAAAGGAGGCTCAACTAAGTATTGATTTAATATCTCTGTTGGGGTGCCCACATTTATGCAACTGTGTAATTTTGTTATGATGCATATTGCATATTTTCTGTTAATCCAGTAAACTTTATTGTCACTGCTGAAATACTACTGTTTTCATAAGGCATGTTATACAGTATATTAAAAAGAAGTTGCTACTTTGAAAGCTCAGCCAATGATAAACAAAACTCCAAAGAATTAAGAGGGGTTCCCAAACTTTTTAATATGACTGTATACCAGAGTTTCACCTTTGTGTCTTGCAATACCAGGATAATGTGCCCAAAAGGACTAACAGGCAGCCAGCATTACACTTGCAAGCAACCAGGGGCGCTCCACCAATGAGGCAATCAGGCGGCAGCGCCCTTCTCTGGTTACCAGGGGTGGCAAAAAAGCTGCTCCTGGTAACTAAAGCTCCCCATAGACGCAACGATATTTCCCTGCCGAACGACCGATCTTAGGGAAGTCCGACCAATCTGTCAAATTATCGTGCGGTTAGTGGGATACCAACGATCGTTCATCTCACGATTTTTCGTCCGACATTGGTCTGATGATTGATCGGCCAGGTTAAAAAATCTTTATCGGTCCCCATGCAATCTACATATGTTTGCAGAGCCAAGCAGGCTGCGATCCTTCAGTTTTGCTGGCAATATCGCCTGAAATGGTCTTTTTAGTTGATGGACACATCAGGCATTTAAACGATCGTTTTGAGGCAATCGCGGTCTCACGATAACCATTGGATCTTTCAGAAATCTTTACATCTATGGCCAGCTTTAGAGCCAAATTTCTGGTTTTCAAACCCGGAAATTCGTCTCTTCTAGTGCAGAGCGTGCACTTGCGCGCTCTGAACTAGCGCCGTGGACCCCCCCCCACCCCTCTTTGGCGCTGAAGAAGTGAGTGTCATGGGGATGGGGGTGGCGGCATATCAAAGGCCGCCTCAGGCAGCCATGTTGCCAGGATCGCCCCTGCAAGCAACAAACCCTTTGCCTACTAAACTAATTGCCTACTAACTAAGGGCCCTTACACACGGGCGTTTTGGACCTGCGCTCCCCAGTGTTGCGTTTGGCTGCGTTCAGCCGCAGGTCTAGATGCACCTTATTCTTTTCAATGAGGTTGTACCCACGAGACGCGTGTAAGCGCCGAACGGAGGTTCAGACACAACATGCTGCATTTTTCCTGCATTTGGCGCCTACATGCGTTCGTGTGAGTACAGCCTCATTGAAAATAATTGAGTGCGTCTATACCTGCGCTCCCCTGCGGCTGAACACAGCAAAACGGAACGCAGGGGAGCGCAGGTAAAAACGCCCGTGTGTAAGGGCCCTTTAGGTGGCCATACACAGGCCAATAAAAGCTGCCGACAGACCAAGTCAGCAGCTTATTGGCCTGTGTATGGGGCCCTCCGATGGGCTTTACCGATCGATATCTGGCCGAAAGTCGGGCAGATGTCGATCAGGCGGGACTAGAAATCCCGTCTAATCGTGGCTGCATATGTTCGTTGATGCGGTCCCGTGATCTGACTGCCTGTATCTCCTCTATTGTGAGCCCCCCGATATCACCCACCTCAAGCTGGATCTCTCCGTGTATGGCCGCCTTAAAGAGCTACTGACACCTGAAATTAAACTCTTTTTTACATCTATTATAATAACTGGCTTTGAAGACTACTTCTAACTTTGCCATAAAGTATTTGCATGATGCTTTTACATTACCTGTCTGATCCCCCATGTTCCTGTATGAGGGGGCTGCCATATTTGTGCAGCAGGAGTCCGTTAGCATTAGAAACTGTAACTAACAGACTGAGATGGGACAGTCAGGTTGGCAAAGTGTCAGAGAGTCAGGCTTAGGAACTAACAATTATATACAAAAACAAATCTCTCAGCAAAAAATGATTACCATGACATATAGGTAACATGTAATGTACATTCATATGTTAAAATTAATTTTTTAGTGTCAGAATCACTTTAAGAGTGTGTGGAGAACTGTATTTTGTGGCCATTAGCAAACTCTTGATAAAAGACAAAAAAATTAAATATTTACAAAAAATATTTCTAAATGTTTCCTCTCTCTGTTGTTTGAATTGCTTCCTTGATTTTACGTGTGTTCGTCATCAGTCCACCGGTACTTGCAAAGTGGGCTGTATATATAGACAAAACGTCCTTGCTAAAGGGAAAGTAACAAAAATGTATTTGTTATCATTTCAAATATTATTTAGCTTTGTCAAATATTGGGAAAAAATGTTTCTCTGTAGCAATGTATACTGTTATTTTTGCATAATGATGTTTTTCATCCTATTGGTCTGTAGAATGGTATTTGACCTCACCAGACCCATGTTTGTCACCATTTAAATACTAAAACAATTGTATTTGCTATGCAAAGTGGGAGCCTGGGGACATACAGGTTTTAGTAGAATAGCAGGTACAAACAATGTTATTTCCAAAACAAAAACATTTTTCGACCTTCTGGAGCGATCAATTTGTGCACAAGTATAGGATGAAAATGTACATTACAGCAGAAGGTATCGAAAAACCTTTTGATATCACTGGCCCTTTTAGGGTAATGACAATGGGACATTTGTTGCCCGTGATTAATCTCAGGTAAGTGTCTAACATGGGAATCGCTGCTGGGGGAACATTCATGGTGCAAAGACTGGTGGCATGGGGGGGGGGTTAGTCCCCTGCAATAAATCTTCGCTACTGCAGGGCAAAAAACAAATTTTTGCTGGTGGGAGGACATTTCTGGGAGATTAGTCGCCCGCAGTAGCGAAGATTTATGGCATTTGCGTAACTCCCGCTTGTTACCTTTTAAAAAATGTTGCAAAAGTCTTAGTTCCCCAGCAGCAAAGACAGGTCTGTAAGGGTTGGGGCAGAAGGGCAGAGATTCGGAGAGACTTAGTTGCCTGGCGACTAATCTCCTCTACTGCGGGGCGACAACTTCTCTGAACTGCCTTGCGTCTGCCTTCCCTCTGTTTGAATGAAGAATAGCCTGCGCTAATGCACTCGCGGATAATGATGACTATATGATTGGAAGCATCAACCTTTTGGGCAATTATTATATGTCTGGGATGCCCCTATGCTAATAGGAAGTCAGTCAGAGAGGCTACAGAGCACTTTTATGGTCAATGCTACATATGCATACCTCCCAACAATTTTGACAGCTCCACCCACGGTTTTTATAGAAATGTCCCAACTTTCTCTTTGATCTCTTGCACTGAACAGCCAGAAAAAGATACAAAGTTTCTAACGTAAATGGCTTTTGGCAGAGAGCCCAGAATAGATAATTTGAGCAAAGAAGTAATTGTAACAATTTAAGATAAGCAGGTCTCTTGGGAGAACTGAGACTTGCAGCTTAAAGGGCAATTCACCTTCATTAGCAAAACTGTAATAACACATAAAAACCACAGAAATGTGTTCACAACCTGCCAAATTTTGTAAAATGAACATGGTAATTAGGGGGCGTGGACACAAAAAAGGGTGTGGTCACAACATTTTGCCACGCAGCAAATCTTTTTGTCCTTTCTATTTCCAAAATGTTGGGAGGTATGACTATGTGGCAAAGCCACAAGAATCTTCATCTAGGGAAGCAACAAGAAATGTTCTCCTGCATGGTTATGTATTTGGGAGAGGGACAGGGAGCTCATTGTCCATGGTTAAGATCCCCAACTGCTTACCTACAATAAGAGAAGCAAATATAGGCACAATGCTATTTGGAGTGTAGTTGACACCCTGGCAATATAATAATAATGAGGAACCATTAGCAGAAGTGTTAGCAGGTAGTTAACCCCAGCAGCTCTCAGCCCTCACCTTCACTAAAGCCAAAACTGTCTTTTATTTACTGTCAACAAAACACCATTGTTCATTTTGTATCATCTCCAGCGTTTGTTATTTTACTTTGATACCTTATCTACTCTAGAAATCATGACACAAACCAAAAAGGTCCTGTTTAAAAAACAAACAAACTGTCCATCCTTGCTGGACATAACCTGCTGGAAGAAGGTTGGACAAAGTAAATATACAGGGGTTTATGACTGTTGCTAAACTACAACTGGGAGCATCCATAGGAAATGGATTAAGAGATTGTCAGGTCCAAGGAACAGTGTTTTGTCCTCCTTGGGGGTCATTCCTATCATGGCGTTCTTTACAGCTGTCAAGCTAAGGGTGGGGGGGGGTCATTCCAAAAGGCTAGAAGGGTTGCTGTAAGCTGTCCCAAACTGCTGGCTGTATGGAGCTTTTTGAGCCCTAAAAATTCTATGGCCTGTTTTAAATGTCAGGCCAGGTATGCATTTCTCTGAAGGTGCTGGGCATAGCTGGCATTCTGGGCAGGCATTCCTCTAAAGGCCCTGACATGACAAGGGGGTATTTGCTTTCATGTTCATGGCTAAGGACTTATTATTCTTCAAAGGTGTTCAGCTACAGACCTGGTGGCCAAATATGACCTTCCAATGGATTTCTATGCTTGAGCTTATTTCTATGCCTGCTCAAGGATTCCGTAGACATCCTTTTATGGCATAATCATCTTATTATATCTTGACCAACAAATATCTATTATATTGGATCATAATTTATGGAAAATGATGGGCAGCTCTATGAACAGCTACCGTTGCCAATATTCACTCATGGTACCCAAAAATACCATTCTGCCAATAATCCACCACCAAGATTTTATTATATTCATTTATATTAAATAAAAAATGTAATATAAGTCTCATCATACTAAAATAAGAAACTTTCTAAATACAATCAATTAAGTAATCACGTTTATCTTCACTATTCCTCTCTGAGCATATGTTTCTCTTCATTCTCTCTTCATGCAGCAGTTGGGTGTCATATAATCACTGATATTTTTCTTTCAGCAAGTCCAGTTGTTTTTTGAATTACTTATATTAGATATATTAATTGACAGTTAGATCCAATATATCTTATAGGGGGGGCTCCCTTTCCTAGCAGATATATTAGAGCTCACTCAACTAACTGATTCCAGTACAAACAAAATCTAACAAAATAACTGCCTTTTGCACAAATTCTGCATGTAGAGAGACATGATGTCTGGCGATTTTAAAGGGATCCTGTCATGGGACAAAATTTTTTTCAAAATGCATCAGTTAATAGTGCTACTCCAGCAGAATTGTGCACTGAAATCCATTTCTCAAAAGAGCAAACAGATTTTTTAATATTTCATTTTGAAATCTGACATGGGGCTAGACATTTTGTCAATTTCCCAGCTGCCCCAAGTCATGTGACTTGTGCTCTGATAAACTTCAATCACTCTTTACTGCTGTACTGCTGTCACGGTCGGCACCCGATACCAGAACAAACACTAAGCACCCTGGTCTCGGCTCGTGCTTCACCAGTAGTGTGACCGCCTTTGGCTTCGGGAGGAGCCCTCAGCTACTCAGATGCCACCTGGACTTAAACGAGAGGTGCAGGGCAGGAGTTCTGGCCAGCGTTGGGGCACGACTGTATAAAAAGTCTTTAAGGCCGAAGGTCACGGTACAGACAGGAGTTAGGCAGATACGTAGTAAAACAGGCTGGATCGAGGCAGGCAGACAGCAAGGAACATCAGGCAGGCGAGGGTCAAAACCGGGTGATCAATCAGATAGGGATGAGGCAAAATCGGTGGTCAGATAACAGGATTGGGTCAGGATACAGAGAACAGCGTAGTCAAGAGTCAGGCAGGGTCAAAGACGGCAAACAGGAACACTCAGAAGCTTTACAGCACAGATTTAAGGCACCAGGAACAAATCCTATGACGGGCAATGAGTTTAACAAAAATGCCCCTTTAAATATTTGAATATTCGCGCCACTGCGCGCTGACGTCATAACGTCAGCGCACAGGCGGGTATAAATAAAGGAAGTGCGCGCCGCGCACACACTAAGGAAGGGACCGGGGAGAAGAGCAGTTCCCTCCTAAAGTGCTGGCACAAGTCACATGACCAGGGCAGCTGGGAAATTGGCAAAATGGCTATCCCTATGTCAGATTTCAAAACTGAATATAAAAAAATCTGTTTATCTATGAAGATAAACTTGATTATTTTAGAAACAGTACAGAACTTTTAATTGATTGTATTTAGAAAACTTCTTATTTCATTATGCTGAAGCTTATATTAAATTTTCATATTCACAATAGTTCCCCTTTAAGCTGACCATACTCATAAAAACTGATGAATCTGACTCTTCCAGACCCTGCCGGCAGGTTATTAGGGCTTTAAATGCTATAAATGTCTGAGTATGATGAGCCCACAGGACTGGTTGTACTGGAAAATCTAATACAATCAGTTGAATGTGACGTTTTCGACAAGCAGAAGTGTTAGTGTGCTAAAGATAATATGTTATTATGCTACTTTCCAATATATTAGCTGGTTGGACCTGTTTGTAAAGTCTGGACCAAGGTGACAAGTCTTCTTGTTCTTCTTGTGCGCTGGAAATGCCAGATGCCTTTGTGGCTAATGGTCCTGTCGTTTTGTCTTGTCAACCTTGTGTGACCTTGATGGGATTTGTGTGTGTCCAACAAGTGGGAAGAAGGGAATTCCCTATATCCTTCAGGAGGATCTAAAGGTATAACCAATGCCCATGGGTAGATAATCAATAGTTAAATACATTTTGCTGATGAAAACTGTGTGTAATGTCGAAGAGCAACATTTGTAAGTAGAAAAGTGGTGGAAAGTGCAATTATTCAACATTTCTGTAATAATTTCTGTTTCTGTTAGATTGCAAAAAATGCCCAAAAAAAGGCACAGAAAAAATGAGACAAACATAATAAGAACAAACCATTGGTTTCTCTATTCAGAGAGGCTGTCAAGTAAAAGGTCAGTTAAACTTTGTAACCAAAACAGCCCTCCTCTCCCCCAGGTAGCACCCCAGGCATTAATTACAGTGACAAGGTGCTTTGCATAGATGCCTTTGGAGAGAACACGGATATATTTTTTAGTGGAGCCGATAGGAATCTAATGGACTGTTTTTGTTTATCTTGTCTATTTTTTTCCTTGGGGCTATGAGATAAAATCTGGGGGGAAACACAAACAGAGACACCAGGACAATACCCGAAAGCAGAGAGAGGGAGAAAGAGAGGGAGAGAGGAAACCTTGGTCCCCCATCTGCACAAGGAATACGTTCTCCAGCAATTAATTCCCCAGGTTATTAATGGGGTGACCCTGGCAATAAAGGGTGTGTGTGGGGCAATTGTGAAGCCCAGTCTCAGCTGGGAAAAGTGAAATTACCATGCCATGGAAATCCAGGGCTTAGGTTGCAATATCATTTCCAGTACCTCTATCTCTATCTCTACAAAGGCCATAAAATGATAGTGATGCCCTGAATAATAGTACAGTATTCAGACTGTATGGGTTTAGCTCTCCTTCTTCTTTGTGGTTCATCATTTCCTCGCGCCCCTCCTTATTTCATATCAGTTTTACAGATGGGTTAAACAAGACCCAGTCTATAGACTCATTCTTGAGATCACGCTGCTGAAGGTTGGGTCGCACAAGATGTTCTGCAGCAGCTGAGAATGTAAAAGGGTTGTTCTCATTTGTGTTAACTTTCAGTATGATGTAGAAAGTTTTATTGTGGGACAATTTGCAATTGGTTTTCATTTTTTACTATTTGTGTTTCTTGAGTTATATATGGCTTTTTATTCAGCAGCTCTCCAGTTTCAGAAATCTGGTTTACGAGGGTCCAAATGACCCCTAGCAACCATGCACCGATTCGAATAAAAGACTGGACTATGAATAGGAGAGGCCTGAATGGAAAGATGAGTAATAAAAATGAATAATTAATAACTAACTAAAGCTTAAAAGGGAGCTATCACAAAAATTAATTTAAGCTTCAGCATACTGAAATAAGAAACTTTCTAAATATAATCAATTGAATATTCTGCATTGTTTCTGAAATAATCAAGTTTATATTCACTATCCCTCTCTCAGCATCTGTTTCTCTTCATTCTCTATGCAGCAGTTGGGTGTCAGATATTCATTGACAGTTAGATCCAATATATTTTACAGGGGGGCTCCTTTTGCCTAGAAGATGTATTAGGGCAGAACTACACAGAAGACTTTGCAGCGTTTCTGTCGGATCCGATGCTGGGCGACAAAACGCCCGCATAAAGTCGGATCTGCCCTTAGAGCTCACTCTATTAAAATCACCAGACATCATGTCTCTCTACATGCAGGATTTGTGCAAAACACAGTTATTTTGTTAGATTGGAATCCGTTATTTGAGTGAGCTCTAATACATCAGCTAGGAAAGGCATCCCCCCCCCCAAAAGATATAGAATGAAGACAGAATGAAGAGAAACAGACGCTGAGAGGGGGGATGGTGAAGATAAACTTTATCTTTTTTTTAATTGATTGTTTTTAGAATGATATAGCTTATATTAAATAGCTCCCCTTTAACTTAAAAGTGAACCACCTCTTTAAGTGGTAAAAAAATGACAGCTCTCATGTCCAGGCCCAGAGTTTAGATGCAAAGATCCGCTCGTTTGGTGACATCGACAAATGAGCTGATCTTTCCCCGATATGCCATATAAGGCCGTATGGTCGAACGATCAGGTTACAATGACGCCAAGGGGCTCCGACGGGTTGGATGGAAGAAATTCAAACCCTTCCAATCAATATCGTGACCAAATATCGATCGGGAAGACCTGCCGGAAGCCCCCATACACAGATAAGCTGTCAAAGTGGTCTAAATGACTGAAATCAGCAGCTTTATCTTGCAGTTCAGTGAGAAGTTGGCAGTTGCAGTTAGAAGCTGGCAGTTACAGTGAGAAGCTGTCAGTTACAGTGAGAAACTGGCAGTTCAGTAAGAAGCTGGCAGTTCAGCTGGCAGCTCAGTAAGAAGCTGGCAGTTGAGTGAGAAGCTGGCAGACAGTTCAATGAGAAGCTGGCAGTTACTGCAACAATAGCTTGACGGCTGCAGCAGGGTGGGCATGCCTAATATACACACTATAAAAACATGTAACAGTAATTGCAAAATATAATAAGCATCCACCCCAAGGACTTCTATGAAGGTCCCATGGCTAATACTACTTGTTTGTGTTCTACAATAGCTCGGACCATATCCCTGGTCCATGTGCATTGTAACTAGCCTCTGTGTTGTTACGCCTCTCTAAATAAAATACAGGGTGGCCGAGGAATGCTGGGAGTTGTAGTTCTTCCCAGCAGGAGCAGCCCAGGTGTAGGAATGCCGCGTTCAGTGACAGAGTCCCTAGGAAACGGCTCACCTATAGAACGTATGCGTTCACCAATCACCAGCTCCCATCGCGTCCACGCCCCTCCTAAGGGGCGCAGCTGTAGCCAATCAGGCGTCTCTCAGCTCCTAAACCTCCTTCTCAATCAGAGCTGAGCTCAAAAAGCCAGAAAAGCCGACTAAACGGGTTTGTGCGCTCCGGCTCCCCCGACACTCGCGCGGGTACATCGGACTGACTGTCCCAACTAGAAAGTCCAGTTCCGCCGAGCCGAGAGCATCATGACACAAGACTACGACAAGTAAGTGAGGCCGGGGCAACCTGCTGTGTATACGGGATACTCGTACTGTATTATACTGTATCTTTATATAGTAAGCTGCTACACCTTCTCTTTATTGAATGCGCTGAGAGGACATTGACGCCGACCCTCTACTGCTCTAGTTGCCCCATTTATACCCCCGGGATGTCCAGCAACACTCCAAGCCTATCCGTGTAGTGCAACAACACCCCTGCCTTAAGCACCCCTGCCTTAAGCACCCCTGCCTTTCTGCTACTGGGAATCCCTTCAGTCCGTGGAATTGGTGTCTCTATTGGAATTGTCTGTGTGATCTGGCAGCTCACACCCAGGATTATAGGTAGGTACAGCACTGAGCCCAAGGAACAGGTGTATAGGTGCACCTGCTGCACTCCCTCAACATCCCTGATTCCAAGGGCAAGTGCGAGTGTCATCTCTGCCTTTTGTATATTCTTAACCATTGCGTGTCCGGGCTCGGAATACTATAGGGGCTCACTGCCAGGGTCAAACCTATAGGATCTGTTTTACTGACTTTTAGGCAGCCTTCTGACGCCTATAATGCTGCTAATTATTGGATTAGGGCTATGTCTGGTGCACAGCTAAACTCCTAACATGTATTGTCTAGTGCAGCGCTACCAACTGCCTGAGCAGTGATGCCTCTGTTTCCTTATGTGTCAGCTCAACTGGCAGGTAATCACTAGCTGAAGGCAGACTTTCTCTTAATACTTTGAATGCTTTGTACTCTGCACAGATTCCTGGGCATATGTTCATTTGTACTTTATACTGGAAACTTGTATTGTTTGGTCTTTTGTATGCTTTATCTATCTATCCCTCCGTGAAGAAACTGCTCTCATAGGTCTTATTTACTGTAAAACACTATCTATATTGTAGTATTTATATTGCTTAAACATATGCCCATGTAGTGACCATAGTGTATGTCAGTAACCTAAGGTAACACAACTACAGTAAGTAGATGGATCTGATGTCGGGGTCCTGGCTAAAGTTATGTCCCAGCTGAGAAAATGGCGAATAGAGTGAATGTGGGTGAAACTAGACACCTGTAAGGCGTTGTCCATCTAAGCAGAATAGGCTCAGAACAATTAGTGTCTGCCATCAGCTCCTTAGTCTCTTTAAATCCTTAGAAACTGACACAAACATGAAAAGGGTAGGGTCGTCTATTCAGTAAATTCCCTGTCCGGCCAAGTGATTGACTGCCGCAGCCTGCATGAGAATGCCATGGGACCGGCTGTTTGTCCTTCCCTGCTGGGAGCCTAAAAGGAGAAGCGTGGATTAGCCGAAATTAATAGGGGATCATTAAATCCCACCGTGTCATTAGTAGGTTCCAGACTCCTACTATCTGTTCAGCCAGAGCTTGCCTGATGGTTGTGGTTCATTCATAGGAACTGTCATTGGGTGTAATGTAATAATCCCACCTTGCCTTCCTGGTGCTTTCGTTCCTTTCTAGTAATCTTCAAATGCCCCAAGACTGGAAAATGTAAACCTGATTTATTTCTACTTGGTATTCTCTCCAGTTATAGCCCATCCATCGACACCCCTATAGATCCTGGAAACAAAGTTGCACCAAAAATGCCAGGGCATCTCCATACATAGAGCCTAATCGTTACATTATCCCTGAAGTGTGAGATAATTACAGTTATCTCAGTTGGGATCAAGTACAAGGCACTGTTTTATTCTTACAGAGAAAAAGGAAATCATTTTTAAAAACATTGATGAAAATTGAGTCTTACGGGAGACGGCCTTCCCTTATTTTGGAACTTTCTGGCTAACAGATCCCATACCTGTGCTGTGCCTGCTGGGTAAATTCCTGTTGGTACCCAGAATATACTATGTATTCCACCTTCTGTTTATATTCCTATGAATGACTTCTAAACTGCACTTAGTGATGTCATCAGTGATGTCACTTGTGTTCACGTGACTCGGGGATTATTATATTATTACCCTACATTAACTGTGAGTTTCTGTGTATGAAAGCAGCCTTGTCCTTTTTAAAGGACCGTATAATTCCTTTGGCTGTATTGTTCCTTGAGTGATGATGTATGAGAATAATATTGTGGTTTCTGTAGATAAGGGCACAATAAAGTTCTGATAGGCTTGTCTGTCTCGCTGATGAACCTTTAGCTCACATTTATTAGGCATCAGCTTAGCACTGTACTCTGTAATTAAGATAAGCAATAAAAAAAAATCACAGTCAACAGTCACTGTTATATAAATGGCAAAAAAAAAAAACGGAACCCTCCCTAAAGTTTTGTGTGGGAAATAAGTTTCTGCCAAACCTGAGACTGTGCTCCTCTGTCTGAGTGATCTCTCTGGCTCCTCACACGCCTTCTAACACGGCAGATTCCCTTCCAGGCATTTCTGAATTTCAGCTGAATGTTGCAATGGGGTGGGACTGCCACAAACACCTGTCTTTTCTTCCTGCACTTGGGAAAGACATGGGAGTTGAGCAGAACAGAAGCGCAAGGGGTTAACATTACTCACACTGGGGAATCTTTTATTTTACATAAGAAATAACTAGGGCTTCCTTGAATTTTTATTTCTTTACTGTAAATGCTCCGTCAAACATATAGGCATAGGGACTAGTTAATTTCTTTATAGGGTACCAATGGTCAAAGGATTGGAGAACATTTAAAGGGATACTGTCATGGGAAAACATGTTTTTTTTCTCCTCAAAACGGATCCGTTAATAGTGCTGCACTGAAATCTATTTCTCAAAAGGGCAAACAGATTTTTTTATATTTCATTTTGAATTTAGACATATTGTCAATTTCACAGCTGCTCTGATAAACTTCAATCACTCTTTACTGCTGTACTGCAAGTTGGAGTGATATCACCCCCTTTCCCCTCAACCCCAGCTAGGGTTGCCACCTGTCCGGTTTTGACCCGGACAGCCCGGTATTTTGAAGGGCTGCCCGGGTCAATACTTCCTGCCCGGTTTTCCAAATAAGGAAAACCGGGCGGGATTAGCTTGATTGACGCAGCGATCGGCCAATCTGCGATCAATGCGTCATAGCTCCGCCCCATGACATCACAGGCCTGCCCACTGACGTCATGGACCCCACCCCCTGTCAGGGTTTAGCCACGGCAAAAGGTGGCAACCCTAACCCCAGCAGCCTAACAACAGAACAATGAGAAGGTAACCAGATATCAGCTCCCTAACACAAGATAACAGCTGCCTGGTAGATCTAAGAACAGCACTCAATAGTAAAAACCCATGTCCCACTGTGTTCTATTCAGTTACATTTAGAAGGAAAAACAACAGCCTGCCAGAAAGCAGTTCCCTCCTAAAGTGCTGGCACAAGTCATATGACCAGGGGCAGCTGGGAAATTGACAAAATGTCTAGCCCCATGTCAGATTTCAAAACTGAATATAAAAAAATCTGTTTGCTCTTATGAGAAATGGATTTTAGTGCAGAAGTCTACTGGAGCAGCACTATTAACTGATGTGTTTTGAAAAAAACATGTCCCATGACAGGATCCCTTGAAGGCATTTTAATGAGGCATCAGGGTGTAATTATAGAGGAAGCAGACCCTATGGCTCCAGGAGGTATAGGGGCTCCAGGAGGTATAGGGGCTCCAGGAGGTATAGGGGCCCCATGAGACCCTAATTAATATACAATTTCAATAAATACTGTTAAAACAGATGAACCTCTAGACATTTGGTGGGGTCTAAAAAATAATTTGCCGTGGGGCCCAGTGATCTTTCGGCTTGCTGACTTTTATTGGCCGGCAGGGCGCTGTGTATTTGATGTGTAAATTTCCTTATGATGACATAACTGGTGAACTATTGCAGCAGGGAAATTGTTCTACACAAGTGTGTGTAAGCGGAACACTGAGATTTAGTGATTTGTGTGTGTCCTGTGTTGTTAGAAGTTTAGTGTTAGTGAAGGCTTCCATGTTGTCCTGTTGCTGGTGCGGCTGAGGGTATAATAGGTTTTATTGTTGTTTAGCATAAGTTGAGCTGTCAAACCTGTGACCATTTGGCTGTCCCTGAAGGAGTTGTCCTTTCCCAGAGACTATTATCCACTGTTACTATAGGCACCATCTCTCCCTACTATACCTGCTATCCCACAGTCACACTCCCTTCCCAGAGACTATTATCCACTGTTACTATAGGCACCATCTCTCCCTACTATACCTGCTATCCCACAGTCACACTCCCTTCCCAGAGACTATTATCCACTGTTACTATAGGCACCATCTCTCCCTACTATACCTGCTATCCCACAGTCACACTCCCTTCCCAGAGACTATTATCCACTGTTACTATAGGCACCATCTCTCCCTACTATACCTGCTATCCCACAGTCACAGTCCCTTCCCAGAGACTATTATCCACTGTTACTATAGGCACCATCTCTCCCTACTATACCTGCTATCCCACAGTCACATTCCCTTCCCAGAGACTATTATCCACTGTTACTATAGACGCGGCTTTGGAAACCAAAGCATTCCAAGTGCCATCCTGCCAGTGATTTAAACCTTTGCCAGCGGGGAGGCAGTTCGGGGAAATTAGTCGCCCGAAGAAGAAGCGATTTGCCGTTGGGCGTCTAATCTCCCCCAGTAGCTTTGTGTGCCGCTATCCCAACAGCCGCCTTAAACGAAACTCACGGGGGTAAATATATCAAAGAGTGAAGTTCAGCCACTAGAGGGAAATTCTGCCGCTCTCCGTTCATTTCCATGGGATTTTGAAAGGCTTTGATAAATACGCGTTTAAAAATCCCATAGAAATGAATGGAGAGTGGCAGAATTTCCCTCTAGTAGAGGAACTTCACTCTTAACTTCACTCATTCATAAATATACCCCTTGGATTCTGCTCAGGCGGCACAAAGATTAGAAATGTATTCATTAAATGTATCCATTTATAACCGGTTACAGGGTTAGCGACGGTGGAAAATTACACTTTACACTTCACAAATAGAAATTCATTGGAAAAATCGTTATTTCCAGTGATCGATTGGAAAACTAGTTGTTTGACGGTGAACAGCGATGTGCACTTGTTTTGCTGTTAACCCGCAAACACCATCATCTCCTTCTGTAAATATAAAAGAGTAACTTGGTTGGTATAATACTTTATCTATTGGTTTTATACTCTTTGTAGACCATTGCTTGACACAGGCACAGTTGGCAGTAAGTATTTGCTTTGCCTTGTTCATCTGGTTATAGGTGTGTGTGTTTTTATTTTTCATATCAATGTCATTTCCCTCTTTTTGTAGGCCTGGATTTTAGGTAGCACTCGATACTATGGAGTTTTCTGGTTCATATTTGTATCAAGCTGACCATACTTGCCCGTATTACACCAGCCAATCACCAATGTATGACTGTACGGCCTAACTATTAAAGTGCAAAGAGGCCAATAATACAAGAACCATGAAAAAAATGAAGACCAATTGCATATTGCTAAAATAACTTGGTCCAGTCATATTGCAAATGTATTCGGCATTTACTGTATTCGCCAATTCTCATTCGAGCTCCGTTCTTTCTTCCTTCCTACTAAAGTAAACGGCCGGTGTTGGTGCTTCAGAACGATGGGCTGTACCAGCAGAGGAGATCCTACACCAATGAGGATGAAGCCTGGAAATCCTTTCTGGAAAACCCTCTGACAGCCGCCACCAAAGCCATGATGAGCATAAATGGAGATGAAGACAGCGCGGCCGCCTTGGGACTTTTATATGATTATTACAAGGTACTGGCCTCTATAAAAGCTTTTTAAATATTGCAAATATTTATGCGCACATTCTGCAGTTGACTTACGCCACAACTTTGGCGGAGAAAATATTTGCAAAATGTTTTTTTGCAAATTTAATCTACTGTCGACGCTATTTTCGCGCACAACAACCTCACGCACTCGTGCTAAGGTCCATCTCATTTTGCGAAAATGTATTCACCATCCAAATTCGTAAAAAAATGGAAAGACGGGCAGAGCGGTGCAATATATTAGCGTTCCGGAAAAAAGCATGGGCAAAACAACCATTTGCAAACAATTATGCGCAAGCTTTATAAATGACCCCCAATGTTGTAGCAGTGTTCATGCAGTTCTTTGCATTGGATTAATGAAATGATGTTGAATTTGGCAGGTCCCCAGGGAAAGGAGATTGTCCGCAGCAAAGCAGGAGCATGACCATATGGATCAGGAGCACAGCAAAAGGTTTGCCCCGTCTCTCTGGTTTTCATAAGAACAACCTTGGTTTTTATAAGCCATTATCTCCGTGCCGTTGTGATTTGTGAAAAGCTCATTGTGTGTTCTCGTTTTTTTAAAGGAATGGTTTGCCTCAGATCAATGAACAAGCCCTGCTTGCAGATAACAGAGTGCAGGTACTGAAAACGGTGCCCTTTAACATCGTGGTGCCTCTGGCCAACCAGATGGATAAAAGAGGTCACCTGACCGCGCCGGACACAACAGCCGCAGTCTCTGTCGCTCACCCCATCAAAACAGAATCCCAGAGCCATTGCTTCTCGGTGGGTCTTCAGAGTGTGTTCCACACGGAACCGACAGAACGGATTGTCACTTTTGACCGAACTGTCCCTTCTGACCACTTCACCTCTAACAACCAGCCCCCTCATTCCCAGAGGCGCACCCCTGACTCCACATTTTCTGAAACGTACAAGGAAGATGTGCCAGAGGTAGTAGATCTTTATCATACGGTGGCTTGTTTAACCCTTGAAGGGGAATTCAACCTGTAAGTGAAAAACAAAACTGCCCCCCAGGGCAAATGCCCCTAACTTGTTACTTACCCCTCCTTCCAGGTCCTGTCCAGCGGAGTTCACAGGCGCCATCTTGTCTCGTTCGCTCTTCATCCTGTAGTGAACGCCGTTTTCAGGCACATCTGCAGGACGAGGAATCTGCCGGTGCGGAGGTACTGGACATGCGCCAAAAGTCACAATCTTTCAACAAAAAAAACGATCGGAATTTTCGTGACTTTCAGCGCATGTGCAGTAGCTCCACAGATTCCGCATACTGCGCATGCACCCGTAAATGCTGGTCGCTACAGGATGATGAAGAGAAAACGAGACAAGATGGTGACTATGAAGTCCACTGGACAGGTCCTGGAAGGAGGGGTAAGTAATAAGTTAGGGGCATTTGCCTTGGGGGCAGGTAGGCCGGTGGGGGAGGAGGAAGGGGGCCTACATGGGGGAGGGAGAGGGTTTTTTCACTTACAGATTGAATTCTCCTTTAAAAGGGATTTTGTCATGATTTTTGTAATGTAGTTTTTATTTCCAAATTACACTGTTTACAAATGCCATTCCTGAACCAGCAAGTGTATTTATTTAGTTGTAATATTGGTGTGTAGGTGCATCTCAGGTCATTTTGCCTGGTCATGTGCTTTCAGAAAGAGCCAGCACTTTAGGAGGGAACTGCTTTCTGGCAGTCTGTTGTTTCTCCTACTCAATGTAACTGAATGTGTTAACTATGTAACTATGAATGTGTTGCAGTGGGACTTGGATTTTACTATTGAGTGATGTTCTTGGATCTACCATGGAGTTTTTATATTGTTAGGGAGCTGCTATCCGGTTACCTTCCCATTGTTCTGTTGTTAGGCTGCTGGGGGAGATAGGGAGGGGTTGATAATCCAACTTGCAGTAAAGAGTGACTGGTGTTTATTAGAGCACAAGTCACATGGCTAGGGGCACCTGGGAAACTGACATGGGGCTAGACATATTGTCAGATTTCAAAATTAAATATAAAAAAAAATCTTTTTGCTCTTTTGAGAAATGGATTTCAGTGCAGAAGTCTACTGGAGCAGCACTATTAACTGATATGTTATGAAAAAAAGCATTTTTTCCCATGACAGTCTCCCTTTAATCAAGGCTTGTGCGATGTAAAGCCACAGCTGCACCATACCTTTCCTAAGCATCTAAAAGTATACATATATTTTCCATGGTGGCGGAAGGCACTTCTTGAGGCTTAAAACACATTCTTTGAAGCATCGTGTGCAATAGAAAACCTTTTCATTTCTCATGGATAATGGATGGGTTATATATTCAGAATGTGTTTAAGAAAAAAAAATTCTTAAAGGGGCCCTAATGATTTCCCTGTGCATTCTGGTAAACCCACTTTGTATAAACTGCAATACATGTGGACATAATAGGCAGTTAGGAAATCCCATGTAGTTAGAGAGGTACCTTATTTTACATGCCAAATCCTGGTGCAGGCACAAAGCAGGGAACCTCCTGCACAAAGTGTGCCAAAACAAACACCGTAATGCCTAATCTCTGCTCTACTTGCTTTACATCTCTCTCTTTTGTTCAGGTAAAGGTTTATAATAGTGTTTTGTTTTTTTGTTTTTTTCTTCTAGGTTTTCTTTTCACCTGACCTGAGCCTACGAATGGGCAGCATGAATTCTGAAGACTATGTTTTCGATTCTGTTGCCGGGTACGGTTTAAACCCTCTTTTCACGTGTGTTTCTGTAATCATTGTATTTTCACTTTTATTGTGTAACAACCGCTTGGTCCCAGCAAGAGGCGAGGTGGATGGGAGCTGTGGGTGGGGGCAGAGAGTGGGCTGCACTTATGGGATGATCTAAAATTAACTTCTGTTTAGTTTATATATTATATTCCCGCAGATGGAATCTATGAAAAAAGCGACAGTTTGATAGAAGTACAAGTATGGGACCTCTTATCCAGAATGCTCTGGACCTGGGGGTTTTCCTGATAACGGATTTTTCTGTAATTTGGATCTTCATACCTTCTACTAGGAAAATCATGTAACCGTTAAATAAAACCAATAGGCTTTCAATAAGGATTAATTATATCTTAATTTGGACACTGTACTGTTTTATTACAGAGGAAAAGGAAATCCTTTCTAAAAAATGTGATTATTTGGATAAAATAGAGTCTGTAATTCGGAGCTTCCTCGATAAGCATTTCAAGATAACTGATCCCACACCTGTTATATGGGAACAAGTTTATCCGAGGCAGCAAAATAGTCGTCTCTATCCCCACAATTGCTTTCTAGATCTGGACATTTGCAAGATACAGTTACCTCTGACCATTAATAGGATATCCTTTTATTTTCTTATCCAGGAATAATTTTGAATATACCCTTGAGGCATCGAAATCCCTCCGGCCTAAACCCGGGGACAGCACGATGACGTATTTGAACAAAGGCCAGTTTTACCCTATAACTCTAAAGGAGATTGGCAACAACAAAGGAATACATCATCCAATCAGTAAAGTTCGGGTAAGTGATTATTTGGCCTGTCTTTTCTTGCCAGAGAAACAGGAAAATAATTAAATTAAAAAATACATATATATATATATATATATATATATATAGAGATCTATCTCTATAGAGATCCATATATACATAATAATGAAGACCAATTGAAAAGTTCCTTAGAATTGGCTGTTCTATAACATACTAAAATTTAACTTAAATGTGAACCACCCCTTTAAGCATCAGTACTATTGGGTAGGGATGCACCGAATCCACTATTTTGAATTCAGACGAACTCCTGAATCCTTCCCGAAAGATTCGGCTGAACCAAATCCGGGAAGGGTAAAAGATTTTTTTTACCGCCTTGTTTTGTGCCAAAAAGTCACGTGAGTTCCCTCCCTTTCCCTAATTTGCATATGCAAATTAGGATTTGGTTCGGCCAGGCGGAAGGATTCGGCCAAATCTGAATCCTGCTGAAAAAAGCAGAAACCTGGCCGAATTCTGAACCGAATCCTGGATTCGGTGCATCCCTACTTTTTTGGGCAGGCTGTAGGTGTAGGTGTACAGTATAGCTGTGCTCTGTATTGTTATGCTTTTTGTATTCCCCTTTCAGAGTGTGATTATGGTTGTATTTGCTGATGACAAAAGCAGAGAGGATCAGCTCCGCCATTGGAAGTACTGGCATTCACGGCAGCACACGGCAAAGCAGCGATGCATAGACATAGGTGAGTCCTTCGCTAAGATCTTGCTTTACGTCTGTTTCGAAAGTTTTCCGCCCAGGTGGGAGAATATTACCAGTCTTTGGAATTGGACCGCATGCATTTTTTAGGAGGTTTCAGTAATTGTCTTTATATTGGACAAGGAAATAGGGGAAAGTATTACCGGTTTCCTTTAAAATGGATGTACGGTAGAGCTCTACATACAGATTCATAGAAGGGATCTGTCCTTTTGGAAGGTGGAAAATGTTATAATTTTATAGAGATTGTTCTGTTCATCAGTCCCTACCCCAGTGCAGCTTACAATCTAAAGGCCCCCCCATACATGGGCTGATAAAAGCTGCCGTGTGGTGGCATCAGACGGGCTTCCCCGATCGATATTTGGCCGAAAGTCCACATCTCGATCGGGCAGGTTAAAAAAACCCAGTCGGGTCGCGGGTGCTTCTCTGCGTGTATGTGGCCACGCGATCCAAGCTGTTGGAGGTGGGAGGTACCATTTGGTGTTCTGCCGTCTAACCTTCTTGTCTTGTTTTTCAGCCGACTACAAAGAGAGCTTTAACACCATCAGTAACATTGAGGAGATTGCCTACAATGCCATTTCTTTTACCTGGGACCTGAACGATGAAGGAAAGGTGAGCATTCAGCCCTCCCTTTTATTATTTTTACTTCTTTGACTTGCGAAATGAAGATTAGGGCGTGTTGCATTTATTATCGGCCTACGCTGTAATTATCTCCTATGTTTTCCCTCTATGAATCTATAATCAGAATCCAGCTTCAGACTAATTACAAACAACATGCTTCTTAACTATTTAGTTGCGTAAACTGCCACTTTGCTGCCCCGGAAAATGCGGTAAATATGATGCATATTCTTATTATTTCCTGCAGCAGGGCATTTATCCTATATACATAATTAAAGGGACAGGCTGTAGAAATAATACTGGGACCTGTTCTCCTAATGCTCGAGGCCTGAGTTTTTCCAGATAACAGATCTTTCTGTAATTTGGATCTTCATACCTTAAGTCTTCTAGAAAATCATGTAAACATTAAATAACCCCAATAGGCTGTTTTTGCTTCCAATAAGGATTAATTCTATTTTAGTTTGGATCAAATTCAATGTATTGCTTTACTATTACAGAGAAAAGGGAAATCATTTTTCAAAATTGACATTATTTGGATAAAAAGTCTATGGGAGATGGCCTTTCCGTAATTTGGAGCTTTCTGGATAACTGGTCTCTGTATAACGGGTCCCATACCTGTACAAACAAATCTTATGAAGGTCAGCAGAACTTAGGAGTGGGTGCTGGTGTGTGTTGAGGTCATGGGCTGGGAGGGTGTGGCCAGAGTTAGGCTCACCTTAGGCCCACAACCTGCTAGAAAATAATTGCACTAGCCCATGGCTAAACCACTGGGTTTTAGGCAGCATGCACAGCACTAGAAACCAGGGAAGGAATCCAAGTTTAACTCTTGAAATTTTCATGGTCTGCCCTTGAGGCTAAACTGTAGATTTCCAGAGCAAAACTTGGTTTACTTCCCAGCAGAAATCAAACTCTAGTTTTCGGTCTTCAACTCACCCACTTTGAAACCAGACCAAGGTTGAATCTGCATCATTCATACCTCCATTCAGATGAAGACTGCATTGGTGTCTGTGAAGCCATACAGCATGCGTCTAAATTAATTGCGAATTAGCCATGCAGGATGTGGGTTCATTGTGTGTCTTGTTTTAAAGGGGCCTTGAGGCACGGCAACTTCCAAAGTATTGTTGCCTCTATTATGACACATACTTTTCCCAGGGGAACTTAGCGGCATTGAGAATGAATGTTCATGAGAGAGTTAATTGGCACCTTGTAAAAGCAGTCAATGGAGGTTTTTAAGCCAAAGTGGGGGGGGGGGGGAGATATCACATTACCTTGTTGATTTGGTTATTAAGAAATATTGTTTGGGCTTTTGCTGTAATAAAGAGACCTCTTGTCCCATAACAAGGCATTTGCCTAAAACACCTTCCCCTAATAGTGCAGAATGGAAAGTTTTTTTGTGTTTTGTTTTTTTTCCCAGCTGAGACAAGTCCTTTTGGAATATTTATTTCTCCTTGTTTATTTTTCTTCCGTTCACATGGAGTTGGTTTGTTTGAGATATAATGAATCCTATTATTCCAAGCTGCTGTGTACACAGGGGTCAGAATATGCACCTTGCTCTTTCTGAATGAAGCCGTCCTGGATAGACCTGGTGGGAATGTTTGCTAACAATAGATCAGGTAGAACACGCACCAAGTCCAGAGCCCAAAAGAAAAGGAGTCGCCCATGAATGGTGGCATAAAGCTGACAATTCGTGGCGGCAGCCAATGTTGACGGCTCTGCTGGAAAGCCACAAGCTGAATGTCTGGGAGAATTCATAAGCAAACAGAGTGGAGATTTGTTCAGCTCAGGTTCCCATTATTTTATTCTATGGGAGGAATAAAGGGCAGTTCAGCGCATACGAAATAAAATCCTGGCTGAATGCCTGCACATTTTTAAAAGAGAAATTCACTTTTTGGTCCAAGTGGGAAAGATAGGAACATTTATAATAGTGCTATTAACTCAAATACTGCATTTACGTTTTTTTTTTGTCAATCATGTGAAAATTGGGTCTGCGTCAGTATAGATTTGCTGTGGGTGTTCTGTTCAACACAAATGAGTCCTTGCAAATTGAGTCGCATTCAGGGGCAAAACCATAGACTTAGGGCTAAGGGCAAGGAAAGCCAAAGAAATAAAATCCCATTTTTACTTTAATGAAAGAAATTTATCTCCAATATACTTTAATTTAAAAATATGCACCGTTTTTATAAGAAACCTGACTGTATGCAGTGAAATTCTCCCTTCATTTACTGCTGTGGATAGGAATTGTCAGACGGTCCCTAACTTCTGGCAGGTTAAGAAGCCCAGTCCACACTGAGCATGTGTATGTAGTCTAGTCTTGCAAAGATGTATAACAAAGTTACAAGATGACAGCCCCCTGTGGCCAACTTTGAAAGCATAAATCATTTGTTTGATTAGGCTTGTGGTGCAGTAAGTTCATGTTTATGTTTAGTATACAAAATACAGCATTTCTAGCCTTATTCTATTTTACACTTTCCTTGTCCTTTAATGGAGGTTGAAGTAAGGCAAATACAGAGTTCCACTTGTGCCCATAGCCCTGCATATTGGATCCTGAGCCTCTGTCCCACAAAATTGAGCTTATGCATATTAAGGGCTGATTTGTTATTTGTTTTTATGTTATATGCCAGTGGCCTGATGCTCTTATTTGACAAATTCAATATATGTAATTTTATTTTCTGGTGATTGGATCCCCCTGGGGTTCATTACTGTCCTTAAAACCACCTGGAATAGACCGTTACTACCCTGAGCCTAATGCTCGCCATGTTACTACTTAAACCTTGCAATCCTTTCGCATATCCTAAACTCAAGCTGCCTTGAAAGTTCAATTAATAAGGAGTATCTGGGCCCTGTCTCGTGAGCTGTAGATAAAAAAAAAAAAAAAAACCAAATCGTGCTAAGGCCATAATCACATGCTACAGGATTCTATGGAGGGGTTAAGCAGAACTCTACCTCCAGCGTGGAATTATGCCAAAAATCATTACGCTTGCAGGATTAAGCAAAGCAAATAACCCGACCCTTCCTTGCCTCGGGGGACAGCGGCACTGTATATCTTCAGTGTGTCACAGGTTATTATCTACCTTTCCTGCCATTTTCCCAGAACTTTTATTGACTATATTCTGCTCACAGCATTTTGTGATCCAATAAGAGTCATAGGTGTCATTTGGAGACTTGGAAGCTGAAAGAATGTAAAAATTCTGAATTGTAAAGAGACACAGTTCGAATGCATGGGAAGAAAGAAGAACAGGTCCATAGGATCTTAACATTTAGGGCTCTTACACACAAGCGTTTTTACCTGCGCTCCCCTGCGGCTGAACGCAGCAAAACGGAATGCAGGGGAGAGCAGGTAAAAACGCTTGTGTGTGGCCCTTAGAGAGCCCCTTTTATTTCATGAAGTACTTCTGCTCCCTGTCTTTTTCCTCTATCCCCCCCCCCATGTGACCACTTATATTTTAGGCCCATTGTTTGTCTGGGTGCATCTATGCAGGGTGGTGGCATGCAAGGCTCAGAGGGGCTCTTATTATGTATATTAATATACTAATTCTGTGAATATGTCCATAACATGAGCATCTTTAGTAGAGCATCTAGCTCTCCATTAGGGCCACTATCCGTGACCGGCTACCCCCAAAAGATCACTGTCTTCCTGCAAATCTGGCTACTGAATTTGAAGCATGCTGTGCATAGTTACAATGATTAGAGAGATTTGGAGATACGTCTAAACTCTGAATTGCTTCTAAGAAGTGGTAAAACTGGTTGGTGAAGTCACTTGAAATGACATTTACGGGTATGAAGCCATTGGCCTGAAGTAGGCCCAACCCAAAGGAGCAATCTGTTAAAGCATCGCCATCTGGTTCCACCAGATTCTTTCTGTCCTGTCCAACAAAAGCAAAAAAACAAAGCAAAACAAAATAACCCGGTTCCTCCTCATTCTTTGCTCCTGAACTGAAAGTAAACATTTCCGCTAATTCCTGCGCCTGGGACAGCGACGTAAAAAAAAGAAAAGAATAGGTGTCCATCTGGCGTTAACATTTAGAGTTTGTTACTTGGACTGTCTTTGGGTTGGGGCAAATCAAAGCCCCCTGACTGATCTATTAAAGGTCACAATTATCCAGCTATTCCCTAGTCCTTATGGTCATCCAGATATTGGTTGCAATGTTTTTTTTGTTCCTTGGATTTCTTTCCTCTGACTTGCTAAGCTTCCTTATCCCAGTCCCCTATATAACTCTCCTTATTGTGGACTGAATCGTATACAGAAAAATTAGGTTTCAGACCACTCTAATCTGAGTGTTTTGTTAGGCTTATTCTTTGCATTCAGAGAAGCTTCTGAAAGCTGATGTGTGTGTATATATGCGTATCTAAATATTACACCTGTATTTGGGTATTGTACTCTTATATTACTGCTCAGTGCATTTTTACATTTTTCTCTTGGAGACCATCTCTTAAAAACTCCTCAAAATTTTCTTGCCACCTTATATCCTCCTGCCAGAGCCTCCGTTGTCTCGCCCCCATGTAGTCACACAAGTGCCGCCTCTCCCATACGTGTTTGTGAGCAGAATACCTGACTCGTTAATACCACAGAAGCAGGCGACGCCTAATATCTGGGTGGGTCGCTCCTGCGGTATTTCTCTTAAATACAGGCCTTGATGTTCCGAGATGCAGTAACAAGCCTATTATATGGTAATTTGTGCCAGTAAGGGCAATGATTAGGTGCGGATACATCTGGGCCTTTGTGTTTCTGTCTCTTCTGTATCATAAGAGGAAGAGTATTATACAGAAGAGACAAACCCGAAGACCCAGAAGAGATGAACACAAGGGCAATGATTAGGTGCTGATACATTTGTACCTCTGTGTTTCTGTCTCTTCTTTATCATAAGAGGAAGAGTATTATAGAGAATAGACTAATGTAATGAGACAGAAACACAAGGGCAATAATTAGGTGCAGATACATTTGCGCCTCTGTGTTTGTCTTTTCTGTATCCTATTCTGTCCACCATTTGTTGGCTCCTCATGTACATTTTTTGTGTCTGATACAACTCATTCTAATATTGTATGAATGTGGTTCAGCTCTGTGATATATGTTGGCACTTTATAAATGCCTTGATAATAAAAAAAAATATTATCAGGTATAATAGCCCAGCCTCTGTCTACAAATCCCGGCACAGACCTAGGGTTGAGCACAATTCCATTTTTCATCCCACGCAAATGTCTTCTATCTCTGAGCTTGGCTGGAGTAGTTGAAGGATAGGTAGAAGCAGGGCCAGCCGGCATTCAAACGGACCCAC
>CM044439.1:153225419-153243308 GCA_024363595.1 Xenopus borealis
GGTATGGAGATCCAAATTATGGAAAGAGCTGTTATCTGGAAAAACCCAAGTCCCAAGCATTTTGGATAATAAGTCCAATAATTGTACTTGATCCCAAGATGTAATTCATCCTTACTGGATACAGAACAATCATATTGGGTTTAATTCATATTTAAATAATTCTTTAATGGACTTAGGGGGTTATTTAGCAAATGTGGGAGTTTTTTTCTACCTCAAACTTACAACTCGAATGTTTGTTTTCTTATTTACAAAAAAACTTGAATGTAAAAAAACTCGAATTAATGCAATCAGGGATGGGGGGGACTCAAATTGATCAAGTTATCAGCAATAAAAAAAACCAAATTGATCAAAATTTCGAAAAAAACTTTCTGAAAAAACCCCCCGAAAATCATGATGGCTAATAACATATTCAAATGGTTCAAGGGGCCTCTGCTATTGACTTCAACATGACCCCAACAGATTCTATCGGGAGTATTTTCAGAATTGAGTTTTTTGCAGCTTCGGGACATCAAAAAATTTGTTTGTTTTTTTTTGTCCTGAAAAACATTTCACTGACACTAACCTTGAAAACTCACATTTTTCTGTGAAAAAAAACCAACTTGATTTATGATAAATAACCCCCTAAAATTATGGAAAGATTCCTTATTCGGAAATCCCCTGGACCCAAGCATTGTGGATAACAGGTCAATACCTGTATACATAACCTGCAGAGTAAAGTTACATAGTTACATAGTTAAATTGGGTTGAAAAAAGACCAAGTCCATCAAGTTCAACCCCTCCAAATTAAAAACCCAGCATACACACACACATCTCCACTCACATGTCTGTCCAAAAAATCATCCAAGCCCCTCTTAAAAGCATCAACAGAATGAGCATCACAACATCACCCGGCAGTGCATTCCACAACCTCACTGTCCTCACTGTGAAGAACCACCTACACTGCTTCAAATGAAAGTCCTTTTCTTCTAGTCTGAAGGGGTGGCCTCTGGTGATCCTCTTTATGGGTAAAAAGGTCCCCTGATATTTGTCTATAATGTCCTCTAATATATTTGTAAAGTGTAATCATGTCCCCTCACAAGCGCCTTTTTTCCAGAGAAAACAACCCCAAGAGTAAAGCCCACCAGCCACACACCAATAATGACAATTTTATACTATGAGTTTCTGTAGGTTTGTCTATTAGGGCAGCTACGAAATGTTCATGTGCCAGTGCATTGTGTTGGCCATTGTATGATGCATCAGCAGATAAGGAGGTAAAGAGGAGCTGTGGTTCTTCATCATTTCTGCTGTTCAGATGTTCAAGCTGTTAGTTATATAATTGGAAGAACAGTAGATCATCAATTACCCCTCATACACTTTCCATCTATTCAACCTGAAAATTGGTCTGTATATACGGGATGATGCAATGATCACTTGCTGGCACAAGACAAGACAATGTTGGGGGGCAATTATTGGATTGGCTGGGAGCAGCCCGACTTTTGGCAATATTTGTATAATGCTCTGGAAATAAAAGAGGAGAACTGGTGGAGTCAAACTCTTCCATGAAGCTGAGCTACCCCTTACAGCAGGTCTGTACCAACACCCATCTGGGGCCCCAGAACGTCAGGGGAACTTGCAGAAAATCTACTCGCTTTATAAGTTGGGACCAACAAGCAAGGTACAGGCAAGAATAGACAAAAGCTTATGCAAAATATGGGCCATGAGGTCATCAAGAATCGTAGTAGGCAATAGATGCAACGGTCAAAAGAAGAACAACTCACAACTACTTTACATGCTTAGGCAGGAGCTGAGAAATCTGTAGCCGGTTTTGGCATAGTACAATGCACAGGCAGACGGGTCAGTCCCACTTTTGGCAGCTCAACCCACTTTGTACTGCAAAGTCCCGACTTTCTCTGCACTGAACGGCCAGAAAAAGAAACAAAGTTTCTAACTTAATTGGCTTTTGGCAGAGATCCCAGAACAGCTAACAGGTGCAAATAAGATACTTTGTAACAATTTTGAGATAAGCAAATACTTTATTGTGAAAATTTAGATAAGGAGGTCCCTTGGGAAAAGTTAGACTTACAACTTAGTGTTGTAAAGTGTAAAGTGTAATTCACCTTCATTAGCAAAACTGTAATAACCGAAAAAAAGCCTTCAAAAAAAAAAAACAGCTTTCACCTGCCAAATTTTGTAAAATGAACATGGTAATTAGGGGGTGTGGCCACAAAACGGGCTTGGTCAAAAACTTGCGCTGCACTCTGCGCGGTACTTTTTTTGTCCCTCTTTTTATTTTCCAAATTTTGGGAGGTATGCGCAGTCTGACTACATATATTAAAACAGGGCACAGAATTTTCACTTGAAAATCCTTTACATCATCCAACACTGGCTCAGACTAGACGTGTGAAGACCCTTGTGGCTTTGCAGCACGCAATACAACCATTACCTTTTTTTAGCTTAATAAACACTGCCATCATGTGGTCCAAATTAAAATAGCATACGGGTATACGGTTTTTAACTTTACAAATGTATCCCTTATCTGGCAACAGCTTTATTCATGCATCAGTCACCCAAGCACTGGAATTCACAAATCCACCTGAAATGTGAAAAAAAACCCTTTTCCAGAAGAGTTGTGATTTTGTGTAAAATATAAACAAAAAGAGAATGGGGTGATTTGCAAATCATATATATTTTTATTACAAATAGTACAAAGACAACATATCAGATGCTGAAACTGAGACTTTGTATCTATGCTCATTTTGGATTTGACGCAAGCAAAATTTCATTAAATTGAGGGGCAATAAATGCTTGGAAAAGTTGTGCATTGCTAAAAAAAGAGCAGATTCCATAACGGTGGGGCCTCTTAGAAGTAAAGATGGGGAGGGGTATCCTACTCTGTAAAACTAGATTGGAATTTTTATTGCAATAATTGCAAGAAATTGGGGAAATTTGTCATCTACAGAGCATAGTGTTATTAAAGGGGTTCTATCAGTTTCCCAAGTGCCCTCAGTCATGTGACTTGTACTCTTATAATTATCATTCACTCTTTGCTGCTGCTCTGCAATTTGGAGTGATATCATTCGTCTCTTTTTCCCCCCAGCAGCCCATCAACAGAACAATGGGAAGGTAACCAAATATCAGCTCCTTGACACCTGCACTGCTAAAAATGTTCCCATGCCCTTGCTACTTATCTTTCTGTTGCTCAAAAATTAATTTCCTTCAAGAGGAGCTTGGATGATTTATTAGACAGACACAATATCAAAGGCTATTGTGATACTAAACTCTATAGTTAGTATAGATATGGGTATATATAATTTATGTGAGGGTATGGAGGGTATGTGTGTGCATGCTGGGTTTTCATTTGAAGGGGTTGAGCTTGATGGACCAATTTAACTATGTAACTATGTGGAAGTAAATCTTGCCCTTTTACATCTCTTGCCTTGAACCTCCATTTCATGATTGTCTGTGTGCTGCCTCAGAGATCACCTGACCAGAAATATTTCAACTCTAACTGTAACAGGAAGAGATCACCTGACCAGAGATACTGCAGCTCTAACTGTAACAGGAAGAGATCACCTGACCAGAAATACTGCAGCTCTAACTGTAACTAGGGTTGCCACCTTTTAAAAAAAAAAAAATTACCAGCTAGTGGTGGGGGGCAGGAACAAAAGCTGCGGGTAGCGACGTAAAAGGGGCGGAGCCACCGCAGCATCGACGAACAGATAAGTTTAAAGTGAAGGGCTGAGGGCTTTTGGTAATGGTATTACAAATTCCTTCAGTACAGCACTTGGTACCGCAAAAGGTATTTGTTCAGGGATTTAAGCTCTCAACTAATGATGGGCGAATCTACCTAGTTTCGCTTCGCCCAAAAATTTGCGAATTTCCAGCGAAATTCGCGAATTGGCGAAAAAATTAGCAAAACAAGTCGTGGCACATTTTTGACGTGTCGCGTTTTCGTTGCATCAAAAACGACGCGCAACTCGAATCTCAGGAATTCGCCCCTGGCGAATAAATTCGCCCATCACTACTCTCAACCTTTGATATTGTTAATTGGCTGATGTGACCTAACATGTAAGGTTTGTTTATATACACCATGAATCATACGATCCCAGGAGGCTGTCCTTGTTTTTTAAAATGGCAATTTTCTATTTATGATTACCCAATGGCACATGCTACTCAAAAATTATATTATTATGAAAATGGTTTATTTACATGAAGCAGGGTTTTACATATGAGCTGTTTTATGCAATATCTTTTTATAGAGACCTACATTGTTTGAGGAGTATTGTTTTCCTTTAAATGGGTGGTTCACCTATAGGTTACCTTTTCGTATGCTAATAGAATGGCCAATTCTAAGCAACTTTTACAATTTTATTTTTTTATTTTATAGTTTTTGAATGATTTGCCTTCTTCTTCTGAAATTTTCCAGGTTTCAAATGGGGGTCACTCTGAAAAACAAATGCTGTAAAGCTACAAATGTATTCTAATTCCTACCTTTTATTTCTCGTCTTTCTATTCAGGATTCTCCTATTCATATTCAAGTCTCTTGCATGGTTGCTAGGGTAATTTAGACCCTAGCAACTATATTGCTGAAATGGCAAACTGGAGAGCTGATGAATAAAAACGAAATAACTCAAAAACCCTAAATCAGGGATCCCCAACCTTTTGAACCCATGAGCAACATTTAGAATTAAAAGGAGTTGGGGAGCAACACTAACATGACAAATATTCTTGGGTTGCAAAATAAGTGCTGTGATTGGCTATTGGTAGCCCCTATGTGGATTGTCAACCCACATTGAGGTTCTGTTTGGCAGTGCACCTGATTTTTATACAACAAAAACTTTGCTCCAAGCCTGGAATTTAAAAATAAAATTTTTTTTTTAGGCCACTGGGAGCAATATCCAAGGGGTTGGAGAGCAACATGTTGCTCATGAGCTACTGGTTGGGGATCACTGCCCTAAATAATAAACTAATTGCAAATAGTCTCTGAAATGTGTCATACTAAAAGTGAATTTAAAGATGAACAAACCCTTTAAAGCATTTTTTCAGTGCAAGTTTTTATGGGTTTTTGTTAAAGGGCAAGGAAAGGCAAAGAAATAAAATCCCATTTTTACTTTCTTTAATGAAAAAGAAATCTATCTCCAATATGCATTAATTAAAAAATGTGTACAGTTTTTATAAGAAACCTGACTGTATGCAGTGAAATTCTCCCTTCATTTACTGCTGTGGATAGGAATTGTCAGACGGTCCCTAACTTCTGGCAGGGAAACAATCATACTTATGAACAGCAGGGGGAGCCCCTGCCTTACCAGCAATGCAGAACTCAGGCAGCTTTGTTTTTTGATAATTTATGACGATCCCTAAGAAACCCAGACCACACTGAGCATGTGTATGTAGTCTAGTCTTGCAAAGATGTCTAACAAAGTTATAAGATGACAGCCCCCTGTGGCCAACTTTGAAAGCATAAATCATTTGTTTGATTAGGCTTGTGGTGCAGTAAGTTCATGTTTAGTATACAAAATACAGCATTTCTAGCATTATTCTATTTTAGACTTTCCTTGCCCTTTAATCAAATGTTTTAATAAATAAGCACATTTCTTTAAAAAAACAAATTTAGAATTTATTCAAAGTACAAAAGACAAATTATAAAAATCTGAAATTTGATAAAGATGCCTCCCTGTTGTTCCTCCCTACTGTGTTGTTAAAAGAAGAGCTGATGCAACACAGTGGGAAACTTGTCCCACGCCCATCTTTTTGGAACGTGTTACTGGCATCATATTGAAATAGGGAAAAGATCATACACACTCCTTGCTTTGGCTGGAATCAAGCCTAGAACTCCAGCACTGCAAGGCTAACCATTGTGCCACCATGATGCCTACAGTTACTAATTTGGAGGGGAAGCAGGATCAGATTGGTACAGGGATGATATTTGGCCGGTTGTAGTTGTTCTCTCCAAGGGAAGCTGCAGGTCTGAACTGAGATTCCAAACAGTCAGTCTGAGTGTGGGCAACATGTGCCACAAATGCAGTGAATGTAGAGAACAACCCCCCAATTATATTGAGTCTAATGTGAAAGTGTTTTACTCTCTTAGCCACTAGGTGTCACTGTTGCTTACATTTTATTTCTCTTCACTGTGGTGCTAATTTATGCTCTGTTGATGATAATCATCACCATCATTAATTATTTATATAGTCGAGACAAGATTCACGGTGCTTTGCCCAAGTTATAATGAACAGGGGATACATGGTGGATAACAATCAAGGGTTTACATAGTACAATAGGATTGGAGGGCCCTGCAAATTAAAGTTTGCAAAGTAAAGGTTACTGTACAATTGAGACATTAGGATTTTAGACACAATTTTGTGATTTATAATACAGCATTGATTAATTAAGGAACATTGATTAAGCTTCTTTAAACAGGTGGGCCTTTGAGGAACGTTTTAAAGTTTGGAAAGAAGGAGAAAGTCTGACAGCTCGAGGAAGAGAGTTCCAGAGAAAAGCAGAAGCCAGAGAGAAGTCTTGAAGACAGAAATGGGCAGAAGTGATGAGTGGAGAAGCGAGGCGAAGGAAGGAAGCAGGGCTGGGCCAAGGGGAAGGCAGAGTAGGCATGTGCCTAGGGCGAAACGCTGGGGGGTACCAGGGCCGCTATCAGGGGGGGACTGGGGGGACATGTGTCCCGGGCCCGAGGCTGAAGGGGGGCCCGGCAGTGCTGCATTTTCCCAAGAGCCAGGCCCCCCTTACCAGCGCCGAGCCTATGCGGAAGCGCGCCGATGTGGAAGTGCCGAACAAGACGCGAAGGCAGCCGAAGTCCTGAAGTCAAGGAAATACCCGAAGTCACGTGGACAACGCCAACACTGAAGTCCTGAAGCGGCGAAAATACCTGAAGTTAAGAAAGTATGCTGAAGTCCTGAAGCCACGAGTTCAATTCCACCAACACCCTTGTGGGGTTTTTTTGTTTTTTTTTCAATCCCCTGGCCTCAAATGTTTTCTTTTAATACTCTATAGGCCCCTGTCACCAATTTTTAAAAAAATATATTTTATGGGGCTCCAATATTTTTTTTTTTTAACTTGTTAACGGGGGCAGTGCCACCATTGTTTTTTAAAAAAATATTTTTGGGGCCCCAATTTTTTTAACTTGTAAGGGGGGCCCTGTCGCCAATGTTTTATTAAAAAAAATATTTTTGGGGCCCCAATTTTTTTTAACTTGTAAGGGGGGCCTGGGGGGGTTTAATTTTTTTGCGCTGATGTGGTCTTTTTAACTTTGATGTGGATTCGGCGGGGATTGGGGCGGGGCTTAGATTAGGGTTGCCACCTTTCCCTGTGGCTCAAGCCGGACAGGGGGGTGGTTCCATGACGTCACGGGGCGGTCCCGTGACGTCAGTGGGCGGTCCCGTGACGTCAGTGGGCGGAGCTATGACGCCGCGATCGCCGATTGGCCGATCGCGGCGTCAATCAAGCTAATCCCGCCCGGTTTTCCTTATATGGAAAACCGGGCAGGAAGCATTGAACCGGGCAGCCCTTCAAAATACCGGGCTGTCCGGTTCAAAACCGGACAGGTGGCAACCCTAGCTTAGATGCATGGGTGGGCGGAGCCCAGGGGGCCCGACAATTTTGTTGTGTGGGGCCCCCTAGATTTCTAATGGCGGCCCTGGGGGTACCTACCCCTAGTCTAGTCACTGCTTGCTCTTCAGGTCGGCGTGTGTACCCGGTGCCCATGCATGGAAGTGACAAACACGCATGTGTACATGGGTGCATAATTTCTGCACGCTAATCCTATTTAGCTCATCTGCAACAGCTATACACTCCAGCCGTGCAATGCACAGTCCCGGCGCCGGTCAGAAGCAGAGTGTTGTGTGAAGGAGTGTATTTGGAGATCAGAGATGAAATATACGGAGGGGCTTCATGATTAAGGACCTTGCATGTGAGCGTTAGTAATTTGAATTTGATTCTAGAGGAGATTGGGAGCCAGTGAAGGGACATGCATATGCGCTGGACTGGACTGGGATCCTGGCATTCCTAGTACAGAGAGGCCCAAACAGGCCCACCAGTATATATTTGTATTTTTTTCCTATTAATAACATTGGGATCAACCATCCAAAATACCGACCGGGTGGCAACCCTACCACCAGTCCACTAAATAATGACTTTCTATGGCACCTTACAGCAGCCCCTCTGTCATTTGCCAGAACCACAGATTGCCAGTCCAGGCCTGGAGCAGCTGATGTTGAGTGGTGCGCGCATTTAGAACAGATTGGAGTTATGAAAACTCGTTGAAATAACTGTGAGGAGTAGGTTGCAGTAATCAAGGCGGGAGATGATGAGACTGAATAAGTGTTTTGGTTAATTCTGAACTGAGATATGGTCGTATCCGGGCAATGTTGCGTAGTTGAATACGACAAGATTTTACAATAAATCACAGATAAACATAAATATTTCATATATTAAAGGAAAACTGTCATGGGAAAACGTTTTTTTTTAAACACATCAGTTAATAGTGCTGCTCCATTAGACTTCTGCACTACATTTCTCAAAAGAGCAAACAGATTTTTTTATATTCAGTTTTGAAATCTGACATGGGGCTAGCCATTTTGTCAATTTCCCAGCTGCCCCAGGTCATGTGACTTGTGTCAGCTTTTTAGGAGGGAACTGCTTTCTGGAAGGTTGCTGTTTTTCCTTCTCAATGTAACTGAATAGTATGCAGTGGGACATGGGTTTTACTATTGAGTGCTGTTCTTAGATCTACCAGGCAGCTGTTATCTTGTGTTAGTGAGCTGTTATCTGGTTACCTTCTCATTGTTCTGTTGTTAGGCTGCTGGGTGGGGGAAAGGGAGGGGGTGATATCACTCCAACTTGCAGTACAGCAGTAAAGAGTGGTTGAAGTTTATTAGAGCACAAGTCACATGACTTGGGGCAGCTGGGAAATTGACAAAATGTCTAGCCCCATGTCAGATTTCAAAACTGAATATAAAAAAATCTGTTTGCTGTTTTGAGAAATGGATTTCAGTGCAGAATTCTTCTGGAACAGCACTATTATGCATTTTGGAAAAAAAATTTTTTCCCATGACAGGATCCCTTTAAACTCTAGGCAAAAAGTATGTTCAGTACAAGCTCTATTCATTGAACTAATGTTAAAAAGGGGGGTATGCTTTAAAGGGCAAGGAAAGGCAAAGAAATAAAATCCCATTTTTACTTTCTTTAATGAAAAAGAAATCTATCTCCAATATACTTTAATTTTAAAATGTGTACCGTTTTTATAAGAAACCTGACTGTATGCAGTGAAATTCTCCCTTCATTTAGTGCTTCTGGCAGGGAAACAATCACTTATGAACAGCAGGGGGAGCCCCTGCCTTACTTACCAGCCATGCAGAACTCAAGCAGACCATACTGAGCATGTGCAGTGCCAGTGTCAGACAAAGATGTATAACAAAGTTACAAGATGACAGCCCCCTGTGGCCAACTTTGAAAGCATAAATCATTTGTTTGATTAGGCTTGTGGTGCAGTAAGTTCATGTTTACGTTTAGTATACAAAATACAGCATTTCTAGCCTTATTCTATTTTACACTTTCCTTGCCCTTTAAGGTCAGTGGAATTTGGTTTTATAACTATAACACATAGATTTCCACTGCAGGGATACTGTGTATGGTGCTACAAGCAGAACAAAGGATTAATGTCCTGATGTGAGAGTAGAGAGATAAGGACCATGCACTATGCCCAAATGTAATCTCTTGGCAATAACCTTCACTGATATCTGGTAAACCTGTAATCTAGGAAATTAAACAAATGCCAAAGGAAAATAAAACACAGATTTTTTAATGGAATTCATTGTTTGGCTTTGACACATAAACTGAGTGTGTTGCAATATACTGTAAATGTATATAGTGGAAACCCCCAGCATTGTGTGCTATGTTTAACCATACTTATATTTATTGATTCTGCTTTTGGAAGTTTTCCTGATACCTTCACCCCAGAAAAGTCAACCCAACAGTAGCTGGCATATCAGCACCTACCTTAACACCCCATTGGGTGAACATATGCCTACAGGTCTTAGAAAAGTATCTTCTTTCTAATTCAAACAAGGTGGAGTTCAGATCATTTCAGCTAATTCTTCTTGTTGTTTTATAGAAGGAGGTGGAACTTTGATGACCTGATGAGGTCTCCTCTGTTTGTTGTTTCATTTCACAAGGTATATCAGAGACTTATGTTCCATTCACCCCAGTATAGAGTTTCAACCATCTCCCCACTACTCACAATAAACAATTCAACTTATTTTATGAACCACCAACAGCCAAGGAAGTCACAGTAGGCAGCAGGTACTACTAATATGAAGGAATCTTTAGGTTATCTCATGGGTTCAGAATATTCCAGGATCTTCTCAGAGGCCAATAAGTATTCAACTGATTTATTTCCAAGAGGATCGCTAGCTGGGGCTGACATTTACTTTATGCAAGGTCATGAGGAGTGACCAGGTGTAATCTACTAAGGCAGTGGTCCTCAAACTTGGCCCTCCAGCTGTTAAGGTACTACAAGTCCCACAATGCATTTGCCTGACTGTGGCTGTCAGACTCCATCATTGCATTGTGGGACTTGTAGTTCCTTAACAGCTGGAGGGCCAGGTTTGAGGACCTCTGTACTAAGGCCTCATCCTGCAGCAATATCTGCCCAGAAGACAAAGGGGTCCGTTTACTAAAGTGCAGTAAATTTGACCATAAGTTTCTGCATGTTATCGATGAGAATATTTTTCCGCCAGAATATTCGTAGCGACTAAGTTTACTAAACAGCGATGTGCTCAGAAGTCATTGTGATCACTTGCGGTAACTACGTTAGCAAAAGCTTACGTTAGCGGTAATTGTAGCGAGTTGCGAATTTTCTGGATACAAATTACATTTGCATTTATTTATTCTAGAAAATAGTCTTGTTTTATGCGGTAATAATGGCGTTAATTATAGGAATTTTTACTGTGACATTTATGGCCAGAAATGCATCTTCAAAACTCATAAACTTTATTGACTGATGATTATACAACAACATTACAGAGTGACACCAATGAAACATGTCTGTATCATATAAACCCATACTTCATCCATCCACTCACACACCCTTCTGCCAATAGAATCCTATAAACAAGAAATCCTACCAGTTAATTCTTTGTATCATTTAAATGCACAGTTTAATTAAACTCCCATTGAGAATTTTCTGGCCAAAAAACAAGTTAACGCCACTATATAGATGGCGTTAAAATTTTGCAAATATTCTGACGTTCATTTTGTCTTTCACACATTTCGCTGTTTAATAACCCAGGCGTTAATGTAGCGTTATTTTCAGCAGATGCGATAACTGGCGAACACATATTCTTGAGCAAGAAAATTCACAAATTTACATTTACCGCAGGTTAATAAACTCTCGAAAACATATTCTGCGTTGAATTTGACTATATTTTGTGCACAAATTTTTACCGCACTTTAGTAAATGGACCCCAAAGTGCCATCACAAAAGCCAATAACTATACCACTATGGCATAAAGGGATTGTTATAATCCATGCAGATCCCTTAGTCTGGCATCTTCACCACCCTAAGACCCCTACTAATGGCTTAGAACTCTAAAAACTATGTCTTTACCTTCATTTATAGGGCGCATAGCTGCTACTTTTGGGCCAAACTCCACTATGCACCGGAGAGCTCTAAATATATCCCTAAATTGGTCACTGTACCTGGGCATGTTCATGGGTTTGTATAGCACAAACCTCCTTCAACAGCACAAATCTTAAGAAATCCAAGTATACTCAGTGGGACACTGGAATAGAAACATTTTAGACTCAAGAAGTGGAACTTTCTTGTCTGTACTTTTAATAATAGGTAAAGCTTAGTATAGAAATAACAATAGCAAGTTTGTAACCTGTTCTTTGTACCAGTCACTATAGTGGTCTCTGTCCTTTAAAAATGCAATTAGGTTAGGCTGGAACCAAAATATCATTCTCTCCCACCTCTGAAAGTGGACAGGGCTTTCAAGAATGAGTTACAGGTATGGGACCTTTTATGCAGAATGCTCGGGGCCTGGGGCTTTCCAGAAAATTGATCTTTCTGTTATTTGGCTCTACATTTACTAGAAAATCATGTAAACGTTAAATGAACCCAATAGGTTGGTTTTGCCTCCAATAAGGATTAATTTTATTTGTTGGAATTAAGTACAAGATACTGTTTTATTATTACAGTGAAAAAGGAAAAACATTGATTAATTGGGTAACATGGGTTCTAGGGGAGATGGCCTTTCTGTAATTTATAGCTTTTTGGATAACGGGTTTCTGGATAACAGATCCCATACTTGTACTGTATTTGAGGTCTCAACCTAAAAATGTTTATTGATAGACAGTGAAAGAGCCCAAAGTATAATGTAATGGCTCTCTGTGTTTTGCTCTCTGACATGCAATGAGACAATGCAACTTCTGGATATGTGTTTGTTTCAGCATTACTCACACTTGTGTCTCAGTGTCTGCATGTTCACTGACTTGTCATTGTGTTTCTCTTGTGTTCAAATATTTTATTGGATTTTTCACAATGCAAAAAGAAAATGACATGACTGCTACAATCCTGCCATTTCAGAAACATGTAACAGGTAGCAAACGCATGAGCTAGTTCAAAAACATGAAAAATATTCATTTATAACAAATAATAAAATATATAAATAAATAATCAAAAATAGTAAACGTATTTTTTTTTTTTTTTAAACATCAGAATCACGGATATGTTTTACAAATGGAGATACTTAAATATTTGATTTATGGAATAACAAACTTCAAAATAAAGAGACCATGTAAGCTTGAATGAGTCTGTGAATATGTTTTCTTCTGATTTAATTTTCAACGCTTCTTGCCAACTGAGTAAGTTACGGTATGAAGTGATATCTGATATTAAAGTAGATTTCTTTTTTAGCCAATAACTAAATAGTGCTTTTTTTGATGCGGTTCTGATAATGCTTTCTTCTTGCACTTTTCATGCTTCTTCTTTGGGCTTGACCTTCCTTGTGTTATTTTCACGTTTTACATTTTCCAGCCTCGGCCTGACCTTGGTTCCACCTTGATTCCTAGAATCTGTCCAACCTTGATGACTCTTTTGTTAGGAGTGACCTTACATCACAGTATTGAGTTTGTTGGCCTAGCCTTCTCTAGATGATGCCTTCACCCAAGCTGCCAGACTGAGGTTTCTTATTACCATCAAAGGCCTGTCCTTGTACTTAAGGCTCCATGGTCCACCTTTTGCTGAGCCTCTCTTGTCTCCTGCTGCCACTCATTATTATACCTGTAATAATCTTTTTATATATTTTATCTCAGCCAGGTTATTTATTGCTCTTGTTTGTAAAAAACATACCAATTAGACATGCAGAGGATGATGTGCTCGATGAACTCTGCCCACGTAGAACAAGGCCAAGATGGTACTCTGGTCTAGCTGCAATGTTTCTCTGCAGTTTGTCAGGTGTTTGCAATATTTCCAAGAAACAATTAGAAGCAATAAAACTTCTTATTCTCTGAAGAACTAGCTTATTATAGGCAAAGTCCACTCATCTATTAACTTTTGATGTGAGTAATTGCATTCTGTTCTGTTCCGAGCCTGCAACTGAATCTGATCGTAGCGGATCAATATAAATTTTTGTTTTTATTGGATAAGAAAGCAAGAGTAATGAGATACTGGTTAATACCTGGGTCCCCAATAGAAACCTGCTTTAATCCTCATGAATTACCTCAGTGGGGTTGGGGACCAACCAAACTGCCCTGACTGCTTCTCCTGTTTATTACAAAGGAGAGATGCATAGCAGGGTTGCAGGCACCATGTCCTACTGGTCAATGTCCTCTTCTCTGCAATGCACTAGAGCATGAAGTAAGGTCCAGGTTGCCTCCTATTATTATATCACTGAAAAGAGAACATCAAACAGTAGAAGATGGTGTCTGCCACCCACTGTGATATATGCTGGACAGTGGGGGGCAGTAGATGTGATATATCACCAGTAGATCTTTCCAGCTGACACAAGGTCACCCATTCTGATTAGAAGAAAAGAGGTTCCGCCTAAATATTAGGAAGGGATTTTTTACAGTGAGAGTGAAGGTGTGGAATTCTCTCCCTGAATCAGTGGTACAGGCTGATACATTAGATAGCTTTAAGAAGGGGTTGGATGGCTTTTTAGAAAGCAAGGGAAGACAAGGTTACGGAAGATAGCTCATTATACAAGTTGATCCAGGGACTGGTCCCATTGCCATTTTGCTAGGAGGGAATTTTTTCCCCCCTCTGAGGCAACTGGAGGCTTCAGATGGGTTTTTTGCCTTCCTCTGGATCAACTAGCAGTTAGGCAGTTTAAAAAAAAAGTTAAAAGGTTGAACTTGATGGAGTTATGTCTTTTTTCAGCCTATGTTACTATGTATGTATGTGATACTCTGCCTATTACAATAAAGAGAGTAGGGAGGCCTAGGGTTTTAAGCATGTTTTTGTTCTTATTTAAACATTAGTAATAGCCAAGGCTCGAACTAGAGGTAGGCAAAAGAGGGACGTGCCTAGGGTGGAACAGTGGGGGAGGCACTAGCAATGTACCGCTTGTCTACCTACCTTTAATTCAGAGCATTCTGGGAAATGCGGAAATGCTGTGCTTGATAGTGACAAGGGGTGAAAAGGAAAGGTTTGTGACGAGTCCCCACTTGCCACCTCACTGGTGCACAATTGAGGATGGGGCTTGTCTTGGGCAACTTGTGTAACTCTGAGGAAGTGCCGTAAGCGAAAGAAACACGTTAGTTGCTGCACATACCCACTGCCATATACATGCATCATATGTTGGAATAAAGCCACATCTTTAAAGTAAACTTCAGTGACTTCGTTTGATGTTTGGATCGGTGCCGATTGAAACGGGATAACACTTTCTTGCTTGATGTACCAGACGGAAGTTGCCGGGTTTCCCGCGAGAGCTGCGGCCAATGAGGAGCGCTGTACTGACATAGTCCCATGCCATAATTGAAAATTAAATGTTAAAAAACCTGTTTGCTCTTTTAAAAAATTCTCCTGGAGATGCATTTTGAAAAAAGTATGTTTTCCAGTGACAGTATCCCTTTAAAAAGCAAAATATTTTTATTGCATTTCATTACTTCATCATTTTGAGAAACTGTTTAACTAAATTAAGATTTAGTTCTAAAATGCTAATTGTATTCTTATGTCATTTACACATTAGTAAAAGATGAGAATTTGCTGAAGTTATAAATTTGCACGTTATTCCGCAGTGAGGAATCGGAACAAAATGATGCAGTTCAGTAACAACGAGGCACACGATCTGTTTCATTTTGGGCTGTAGGTTTAAGGGCCGTGACCTCTCCCTGATGGATTCAGGCCTCAGTTTGGTTTCTTGCCCCGCTATGTGTCCTACATGTACAGGATGTTTAGGTTGGACAGGACTTTTCAGCAAAGGAACCTCGTACATCTAATGCCGAATGACAAGGGTCACAGAGAGAGATTTTTGTTGGAATTTGAAGGTGGTGGGAAAGACTTTTGGAGCTGATTCAATTTTTTTTTTTTTTTTTTAAAAAGGGAAAATGGTTGCATGTGTTAAATACTGTAGTATTATTTGCAAATTGCAACAATCCTTTATTTATATAGTGCTGACTGGTAATCATATTCATCAGTTCCTGTCCAAGTGGAGCTTACAATCTAAGATCCCTATAACAGTCACAAAGCTCACACTAGGGCCAGCAGGCCCAGATTTGCCACCTGGGCACCCCAAGGACAAATCACCCTTCGATGTGCACCCCCCCCCCCCCCCCCCCCCCCCACACTCCTGCTTGCTCCCTCCCATCTGCACCCCTTGCTTGTTTGAGCTTTCTTTCATTCTGGGGACTTAGCGTGCACAAGATTTACGCAATGAAATGGGGCATACGGCCCCTTAAAGGGCAAGGAAAGTCTAAAATAAAATAAGGCTAGAATTGCTGTATTTTGTATACTAAACATAAACAAGAACTTACTGCATCACAAGCCTAATCAAACAACTGATTTATGCTTTCAAAGTTGGCCACAGGGGGCTGTCATCTTGTAACTTTGTTATACATCTTTGCAAGACTACATACACATGCTCAGTGTGGTCTGTGCTGCTTAGGGATTGTCATACATGATAAAAAAACAAAGTTGCTTGAGTTCTGCATGGCTGGTGAGGAAGGCAGGGGCTCCCCCTTCTGTTCATAAGTATGATTCAGTTAAGGTGGCCATACACGGGCTGATAAAAGCTGCCGACAGACAGTCGAAAGTCAGCCAGATGTCGATCGGGCAGGATTAAAAATCTTGTCGGATCGCGGCTGCATCTGTTCGTTGATGCGGTCCCGCGATCCAACCGCCCGTATCCCTTGCGTTGTGATCTGATCGTTGGGCCCTAGGGCTAACGATCGGATTTGACCGTCTGACAATTCCTATCCACAGCATTAAATGAAGGGAGAATTTCACTGCATACTGTCAGGTTTCTTATGAAAATGGTACACATTTTTTAACTAAAGTATATTGGAGATATATTTCTTTTTCATTAAAGAAAGTAAAAATTGGATTTTATTTCTTTGCCTTTCCTTGCCCTTTAATTTGTGCTGCTCTAGGGCCAGGCTTTTGTGGCCTTCCCATAAATCCAGACCTGAGGGCCAGTTTCATCAGCATCCAGCAGTGATATATATGGGTTTCTTTAAAGAAGATAAACACCAAGTTGATCACCAGAAACATGTGAGGAGTCATGTGCTCATGACCTCTTAGTGCTAGGGTTGCAACCTTAACTGGAAAAAAATACCGGCCTTACTATATTTTTGCCATTTTTTCCAATTCGTAACATTGTCATCAAGCATGATTTTTACCGGCCAGGCCGGTAAAAATAACCACTAACCACTAGTCCTTTGCAGTGAAAGTGTTAGACCGTAGGATGTACCAGGTAAGATCTCCATTTATCCCTCTGTAGATTTATGTTCACGCATGACCTTTACCCATTCTGACCCTTTTGGCCAGATTTCTTTATATTTCCTTCTTGTGCTCATTAAATACGTTCACTATAAAGATAAATATTTGTGACTTGCTTGAGACTCTCACCTCAATAGAGAAAGCAGCAACTCTGACACTCTCAAGAGAGCTTGAGACTTCAAAGTTATAGGGGAAAACATTTGATATGAGGCCTAACAAAAAAATGGTGAAAAGGTGATACCTTTATTGGCTAACTAAGATGACAATCATAGCAAGCTTTCAGAACATTTCAGTTCCTTCTTCTATCAGCTTTGGGCAATCACATCATAACATAGGCTTATGCAGAGCCATCTGGAAAAAAACCACATCAATGGGTCAATGCCATCCTTGTCAAGTCTAACCTAAACCTATTTATGTTTGAGTTCTTACAAGCAGCTGACTATGCCTGGGGCTACACGTGCTACATACACCCTATCCCCGCATAATCCTGCATTCTGATTGGCTGCTTAACAATGTATCAGCGGCACATAGCAGGAAGACACGCAGGCTCAGTGGAGGAAGGTTTGTACATGTTTGGAAAAATACTGGTGTTTACGTGACTGCCAAAACCAACTTGTTGCTTCAGGAATAATATATTATCATAGGAGCCTGTGTTTACTGATCTGGTTTTAAAAATGTATAATTAGGAGAATTAGTCACCATTGCAGCAACCTTTTACCCACATTCTATATGTCAACAAGACGGATTTGCCAGGCTGGGACTAAATGCAAGGAATACAAATGCCAAGTGCCTGTGATGCCAGAGACAGCTCCTTTCCTGCACACAATTACTAACCCTCCTTTGTTCTGCTGTTTTTAGAGGGGTTGGAAAAATGATAAAGAAAGCAATATATTTTGCCAGACTTTTGTTTAACCCTTTCACTGCCAGCCATTTCGTCCAAAACGGAACATCTACTGCCAAGC
>CM044439.1:153264926-153279334 GCA_024363595.1 Xenopus borealis
CCAGATAACAGCTCCCTAACACAAGATAACAGCTGCCTTGTAGATATAAGAACAACACTCGGTAGTAAAAACCCATGTCCCGCTGCGTACTATTCCGTTATATTGAGAAGGAAAAACAACAGCCTGCCAGAAAGCTGTTCCCTCCTAAAGTGCTGGCACAAGTCACATGACCAGGGGCAGCTGGGAAATTGATAAAATGGCTAGCCCTGTGTCAGATTTCAAAACTGAATATAAAAAAATCTGTTTGTGCTTTTGAGAAATGGATTTCAGTGCGGAATTCTGCTGGAGCAGCACTATTAACTGAGGCTAATCTCTAACTCCTTACACAAAACAGATTCTAGGATCAGAGGACCCCAGACTGTGACTGCCCCTGCAGGGAATTGGTTTTAGCCCAGGGAATGCTGAATTACATTGTTGGCCAGTGTATGCAGATGTAACAACTGACGGTAGATAAAGGGTATCCAGCTAAATGTCAGACAGAGACATAACTCTTTCTCCTCACGCACAGGTGGATTTCATGGATATCTGCGAGTCCATCCTGGAAAGGAAGAGGCATGACAGCGAGAGGTCCACGTGCAGCACTTTAGAGCAGAATGATTTTGAAGCGGTGGAAGCGCTGGTGTGCATGAGTTCCTGGGGACAGCGGTCACATAAAGGAGAGGTGCTCAAGATGAGGCCTTTAACTCCTGCCTCGGACTCGTCCGACTTTATCATGCACTGCGACACTGCACAGCAGCTGCCCAAAGATTATCATTCCATTTCTATGCTGGTAAGTGCCCATGTTTGCCCACTATTGTTTATTATCTGTGTTCATGTGTACGTGGCAAGACTGGAACTTGTAGAGAATTAAAAGTTTAAATCATTCAAGCTGCATTCTGGTTGCCAGGGTCAAGGTCCTTCGCAGCAAGATGGTATGGTAACAGTTGGAAGAGTTAAAATACTAGGAATAGGAAAGTTAAAGGCCAAGCAGGGATTGCTGCTGGAAATGTAATCTTAGGGGAACTTCATTATAATGAGATGTTTTCATATGTCCAGACATCCAAAGCTATAAAACCATAGTATTTCAATGGCAGCATTATCTTGTTTTTGTTACTAGGCTGTTTACTTCCTCTCTACACTGTAAATTCCTTTAGTTCCAGGTACAGCCTCCCTAGAGCCTGGCATTATATCAAAGCTTACCTAAACCCACTGTATTACACAACCTTTGTGTGCCAAGCCCTTGGCAAGCTTTTCCAGGGATGTCTACCCTGTGGCTATGGGAGCTGTAGTTCAGCAACTGAAGTAGATTCTATGATGCGTTTATTTAGTAGGGATGATCTTGATTGGGCCTGTGCCTTTTGTTTTCTTTGTTTTTCTAATTTCAGTAACCATGCTTCGCTCCACGGTGTCTCTCTAATGCTGAGTGCCCAAGCTGTATACCCTTTTTGGCCATACCTAAAGCAATTTCCTCTTAAATAGAAAAATTAAACCTTTAATGTAATATATTAAGGATTTAATAAAAAAAAATCTAATATACACCAGTGTGCACTTTGCCCGAGTGAGCATACTCCCACTATAGGCCACTTTTCACCTCCAATAACTACTGTTGATCTTTTATTTTGAATTGGTACCACCAAAATAAACAGGTAAACCTTTTAAATTTGTTAATCCTCCGAAGGGCAAGTAAAGCCCCAGGATATCTCCTCACTAATATGGACATCGCATAAGACATTTACAGCAGATATATATACCAAACCTATTTTAAGGCCATGTAATATCCATATCAGGAGCAAGTTTTAACTGGTGAACAAAATGTATGATCTTTAAAATCTGCTTTTTTGTTGCATGCATAGATGAAGCTGTTGTATGTTCCTCCCAGTCTAGCAACTCTGCAAGAGACTCTTTTATCCACCCCCTTTACCACCTAATCCTGTCACTTTGGCTGTTACAGCATACAGGTTGTGGTCTGCCTCCAGTAATGCTTGCTAGCTCTTCTACTGAGTAACACACTTCCCTCTGCTTGTGTGGGTGTTGCTGTACTGGGACACATACAACAGTACAAGCAGAAGGCAGAAATGCGTTTGGAAATAGACAATAGCCTATTTGCTTATACATGGAATACAGATATTCTAGTCTAGTGCAATTATAACTAGTAGTAATCACATGCCACTGCAATGTATACATATAATCGTTCTTTTTTTTTTTTAATCTTTATTGCAGTGTATGACCCCACCACGCAGCCCTGAGTTTGCAGAACCTTGCACTATGCTCCCACCTGCCTCCCATGTGACATATTCCAAGCCAGTAACTGTCATGTCAAGCAGTTCCGTCTGTTCAGTCAGCTCTTCAAATGTGGACAAGCCTTTGGTTTTGAGCATCCCCAGACCATCTTCTCCGGTGGTGGAAGTATCTAAGCCATGCAGAGCAATGGCCACCAGCGTGATACGCCACACAGCAGACAGCACTCCTTTCCGTCACATACCCGAGGCACAAGCAAAATCACCAGCATCTAAATGCACTGCCGAAAAGAAACCCAAATCTGATCATTCCAAACCTCCAGAAGAAGCACCAGCCCCCCAGAACCTTTCCCACACACTTCATCACCCTCAGCCCAAACTCCCGTGTACCAGCAATACAGAAGGCAGCCAGCAGCCAATGTCCTTTGAAAGTGATCAGTCTAAGGAGGCCAATCAGTTGCTTCCCATTTCTGTTCCTGTGTCCAGCTCCCCGTTGCTCTGTCAGATGATTCCAGTTACTGGCCAGGCAGGCATTATTTCTGCCTTTATTAAGCCTTCTTCCCAGCCCATTTCGAATACAGTACAGCCTATTCTCCCCCAGTCTTCCCCTGTCTCTCAGCCAGTGCTCATGGGAGCTCCAGTATCTCAGGGTGCTTTAATGCTTGTGCTTCCTCAGGCTTCCATCTCACAGTCCCCCCAACAGTGTCCACAGACTCTCATGGCTGTAGGTAACACCAAGCTACTCCCTCTCGCTCCTGCCCCTGTTTTTATTGCTTCAGGACAGAGCAGCCCCCCCCAAATGGACTTCTCTAGAAGGCGCAACTATGTCTGCAACTTCACTGGGTGCAGGAAGACCTACTTTAAAAGTTCCCACCTAAAGGCACACCTTCGCACACACACAGGTGGGTACATTGCCTCCAAAATAGGAAAATCATACTTCAAACGGGCATTCAAACCGATATGTGGGTTTTTTTACCGTCATTTGGGCTCATTTCTCTTCACAAGACAAATTCGCATCAGTGCAGTAATCCATAGCAACCAATCTGATTTAATGCCATTATGTAAATAGCAGTTGACTGGACAACCCTCGCTGCTGATTGCTTCGGCAGACAAAGGTCACTGCACTGGTGCAACTAAGCAACCACTTCTCAGATGAAGAAAAATAGCAGTCAGCAGGAGGCATTTACTTGTCTGCAACAAACACCTGATTGGTTGGTATAGATAACTAGACCTGGACAAACTCTGGTCCTTTTATTATATGACTTTTATTATATGTCTGCCTAACTCATTAGTTACCCTGTTTGATGTCCTCCTATGGATGTCTAATATGGAGCTAAGTCTAGGCCAGAAGCTACATTCATATTAATAACACAAGTTGCGGAGCTCTTTCATATTAATCAGTCACATGCTTTATTAGCTCAGGTCAACGGATAAGGCAATTCCACTAGCACTGACTGTCATAGACGATAGAGCATCAGAAGTGACTTCACATAGTATGTAAGAAATTCTCTCAGTGGGGTAAACTTTGTTACATTGGCACTTTTGTACCTGAGCTCTTAAGCTGACCATAGTCACAAAGATCCGATCCTACGAATCATTGTACAAACGGACATCCCCATCTCACTAACCTTCAGATCAAATAAAGTAGTAAAAGCACAGATCAGCCGATGTTCTGCTCCTGACATGGATCGTACGAAAGTTGTGTCCGACAAAACCTAGTGACAGTCTCCCTCTGAAATACAATACTCACAGAGATATTATCGGCAGCCGACAGAAATTTGTCCGATCGATCGGCACGACAAATGTCTGGAAACTCCACACACGATCCGAAAATCGTATGAATCCAGGATTCATATGATCGGATCGTTGCATCTATGGCCAGCTTTAGTCACAACAACCAACTAGCAGTATTTACAGGTCCATGACAGGTCTAATAAAGCAATACTTTTGTTGAAGGTTATTGGACATGGGTGTTGCTACGTTATTCTAAAATCAAGCCAGCCTTCTTTAAAGGGATACTGTCATGGGAAAACGTGTTTCTTTCAAAACGCATCAGTTATTAGTGCTGCTCCAGCAGAATTCTGCACTGAAATCGGTTTCTCATTTTGAACCCTGACATGGGGCTAGACATACTAGCAGTTTCCCAGCTGCCCCCAGTCATGTGACGTGCTCTGATAAACTTCAGTCACTCTCTACCTCTTTACTGCAAGTTGGAGTGATATCACCCCTCCCCCCAGCAGCCTAACAACAGAACAATGGAAATGTAACCAGATAACCGCTGCCTGGTTGATCTAAGAACAGTAGTCAATTGTCCAAACAACAGCCTGCCAGGAAGCAGTTCCATCCTAAAGTGCTGGCTCTTTCTGAAAGCACATGACCAGGCAAAATAACCAGAGATGGCTGCCTACAAACCAATATTATAAATAAAAAATACACTGGGAATAATTTGCAGTGTAAACAGTGTAATTAACATAAAAATCATGACAGAATCCCTTTAAGGCACATTCATATAAAATCGAAAGTGTAACAATTTTCCGATTGCGTGTGATTTTTTTTTTTTAAATGTATTTTTTATTCTATTTTGCAGGGGAAAAGCCTTTCAGCTGTAACTGGGAAGGATGCGATAAGAAATTTGCTCGCTCTGATGAACTTTCCAGGCACAGAAGAACTCACACTGGGGAAAAGAAATTTGCCTGCCCCGTGTGCGACCGCAGATTTATGCGCAGCGATCACCTTACGAAACACGCCCGGCGGCACATGACCACCAAGAAAGTGCCCACCTGGCAAGCAGAAGTTGGAAAACTGAACAGAATCTCTGCGTCAGACAAAATCCAAAGCTCCGGACCATCACTCAACATGTTGGTGTCTATGCCCGCTCCTGTTTAAAACTGTGTGAGCCAATTGAAAGCTCAGACTCTCTGAAGCTCCAAAGACTTCAGCTATACCCACCAATGCCCTGGGTCCCTTCCAGTGTAACTCTGTGTGACACAACTTCTAAACAATGCAAGTTTATTGTGTTTTGCTAATCTTATTGACAATGGCATCATATCTTGTCCTGGCAATAAGCAAAGACTTTCTTACCAGCGAGCCTGCTCTACCCAGCGCAAAACCCTTTATCTGCTTCCTTGACTTTTCTCATTGTTATGAGCAGAAATCATATATATATATATATATCTTCATTTCAGACTTTGCGCCAGGGCATGCTTATAAGGGAAGCAAAAAAAAAATAACAACAAGATCTTGGCCAATATACATTGTGGCAAAATGCATCTGTGCACAGAATTCAAGGAAGCACTAGGTAAGCTTTAAGGAGGAAATGGTTAGTTTGGACCATAGGATTTCATTAAATAAAGTGTATATTGAGGTCCCTTGCACAAGTGAATTCAGGTGTTTTGACAAACCAGTTTATTTCCCAAACATTTTGTCTCCTTCCAGTCTGGGATGCCGGTAATAGAAGTTATGGGGAAACATCAAAACTCAGAAAAATTCACTAAAAGGCTTACCCCCTATATCTAAATTTGCCCAGTAGCAGTAACCCATAGCAACCAATAAGATGTTTGGTGACCAGTAAACCCTACCTGCTGATTGGTTGCTTCTCCTGGGCAAACTTAGTTCCTTTTATTACATGAGCACTGGAACTGGGCAGATTAACATCATACTATGGATAGGCACAGCTTAGGAACCAAGGGAAAATATACTGCATTTTTAAGAAAAGTTTACTTTCCCTTTCCACCCTTAAATTAGTCTCAAGTATAAAGGCTTGGCTTACTGTGAGCACAAAGTAGTCTTACCTTGCATTCATTGGAATTCCATGGGAGGGAATTGGCAGATGCTTTTGTGTTTCCCTGGTAAATCCCAGAGCCAATTCATTTGTATAAGTGCAAACCGTAAGCCATTCCTTAAAGGGGTGGTTCACCTTTAAGTTAATTTTTAATATGATCTAGAATGTTCTATTCCTAGAATCTTTGCAATTGGTCTTCATTATTTGTTTAAAGTTGAAGTTTGAATTTTCTTTCTCTTCTACATGTTTCATTTGTATTATTGTTACTTTTTAATTACTCCTCTTTCTATTCTGGCCCTTTCCTATTCATATCCCAGTCTCTTATTCAAGAGAACCCTAGCAACCAGATGGCTGAAATTGCAAACTGGAGAGCTGTTGAATAAAAAGCTAAATAATTCAAAAACCACATAATGAAAACCAATTGCAATATATCTCAGAATATCACTCTCTACGTCATACTAAAAGTTAACTCAAATGTGAACAACCCCTTTAATATCTTGCTGTCTCTGTTAGGGAAGATAAATGCTCCTAGAGGGTATGTTTTCCCCTTTTGGACAATCCATTACTGCTGCTTTGCCCGTGTGTTTTGGTTTTTTTTTCCCATTTCCATCACTGTACAGTACACTTTATTATACTATAAGAAATAAAAACCAGCCAGATAGTTAACTTTATTTTTAACTCCAGACAGAAGTTACACATCACTTTGTATGTTTATCAAAGGGAATTTGATACCGCTTGTTTAAGTATATTGCACTATTCTTTATATGTAATGTTCCAATGTATGTTATTGTCCTGTATGTATTAAATTTGGTTTCTTTTGTAACATGGACTTCTTGTGTGTGTTGTGCTGTACAGCTGTGAGTGAAGGGGCTGGTGTTTGTATGAATTCATTGAGGTGTGACACAAAGGCCTGGACAACCTGTGGGTTGTGGAAAATGCCAGAGGGGCTGCTGTAAAGTCTGATAGATATTATTTATTGGGCTGGTGGGGGAAGTTTGGGTGTACTTGGAATCAGGGGGGTACTCCTGTACTGTGCCTGAAGGGGCTGGCTGTGCTCCGCTTTTTCTAAATAGTCGGGCCCCCCTTTACTGTGGCCGACCTGCCTCTCCTGAAGTGCCAAAGCGGGCGAACAGTCCGGAACCCCCAAAAAGGCCTGAAGTCTTGAAGCGACGAAAAATCCCAAAAGGCCAAAGAGACGCAAAACGCTGAAAAAACCCAATGTCCCGAAGCGCTGAAAAGGCCCAAAGTGCCAAAGAGACGCTAAACGCTGAAAAGACCCGATGTCCTGAAGCACTGAAAAGGCCCGAAGTGCTGAAAAGACCTGATGTCCAGAAGTGCTGAAAAGACCTGATGTCCAGAAGTGCTGAAAAGACCTGATGTCCAGAAGTGCTGAAAAAGCCCAAAGTCATGAACACAACCAAATCTCCTGGCCACCAATGTATTATTTTAATACTCTATAGGCCTGCCACCAGGTGGGGGGGGTCGGGCTGGCACCAATTTTCTACTTAACTTATAGGGGGGCCCTGACCACCAATATATAACTTATGTGGGGGCCCTGGTGCCACAGATTTTTTTTTTTTTAGCTTATAAGGAGGCCCTGACCATCAATGGCTTTTTATAATGTTTGTGTGGGGGGTTACCTTTTTTTAGCTCTGATGTCTGTGTGGTCTTTTAACTGTGCTGTAGAGTGATTGGGATCGTGGCCGGGCCGAAAAAATGTTGTTGTATGGGGCCCCATGATTTCTAATGGCGGCCCTGCTTGGAATGCCAGGGCCTATTCCGAAGTTGCAATCTAGAGAGCTGCTGAAAAAACACAAAAAAATCACAAATAATATAAAATGGAAACCAACTGTACATTGTCTCAGAATATCACTCTCTACATCATACTGAAAATTAACACAAATTTGAACGACCCCTTTAAGGGGTAACTTCTGTAGCTCTTTCAGCACTTGGCCAGTTGGCTGTCTTATTTGTTTTCCCTTTCTTTTTTTAACATTTGCATTTATGCTGCTAACAGTCGTGGAAGGGGCCTTGAATACAATGTGCTCCTGCAAATGTATATTTTTCCATGGTGAGACCAAATTATTCCAATTTGATTTTGTTGGTGGAACAACACGACTCATACTGTATGCATCAGCATTTTCCTGCAGAGTTTATCTTAGGGGCTTGTTCGTGTTCTACTGTTGCCTGTATGATTCCATTCCTGGATATTTCTAGCTGGCTACATACCAATGGCCACAGACCACACCACACCTTAAAGGGATCCTGTCATGCGAAAAACATTTTTTTTCAAAACACAGTTAATAGTGCTGTTCCAGAAGAATTCTGCATTGAAATCCATTTCTCAAAAGAGCAAACAGATTTTTTTTTTATATTTCATTTTGAAATCTGACTGCTGTGTTTGCTTCAGAAACACAACTATTGTTTATAAATAATCTGCTGTGTAGCAATGGGGGTCCCCCCAGTCCGACTCCTGATAACTTAAGCATGTGCGGGTATAGGACCTGTTATCCAGAATGCTCAGGACCTGGGGTTTTCCGAATAATGGATCTTTCTGTAATTTCACACCTTAAGACTACTAGAAAATCACGTAAACCTTAAATAAACCCAATAGGTTGGTTTTGCTTCCAATAAGGATTCATTATATCTTAGTTGGGATCAAGTACAAGCTACTGTTTTATTATTACAGAGACGGGACATTCTTATTATTTAGATAATATGGAGTCTATGGGAGATGGACTTTCTGTAATTCTGAGCTTTCTGGATAACAGATCCCATATCTGTATTCACTTCTGTTTCTGTTGCTTGTTTTGTCTTGCCAGGTACGTGATATCATCAGATTAACCTGCCATGGAGGACCAATTAGTCTTTCCTTGCATCTGAGGCTTGAGCTATGACTGTACCGGGAGCTCAGCTGTTCTTTTGCCAGCCCTCACCTCCAGCCTGTTATTAACTTTCTTTCTGCATCATTCTTATATATTTCCATTTGTCTAACCTGCCCACATGTACGTTTGACTGTCTCTGTGTGACTCATCCTTTGCCTGTCTCCTCTTGTGTCTGTCTCTCTGCTTTAGGCTATCCTGGTCCTCCTGTGTCTCGCCTGCCTGTCCCTTCACTGAGATTACTTTTAAATGGGTTGTTCACCTTTAAACTAACTTTTAGTATGATATAGAGAGTGACATTCTGAGACAATTTGCTATTGGTTTTCATTTTTTATTGTTTGTGGTTTTTTAGATATTTAGGTTTTTTATTCAGCAGCTCTCCAGTTTGTAATTTCAGCAATTATCTGGTTGCTGGGGTCTAAATTACCCTAACAACCTTGCATTACTTTGAACAACAGCCTGGTATATGAATAGGAGAAGCATGAATAGAAAGTTGAGAAATAAAAAGTAGCAACAACAATACATTTAAAGGGGTTGTTCACCTAACAAACAGTTTTTTCTGTTCAGTTGTTTTCGAATTGTTCCCCAGAAATAAAGACTTTTTTCAATTACTTGCCATTATTTATCTTTAACTGTTTTTCCAAAATCTAAGTTTTAAGTTGAATGTTGGTGTTTCTGGTGTTTGAGTCTGGCAGCTCAGTAATTCAGGTGCAGACTCTAAGCTGTTACAATTTTGCAACATTTAGTTGATCCATATCTCAGCAGCATCTCTGGAGTATTAGCAACTATTGTATCAATTCTAACAGCTGCCTGTAATGAAACCCAGAGATTCTGCTCAGCAGGGACAAAAATAAGAAATGTATCCATTAAATGTATCAGTTTAGAACAGTTGGGGGGGTCGGCGACCCCCCCTCCCAGAGCTGCTTTAGAAGGTAAAAAATGACACTTTACACTTTAATATTAGAAAAATGGTTACAAATAGTAAATAGACAGTAATTGGAAAAAGTCGTTATTTCTGGTGTCTGAAAACAACTAGTTGTTTGAAGGTGAACAACCCCTTTAAAACCTTACAGAGCATTTGTTTTTTAGATGGGGAAAGGGAACCCCCATTGGAAAGCTATAAATAGTCAGAAGAAGACGGCAAATAAATAAAAAACTAAATAAATAATGAAGACCAATTGTAAAGTTGTTTAGGACTAGTCATTCTATAACTTACTAAAGCTTAACTTGAATTTAAACCACCCCTTTAAAGGTTTTATTTTTTCAAAACATCAGTTAATAGTGCTGCTCCAGTAGACTTCTGCACTGAAATCCATTTCTCAAAAGAGCAAACATATTTTTTTTATATTCAATTTTGAAATCTCACATTGGGCTAGACATATTGTCAGTTTCCCAGCTGCCCCTGGTCATGTGACTTGTGCCAGCACTTTAGGAGGGAACTGCTAATTACATAAATAAAAACACAGTTTTGTTTCAAATGAATGTCTATTTCATTGTGTAAAAACCTTTTTTTTTCCCAAGTGCAAATTGGTTCTATGGGCACCAAGCTTGCACTGCCACTTATAGGCTGGGTTTTCTGCTGTTTCTGATGTTTCTTTCTAAGCGACGGCTTTGGTGTGTTTATTAAAGGGTCTTAATATGTATTTTTAACCATTAAAGGGATGTACAGGTGTGGGATTCATTATCCGGAAACCCAGTTAACCAGAAAGCTTCCAAATTACAAAAAGGCCATTTCCCATAGACTTTATTTTGTCCAAATAATCCAAATTTTAAAAAGGTTTTCCTTTTTATCTGTAATAATAAAACAGAACATTATACTTGATCCCAGCCAAGATGTAATTAATCAGTGTCAGACTGGGATGCCAGCGGCCCCCCAGAAGACCTGAGGCTGAGGGCCCACTTTCCAAACTATTATACCTCCTCTCTGCACTCAACCTCTTTATTCTCCTAGTCTCTTTTCTCTACATACTATACTTTATTATTCCTTTATTAAGCCTCTTTGTTCCCATAAAGAAATAGGTAATGACCATGAAATAGGCCAAATGGTTAGAAGCAAGAGGCCCACTGACAACTGGGCCTGCCGGGAGTTTTCCTGGTATTCCTGTGGGCCAGTCCAACACTGTAATTAATCTAGGGATGCACCGAATCCACTATTTTGGATTCGGCCGAACCCCCTGAATCCTTCCCGAAAGATTCAGGCGAACCGAATCCGAACCCTAATTTGCATATGCCAATTATGAGTGGGAAGGGGAAAACATTTTTCACTTCCTTGTTTTGTGCCAAAAAGTCACGTGATTTCCCCCTGGGCCCTAATTTGCATATGCAAATTAGGATTTGGATTCAGTTCAGACAGGCAGAAGGAATCCTGGATTCAGTGCATCCCTAAATTAATCCTAATTGGAAGCAGAGCCAACCTATCGGGTTTATTTAAAGGACCAGTAACATCAAAAAATTTAATTGTTTTAAAGTAATGAAAATATAATGCAGTGTTGCCCTGCACTGGTAAAACTGCTGTATTTGCAATTCTATTGTTTATATAAATAAGCTGCTGTGTAGCCATGGGGGCAGCTATTCAAAGGAGAAAAGGCTCAAGTTACACAGCAGATAGCAGATAAGCTCTGTAGAACATAATGATATCTGCTATCCATTACTTATCCTGTGCCATTGCTACTTAGCAGCTTGTTTATATGAACTATAGCAGTGTTTCTGAAGCAAACAGATCAGTTTTAAAGGGGTGGTTCACCTTCAAGTTAACTTTTAGTATATTGTAGAAGGGCCAATTCTAAGAAACTTTTCAATTGGTCTTCATTATTTATTTTTCATAGTTTTTTAATGATTTGCAATTTTCTTCTCTTTCTTTGCAGCTTTCAAATGGGGGTCACTGACACCATCTAAAAACAAATGCTCTGTAAGGCTACAAATGTATTGTTATTGCCACTTTTTATTACTTATCATTCTATTCAGTCCATCTCCTATTCATATTCCAGTCTCTTATTCAAATCAATGCAGGGTTGCTAGGGTAATTTGTACACTTGTACAATTTGCTGACATTACAAACTAGAGAACTGCTGAATAAAAAGCTAAATAACTATAAAACCACAAACAATAAAAAATGAAAACCAATTGCAGATTGTCACAGAATATCACTCTCTACATTATACTAAAAGTTAACTCCAAGGTGAACAACCCCTTTAACAGCGCAGGGCAACACTACATTATATTTTCATTACTTTAAAAGACTTTCATTTTTTGGTGTTACTGTTCCTTTAATGTTTACATGATTTTTAGCAGATGTACATGGAAAACCTATTACGTAAAGATCCCTTATCCTGGTCCTGAGCATTCTGGATCACAGATCCCATATATGTGCCTCTCATACAGCTGGAAATGCAAATCAACAGGATATAGTTTTACTTTCTATTTTTCCTGAAAGCAGCAGAGATAAATCTTAGGTGTTGCCCTTTTATGTAAGCTTTCATCATTGAAATGAGCACAGTCAGGGATGGAGCTTAATCGCTATGGCTACAAACCCAGTAAGTGCAACCAGCTGTAATTAAAAGCATTATATATCATACAATGAAGCAATAACGTTTCCTGACTTGCACTCAGGTTTCTCCCTGCGTCAGCTTTGTACCAGACCACCAGTCTGTCACTTCTTGTAACTAACGCATTTCTACTTTGTGAGATGCCAGCAGGCCCGGACTGGCAATCTGTGGGTTAGGGCAAATGCCAGAGTGGCTGCTATAAGGTCCCATAGAAAGTCAGTATTTAGTGGGCTGGTGGGGGCTGTTTGGGCCTCTATGTGGGCTGATTGGGCCTCTGTGTACCTGAAATGCCAGGGCCTATTTTGATTCTCAGTCCAGTCCTGGATGCCAGCATACATTTCCATAGCGCACTTTTTATCTCAATCACTCTAATCCTGGTACTGGTCAATTGCTCTATTTTTATTTGCCTTCTGACTCTTTTCAATTTTCAAATGAAGGTCACCGACCCCATCGGGGGAAAAAATAAACGTTATTGATATGTTTGTCTTTCTATTCAAACCCTCTCCTATTTTGTATTTTATTCTCAGGCCCTCTTCATATTTCAGTGTCTAATTCAAATCAAGGCATGGTTGCTAGGGTAATTTGGACCCTAGCAACCAGATTTCTGGAGAGCTGCTCAATATGAAGCTCAAAAGCCACAAACAATAAAAAATGAAAACCAATTGCAAATTGTCTCAGAATTTCACCCTCTACATCATACTAAAAGTTAACTTAAAGGGGATTGTCCACCTTCGAACACCTAGGAGCAAATTTACTGAAATTCCCCAAAAATCCTACGAATCTATTTGAAATTCGATAAGCATTTGAATATCGAATGCTTATTGATTAGTTTTAAGCTATCATTTTGCTCGATATTCGATTTCACAATGAATTCATACGATCGGATACCGATCGTTCGGTTTCACGAAAAAATTTGATTTAGAGGCGTTCGATCGTACAAATGGTTTTGCAGGACTTAAGGTGGCCATACACGGGCCGATAAAGGCTGCCAAGTGCCAACAGACTGTGGGCCTCAAGGTGAGCAAATCGGGGACAGATCCCCTCGTTTGGCAACATCACCACATGAGCAGATCTGTCCCTGTATGGGCACCTTTAGCCAAAGAAGCCTATGGGAGGGTTCCCATAGGCTTCTATGGTATTCGGTAGGTTCAATCTGGCGAAGTAGGCATTGTAAGGATTTTAAAATTTTAAATCCTTCGATCATCGGTATTCGGAAAAATTGTACGATTGGTATTCAATCTCATTTGATCGAACATCGATTAGTTCGCGTGAATTTTGTAAATTTGCCCCCATGTTGTTTTCAGATCACCAGAAATAAAGACTCAAAAGTTCCAAATTACTTTCTATTTTCTATGTGTAACTGTTTTTCTAATATTGAAGTGTAAAGTGTAATTTTTCACCTTCTAAAGTAGCTTAGGAGGGGGTCGCTGACCCTGTAAACAAGTGGTCTCCAACCTTTTTTGCTCCAGGGACCGGTTTAAAGCCCTCATTTTTTTCAAGGACGACAGGGCGTCAAGTACTATGTGCGGCCCTTGAATATTGTGTGCAGCACTTCAAATTCGGACTCAGTATGTTCAAGTATGTCCACGGCCGGGTAGTGGGCTGTTGCCCGGTGGTTGGGGACCCCTACTGTAAACTGTTCTAAATTGATAGATTTAGTTGATACATTTCTTATCTTTGTCCCTGCTGAGCAGAATCTCTGGGTTTCATTACAGGCAGCTGTTAGAATTGATACAATAGTTGCTAATACTCCAGAGATCTTGCTGTGAAATGTATCAATTAAATGTTGCAAAATTGTATCAGTTTAGAGTCTGCACCTGAATTACTGAGCTGCCAGACTCAAACACTGGAGACACCAACTTTCAACTTTAAACTTTCCCCACGTATAGACCCCTCTCCCTCCTCCCCCTACAGGCAAATTCCCCTTTTCCCTTACGTCCCTGTACGGCAGCAACCAAGAGATTTATTCTTTGCAACCTGCTAT
>CM044439.1:153280468-153316402 GCA_024363595.1 Xenopus borealis
CTGTGGGGGGGTTTACACAGGGGAGGGAGAGAGGATTTCTTTTCATTACAGGCTGGATTCTCCTTTAAGTGCTGGATGTAATTATTTCCTTTTTGCTTTATTACCCCTACCTCGTATGTTGGTGTTATTAACCTAATGTCCAGTTTCATTCTTGCCTAAGCTGCCGTTGTCTTTCAGGCTGGATGCTCAGCCCATTCATTATCTGTTATCAGTAACTTTACTAAACACTATCCTGCACCCGGGCCCCCTTCTAGATGTGATAGACTCGTGTTTTTCTTACCTATGGTGCTGCTGTGTGATCTCAAGTGGGCCCCGAGGGGGAGTGGACCCTGGTGCAATTGCACCCCCCTGCTCCCCCAGTAGTTATGCCACTGTCTCTTATAATTCTCTTATAGGATACATGTCCTAACATGTTCTCTCTTGTCTTAGTGTGGGTTTCTTCTGGCTGCTCTGGTTTCCTCCCACACGAAAAGTAATGACAGTGTCACGGTCGGCACCCTAAACCAGAACAGATGCCAAGTTCCCTGGTCTTGGCTCGGCTTCACCAGTAGTGTGACCGCCTTTGGCTTCGGGAGGAGCCCTCAGCTTACTCGGCTACGCAACAAGTTGGCGCTATAGAAATACATGTTAATAATAATAATAATAATGCCACCTAGACTTAACGAGAGGAGCAAGGCGAGGAGTTCTGGTTAGCACAGGGGCACTGTTGTTAAAGTCAGTTAGGCCGAAGGTCACGGTACAGTAGGAATAGGAAACAGCGAAGTCAGACAGGGTAGGTCGAGGCGAGCGGATAACAAGGATCGTCAGACAGACAGGGGTCAAAACCGGGTAATCAATCAGAAGGGATGAGGCAGAATCGGAGTCGAAGTACAAGCTGGGGGTCAGGTTACGGATATCAGAATAATCAGGAACAGGCCGGCATACAAGGATCAAACGCACAAAGGCTCAGGAAAGCACCAGGAAACAAATCCTATCACGGGCAACAATCAATTTCCAAAAACCCCTTTAAGGGCCCTTACACACGGGCGTTTTGGACCTGCGCTCCCCTGCGTTGCATTCGGCTGCGTTCAGCTGCAGGTCTAGACGCACCTCATTAGTTTCAATGGCGTTGTACCCACGAGACGCGTGTAAGCGCCAAACGCAGATTCAGACTCAACATGCTGCATTTTTCCTGCGTTTGGCGCCTACATGCATTCATGTGAGTACAGCCCCATTGAAAATAATTGAGTGCGTCTATACCTGCGCTCCCCTGCGGCTGAACGCAGGGGAGCGCAGGTAAAAACGCTCGTGTGTAAGGACCCTAAATACCCCTTTAATTATTTGAATTTGACGTCATTACGTCAGCATGCATGCGCCTTTAAATAGTGGAAGAGAAGCCGGCAAAGAAGAGGAACAGTGCGGCGGGCGTCCCCGCCGCACCACCACTAGACCACCAGGGTGAGATTTTGTCACAGACAGACATCCGCAGTATGATGTATTTGACTAAGGTATCTAAGCAGGTCCAGAATAGCCACATTTAATGACATTTTGTCTAGAATTATTACAATAATAACAATTGTCCAGTCAATAAAGTTTGGCTTTCTTGCAAAAAATGACTTTTAGAATGAAAATGAAATATAATAAAGCTGCAATCAAAACAATAAAGCATCACCTCCCCAACACACTGTACTCCCAAGTGTTTATATTGATACAGGCAGCGGCATATACTCTTGTATTTGTCTGTCAGTATTTGTCCATGCATGTTACAGTCAGCATGAAGCGCTTGTAGCTGCTGCTGAAGGCTAAAGCCATAGACGTAACGATCTTTCTTACTGATTCAGCTCTAAACAGTGGCCGATGGCAGGGTTACTACCTTTTCTTTAAAAAAATACCAGCCTTCCATATAATACAGCTTTTTGTATTAATAACTAGTGATGGGCAAATCTCCCGCGTTTCGCTTCGCCAAAAAATTCGCGAATTTCCAGAGAAATTTGCAAATTGGCTAAAAAATTTGCGAAACGAGTCGCGCTTTTTTGACGCGCGTCGCGTAAAATGCGGCGCGTCGCATCGTTTCCGACGCACGTCGTGTCAATCGCGACGCGTCACGTAGTTTTCGGCACGCGTTGCGTCGTTTTCGGCGCGTCGCGTCAAAAACGACGCGCAACTCGTTTTTTTTTTGCCGAATTTTCCGGCGGCGAATTTTTGCTGCCGTTTCGTGAATTTATTCGCCAGCGGCGAATCGCGGGAATTCGACACGAATTCGCCCCTGGCGAATAAATTCGCCCATCACTATTAATAACATTGGGATCAGCCATCAAAAATACCAGTCAGGCCACGGCCAAGTGGCAACCCTAGCCGATGTTCATTTCCCTTCAAAGGCATCCAATCAAAATTCTCCATCCAGCCCGATCGACGAGCCGACCGATTATACAAATCTTCTGCCGATATCGGTCCGCTCATTTCCCACCATACACGCACTAAATTAAATATCATATGAAAATCTGTTTTTTTTAATGATATTATCAGAGCATCTATGGCCACCTTTAGGGGCAAATTCACAAAAACGCGAAGTGTGTAACGCTAGCTGTAAATCGCCAGCGTGACGTCAATTCATAACTTCACAAAAACACTGACTAGTGAAGTAGAAAGACTAGCGCAATTTCGCACCCTAACGCCAGGCGAAGTTGCGCACTGCCTGTGATACAAATGTGACATGACAGGCCATGTATGAATGTGAGTGTGATCAAGTGTATCCAATATGGCTCCTTAGTTACATAGTAACATAGTAACATAGTAAGTTAGGCTGAAAAAAGACTCGCGTCCATCAAGTTCAACCTTTTTTTTTTTTTTTTTAATTTTAACTGCCTAACTGCTAGTTGATCCAGAGGAAGGCAAAAAACCCCATCCTAAGCCTCTCCAATTTGCCTCAGAGGGGGAAAAAATTCCTGCCTGACTCCAAAAAGGCAATCGGACTAGTCCCTGGATCAACTTGTATAATGAGCTATCTTCCATAACCCTGTATTCCCTCACTTGCTAAACACCATCCAACCCCTTTTTAAAGCTATCTAATGTATCAGCCTGTACCACTGATTCAGGGAGACAATTCCACATCTTCACTGCTCTCACTGTAACAAACCCCTTCCGAATATTTAAGCGAAACCTCTTTTCTTCTAAACGGAATGGGTGACCTCGTGTCATCTGGAAAGACCTACTTGTGAATAAAACATTAGAGAGATTATTATATGATCCCCTTATATATTTATACATAGTTATAATATCACCCCTTAAGCGCCTCTTCTCCAGCGTGAACATCCCCAATTTGGCCAGTCTTTCCTCATAGCTAAGATTTTCCTTTTACCAGCTTAGTTGCCCTTCTCTGTACCCTCTCTAATACAATAATGTCCTGTTTGAGTGAGGGAGACCAAAACTGTACGGCATATTCTAGATGTGGCCTTACAAGTGTTCTATAAAGTGGAAGAATGACCCCCTCCTCCTGTGACTCTATGCCCCTTTTAATACAGCTCAAGACCTTATTGGCCCTTGATGCTGCTGACTGGCATTGCTTGCTACAGCCAAGTTTATCATCTACAAGGACTCCAAGGTCCTTCTCCATAATGGATTTGCCTAGTGCAGTCCCATTAAGTGAATATTTTTACATCCCAGGTGCATGACTTTACATTTATCAATATTGAATCTCATTTGCCACTTAGCTGCCCAGATTGCCAGTTTGTCAAGATCCTGTTGCAAGTGCCACATCCTGGATGGAATTACAAAATGGATGTACTGACATTAGTTGGAGTCAAGGGAACAACGGGAGTTGAGGTAATTAATATGGATATATTAGTATTAGCTGGAGACAAGGGAACAGCAGGAGTTAAGGTAATTAACTTATAAACATGTTTATCAAGGAGGAAGCATACATTTCATTCACATGGTTAACTATTATTTTCATTCTCATGGTCACAGTTCTGGGCGTATGGCCATTATTTTGGTATATGTCCACAATTAGGATTAAGACCAAATTCTGTTATGATTGATGATTTTATTGTTACACTAGTATAAAAAAGGAACTCAGTTAAGGGGGCTTCGGGACTTCATCTACAAGCAGACGTGTTGTGTAGAACTTTGGTTATGGAGAACCTTGCCCGATGATTTCGCTGTATTTGTATTTGGCCCGGGGTCCCCCAGCTGATGTTCCTCTCAGAAGTCTGCCAAGAGATGTGGAAGCTCGGCTAGACGTTGCGTTGTATTCAATCGGTGATGTATTGATTTTCTTACAATATGTTATTCTTATCTAAAGCTTGATCAATGTGTGTGTGTGTTTTATTTCTATCCCCGTATGTAATAAGTCTGCCAAGGAGAGCTTGACTAGACATTGTGTGTGTGATAAGTCTGCCAAGGAAAGTTTGCGGCAAGACACTGACGAAGGATTGTAATTACGCAAATTCACTAAGATGACCATTTTACTGAACGTTACCTCTTACGCTAGAAGTTACTTCGCCAGGTCAGACCTGAATAGACCAGAATAGATAGGAGTTTGAAAAAAAAATTTTCTAAGTCCCAAAACAAAAAAAACATTGGTGTGTTTTACCTTTTGTAGGGTGATAGTCTGAAAAAGAGCAACATTTTTTTGGGGGGTTACCCTCCTTCCCCCTACATTTCCTAACATATGGCAACACAACTATACAGGGGGCACATGTAGGGCAATAGGACAACTTTATTTAATTTATTAAAGGTTTCCTGGGCTTGTGTAGTGGAATGTAGTGTCATGTAACATACACCTCTATTATACTTTGAAATTTGCGCCATATGCAAATTAGGCATCGCTAGAGTAAATGCGCTTTGCCTGGCGAAGTAACACTAGCGCAACTACGCTACTGTTCCCCGACCTGAGTGTAACTTCGCACTTTAGTGAATTAGCGTAGCGCTGGTGAAAGTGCGGCGAATGTTAGCGAAGGCAACGCTAGCGTTTTCTTCGCCGCTTATTGAATTTGCCCCTTAGGGTGCAGGCTGACCATTCCTAATCTATATACATCCATAGGCAACAGTTTAAAATGACTGACAGTGACACCAAGTGGCAGACTCAGGTACTGCAAGAATATGTTTATTGTGAAACCTGAGTGTGATTCAGGTGTGTCCAAACTTTGGGCTGGATTTGGTGAGGTGAAAATGTGTGGGGGCCGACCATTCAGGGCTGAACTCCACGGAAGCATTTTGCGCTGAGCAAAAACGCATGCGTCTGTGAAGTTCAGCCCTTAGCCTGACATTCTTTGGACCATTATTATTTAATTGGCATGTTGCTGTTAATCAGCTGTGTGGGGCTATCGAGGGTACAATATATTTGCCCTTATCACCTTGTTTGTTGCCCTCATTTGTAATTAATAAGGAAAAACAATACTGAAGCCAAATTAATATATCTGAAGCCCTGGAATCTAGGTTGAGACAAATACAGTTTTAATCTGAATTTTTAATTTTATCTAAAACTAAAGAAAAAATCAGGCAAAATTTTATGCAAAATGTCACCCTTTAAATAGACTCATTATTATATTATTATTATTACTAACTGAGCAATGAGCAAAGTCCCACCTCCTCCTAAATCCTTTGTGACATGATGTTTCCTGGGGAACAGAGCATTTTTCATTTCCAGCTATGAAAAAATACAAAATAATTTCCTACATTTGTTTGCAATATCCTGAGCTTCAATTGCAATATTTTACATGTTAATTTCCACCAACTGGGTCAAGCTGTATTCAAACTGGCATACACCGATTTGGTTTATACCTTTGGTATTTATCATTTAACAGATCCATAATATATATATATATATATATATATATATATATATATGACGTTTACTTATTGCATCTGTAAAGCAAGTGTTTCCGTGTGAGTAATGGAAAACATGCTGCTGTTGTTGTGTTGGATAAAGTGCATTTCCCTCTTGGTTCTTCCGTTGCTCCGGTTGCCCTTCTCGCTCAGAGAGAAAGTCTCACTGGGAATACTGCCGTGTAATAATATCCATGAGCGCTTCTTCGGAGTTATTGTACTTTAGCGTTGGCTTTTCCTCTAAAGCCTCTTGTGTACCTTGAAGTCTGCGGAAATACACAATGAATAGATCAGAACTAGAGGAAATTCTAAAAAAAATTTTTTAGCAATTCGGGAAAAAGACTTAAAAATTCCAGCTCGATTTTATTTAATTTTTCCCACAATCTGATTAAATTGAGTTTTTTTTTTTTTTAATGATTAAATAAGCTTAAATCCAGCCTGGGAGTTTGGTTGTAGTTTTTTTTTAAAGAAAATATGAGATACATTTAGATTTTAGCTAATAACCCCCTTAGTGTTTGGTTTTAATTTTTATTTATTATTTTTTGAGTTATTTAGCGTTTTAATTCAGCAGCTCTCCAGTTTGCAGTTTCAGCAATCTGGTCGCTAAGGTCCAAATCCCCCTAGCAACTGTGCACTTATTTGAATATATATTTGCATATATACAGGAGAGAGACTGAATAGAAAGGTGAGTAATAAAAGGTAGCAATAACTATACATTTGTATCCTTACAGAGCATTTGTAACATTTTGAATGTTATAGAATGGCTAACTCTAAGCAACTTTTCAACTGGTCTACATTTTTTCTTTTATTGCAGTTTATTAATTAGTTTTTCTTTTTCTTTTTCTGACACTTTTCAGCTTTCAAATGGGGGTCACTGGCCCCATCTAAAAAAACAAATGCTCTGTAAGGCTACAAATGTATTTTCATTTCTACTTTTTATTACTGATCTTTCTATTCAGGGCCTCTCCTATTCATATTCCAGTCAAATCAATGCATGGTTGCTTGGAACCTAGCTGAAATTTCAAACTAGAGAGCTGCTGAATAAAAAGCTAAATAACTAAAAAAAAAAAAACACAAGTAATAGAAAATGAAAACCAATTGCAAATTGTCTCAGAATATCACTTTCTATATCATACTCAAAGTTAATTAAAAGGTGAACAACCCCTTTAAAGGAGAAGGAAACAAAGTAAGCTTTATCAGAAAGGCCTATATCAACATACCAGTAAACCCTCAAAGTAATGCTGCTCTGAGTCCTCTATCAAAATAAAAAACACATTTCTTTCCTTCTGTTGTGTACACATGGGCTTCTGTATCAGACTTCCTGTTTTCATCTTAAACCTCTTTGCCCTGGGCATGAGCATGCTCAGTTTGCAGTAAGTGATGTCACAACAAGCTATATGGCAGCTGCTATCCTAAGCAAACAGAGAGCTTCTAGAGCTGTTTACTCAGGATTGTTAAAGCATTCTACAGAATAAATATAGTGTCATAGCTTGCACTATTATGGCTAATCTATTGGTAATAAACTCTCTCAGTAGCTTTCCTTCTTCTTTAATAGGCTAGTGAGGATTTTTAAACTGCTTGATAGATATCTGAGCAGTATATTGTTTTCTCACCATAACATGGGCCAACTCAGTGTAGAGGGGCCATACCAGCAGCTAATATCAGCCTAAGTATCGCCAGCTTTACACACCATTGCTACTTACTGATAGGGAAGATTGTTGTTCTCTGCATCTTGAGTATTTCTGGTTTTCAGAACCTTCAAAATATTAAGGAAATCATCAAATTAGGAGCCAAACGGAAAGTATTATATGGCAGATTCTGTATGCTTGATACATTAACTGGTTCCCTTCCCTGGGCAAGGAAACTAAGACCCAGAATTACTGATAAAAGAATCTACCAATACATGTATCTAGAATCTAGAATGCTTGGGACCTGGGGCTTTCAAGATAAGGGATCTTTCCATAATTTGGATCACTATGTCTTAGGAGAATTCAATCAGTACCATGAAAAAAAACCCTACCCCCTACCCTGCGTAGAACAACCTCCCTCCTCCCCCCAGCCTAGTTGCGCCCCCCCACTGGCAAATTCGCATTAAGTTATGAAAATTTTCAAAATTATCATGACCTTCAGCACCTGCGGAATTGTTGGACTGAATCTGCACGGAGGGGTAAGTAAAAAATTAGGGGCATTTGCCCAGGGGGGCAAGTAGGCTGGGAGGGGGGAGGAGGGAGGTTGGTCTACGCAGGGTAGGGTTTTTTTTACAGTATGGGTCAGTATTGGTTAAATTCTCCTTTGAAGGGATACTGTCATGGGAAAACATGTTTTTTTAAAAATGCATCAGTTAATAGTGCTGCTCCAGTAGACTTCTGCACTGAAATCCATTTCTCAAAAGAGCAAACAGGTTTTTTTATATTCAATTTTGAAATCTGACATTTTGTCAATTTCCCAGCTAGGGTTGCCACCTGGCCTGTATTTTACCGGCCTGGCCGGTATTTTTGATGGTTGATCCCAATGTTATTAATAGGGGGAAAAGATAGATATATAGGAAGGCCGGTATTTTTCTCCAGAAAAGGTGGCAACCCTATTCCCAGCTGCCCCTGGTCATGTGACTTGTGCCAGCACATTAGGAGGGAGCTGCTTTCTGGCAGGCTGTTGTTTTTCCTTCTCAATGTAACTGAATAGAATACAGTGGGACATGGGTTTTTACTATTTAGTGCTGTTCTTAGATCTACCAGGCAGCTGTTATCTTGTGTTAGGGAGCTGTTATCTGGTTACTTTCCCATTGTTCTGTTGTTAGGCTGCTGGGGGGGAGGGGGTGACATCACTCCAACTTACAGTACAACAGTAATTAGGCTGGGTGCAGACAGGGAGATTCGGGGAGATTCTGTCGCCTGGCGATTAATCAAGGCAACAATCTCCCCGAACTGCCTTCTCCCTGCCCGCCGCCTGTTTAAATAAAAAGCGTCAGTGCCAATACACACATGGCGATTTCCGGATTTGCCCGAAGTTTCCTCACAAAGCAACTTCGTGCAATTCCGGAAATCGGTGCGCCGTGTGTGCATTGGCGCTGGCGCTTTTTCATTTTAACAGGCGGCGGACAGGGAGAAGGCAGTTCGGGGAGATTGTCACCTCGATTAATCGCCAGGCGACAGAATCTCCCCGAATCTCCCTGTCTGCACCCAGCCTAAAGAGTGATTGAAGTTTATCAGAGCACAAGTCACATGACTTTGGGCAGCTGGGAAATTGACAATATGTCTAGCCCTATGTCAGATTTAAAAACAAAATATAAAAAAAATCTGTTTACTCTTTTGAAAAATGGATTTCAGTGCAGAAGTCTACTGGAGCAGTACTATTAACTGATGCATTTAAAAAAAAAAATTTTTCCCATGACAGTATCCCATTAAAGGGGAATTCAGTTCAATTGTTTTCAGATTGTTCACCAGAATCAAGTCTTTATTTCTGGTCCACAATCTGAAACCAACTGAACTGAAAAGGTGTTTGAAGGTGAACAACCTCTTTAAAGGAACAGTAACAGTTTTTTGGGGGGGGTTTTATAACGAAAAAAAAGACAACACAGTTTAAACTTTAAATTCGCTAAGTTTTTATTAAGAAATTACTTACCGATTCTCTGCATATGCTCATCTTCTGAAATAGCGATGATCCATCGTGCGGCGGTCGATTTCTCCTCACTGCCTTCTATAGGAGAAAGGCAGGGAGGAGAAATCAAGCACTGCACGATGGATCGCTGCCATATTGCCATTTCAGAAGAGGAGCGCATGCAGAGAATCGGTAAGTAACTTTTTAATACAAACTTAGCGAATTTGAAGTTTAAACTGTGTTGTAATTTTTTTTTTCGCTATAAAGAAATGACATTTTTTTCTGTTACTGTTCCTTTAAGTCGACATAAAAACCATTTATCCATTAATTAAACCCAATAGGCTGGGTTTGCTTTCAATAAGGATTAACTTTATCTTAGTTGGGATCAAATACATGCTACTGTTTTATTATTATTACAGAGAAAAAATTATAATTTTTTTAAACATTTAAGACTGTTTGATTACAATGGAGTCAATGGGATATGGCCTTCCCATAATGCAGAGAAGAGATTCGATACTTGTACTATTAGCAGAAATATGGGCCTCTAAGATGCAAGGCCACAATATAAAATGGTACACCAGTAGGAGGCAGTATAACTTACCTAATATCTACAATTTCTATTGTTTTTGCACTAATTATAAAATCTAAAACTGAAAATAAAGTTGTATTCTTTTATGTTGAGCACTATCAAAACAAATCACTAGTCCTCTGTAAACCTTTATTAGGAAGTGCTCCTTATTTCAAAGTGAACACAAGACTGTAGCTGGAGGAAGTGAGGGGTTTGTTTACACAGAGGGCTTCTCAATGATCTGAGCATCTGTTTGGAATGAGCATGTAGGAACCAGAAGCAGAATACGATTGTATTTTCAATTTCAGATTTTGCAATGCTTAGGGGCAGATTTATCAAGGGACGAATTTGCAGTTTAAGGGAGTTTCTAAAAACTGTCATAAACTCGAAATACAGAAAAAAATTACCAATTGAAATTGGAATGATTTAAATTTGGGTGAATAGGATCGACCTGCAAATTTCAATGGAATTCAAATTTTTTCACAAAAAAAAAAAATTTGTCCCTAAGGGGCAGATTTATCAAGGGTCGAATTGAAAAGTCAAATTGCCCTAAGGGCAAATTAAGTTTTATTTGTGGGACAAAACTCAAGAATTACATAGCATCCTTCCAAAAAAAAAATCCTAAAGCTGTTTTTTTTTTTTGCTCCACCTTGCAGGATTTGTAGATAAGATGTCAACGATGTGAAAGAGATGATTAGCCTATTAATGTGTACATTAGCCTTGGGACATGGGTGATTTCTTGGAGACTGTAACAGGCAATGATAAGGGGTGAGGGTGGGAGTTCAAGGAATGGCCAGTAATTCATATGCTGGGCCCTGGGTTTGATTTCAACCAAAGCCAGGAGATGCCAGGAGTTTGTATGTTCTACCAGTACTTGCATGGGTTTCCTCCTACACTCCAAAAACATATAGGCAGGTTAATTGATTCCTGAATAAATTCACCATAGTGTGGCAGTTTGATAGGGACATAAACTGAAAGCTCTGCTGGGACCGATGTATAGTCTCGAAAGTGCTGCTGAATATGCCAGCTCAATACAAAGAAAGCATAATAATATTAAAATAACAATGTGCAATAAAATAATATGCTGGGGTTGCAAAGAAGCTGGTGACAGTTTCTAGTCTACAATGGCCAGCCCAGCCCAAGTATGTTGTTGTTCACACAGTATTAGCGGCTACTAGTCTGACAGCGCTGGTGTATAGCCTTATGATAATGGCTGACAGATGTGAGACATGGGTCTCTTCTGAGGCAGAAAGAATTTGCTCTAGGAAAAAAAGTGCAGTGAAACAGGTCCCCGATAGAGGTGAATGAGTTCAGAAAACAAAGCTTAGTGCTTGTCTGGCCACTGTTGAGAGGATCTGAGGTATCTGCTCACATTCCCCAGAGATGACGAATGAAGCTCCAGAACAGAAGAAAGTGTTTGGACAACTTAAAGGGGTTGTTCACCTTCCAAACACTTTTTTCTGTTCAGTGGTTTTCAGATTGTTCTCCATAAATAAAGACTTTTTTCATTTACTTTCCATTATTTATTTTTTACTGTTTTTCCAAAATCTAAGTGTAAAGTTGAATGTTGGTGTCTCTGGTGTTTGAGTCTGGCAGCTCAGTAATTCAGTTGCAGACTCTAAACTGATACAATTTTACAACATTTAATTGATACATTTCACAGCAGCATCTCTGGAGTATTAGCAACTATTGTATCAATTCTAACAGCTGCCTGTAATGAAACACAGAGATTCTTCTCAGCAGGGACAAAGATAAGAAATGTATCCATTAAATGTATCAGTGTATCAGTCGGCGACCCCCCCCTTCCAGAGCTGCTTTAGAAGGTGAAAAATTACACTTTACACTTCAATATTAGAAAAACGGTTACAAATAGAAAATAGACAGTCATTGGAAAAAGTCGTTATTTCTGGTGATCTGTCTGAAAACAACTAGTTGTTTTTAGGTGGACAACCCCTTTAACTAAAGGTGGCCATACATGAAGAGATCTGCTCATTTGGCGATGTTGCCAAACGAGCGGATCTCTCCCCGATATGCCCACCTTGAGGTGGGCGATATCGGGCTGATCCGATCGTGGGCCCTAGGGCCCAACGTTCGGATCAGAACGGGCGGTCGGATTGCGGGACCGCATCAACAAACATATGCGGCCGCGATCCAACGGGATTTTTAATCCTGCCCGATCGACATCTGGCCGACTTTCGGCCAGATATCGATCGGGAAAGCCCGTCGGAGGGCCCCCCACACGGGCAGATAAACTGCCGACACAGTCTGTCGGCAGCTTTTATCTGCCGTGTATGGCCACCTTAAATTGACTGACAGTTTCAACAAGTGCCTGAACCTGTTGCACCCTCAGTTCACGCAGATAAGTCTGTGCTAAGGTTAAACCCACATATCCTCAAAGGAGAACTAAACCCCCCAATAAGAAAAGCCCCTACCTACTACTCTACAGTGGCGTAACTACTCACTGGTGGGCCCTGGTGCAGGATTGGCACCCGGGCCCCCCTATTGGGCTCTCCCCCATGAGTTGGAGTTCTCCTAGCCTCTCCAGTGGGCCCCGAGAGGGAGTGGGCCCTGGTGCAATTACACCCTCTGCTCCCCTGGTAGTTACACCACTGCTACTCTAGATAGTCCCCCCTCCCTTGCTTCCCCCATATAGCTCATTACATCTAAAAGTGCCCTTAAGGGCAGAGACACACGCGGCGTAGAGATTCAGGGATATTAATCAGAGCGAGAAATTGTCTCTTCTTCAGGTGACTAATCACTCCCAAATGCCTACCCGTCGGCTAGAATGAAAATCTCTGGCGGGATGGCACTCGTAGCACTTCAATTTCCAAAGTGTTCTGAAGATGCCTCACGAGGAAACTTCGGGCGACTGTGGAAATCGCAGTGTTCTAGCTGATGGGTAGGCAGATCAGGGGTATTAGTTGCCTGAAGAAGAGGCGATTTGTTCTTGGGTGAATATATCCCCCCAAATCTCCCCGTGTGTCTCTGCCCTAACACAGTACTCGTGTATCAGTGCAGAGTAAGTGCAGCGGAGCAATATTCCAGCTCTTTAGCATTCTTCCTTAAAGGGCAAGGAAAGTGTAAAATAGCATAAGGCTAGAAATGCTGTATTTTGTATACTAAACATAAACATGAACTTATTGCACCACAAGCCTAATCAAACAAATTATTTATGCTTTCAAAGTTGGCCACAGGGGCTGTCATCTTGTAACTTTGTTATACATCTTTGCCTGCCTCTGGCCCTGCACATGCTCAGTGTGGTCTGTGCTGCTTAGGGATGGTCATAAATGATCAAAAAACAAAGCCGTTTGAGCTCTGCATGGCTGGTAAGTAAGGCGGGAGCTCCCCCTGCTGTTCATAAGTATGATTGTTTCCCTGCCAGAAGTTAGGGACCGTCTGACAATTCCTATCCTCAGCACTTAAAGAAGGGAGAATTTCACTGCATACAGTACACATTTTTTAATTAAAGTATATTGGAGATAGATTTCTTTTTCATTAAAGAAAGTAAAAATGGGATTTTATTTCTTTGCCTTTCCTTGCCCTTTAAGTAAACGCTGTAGTAGCATATGCGAAGTTGGAGTATTAGGGAAGGAAGAGGACCCGAAGAATACAGGAGTCCCTTGAACGATTTGAAGATGTTTTTATCCTTCATGATTTTCAGGTTTTGTTCCGATGGTTTGCATTCATTCGCTTTTTTTACATTTGGGGTTTTTTTCATAACATTTGAGTTTATTCCAGATAGAAACAAAAACCCACAAACATCACAAACTCAGCCTTTGATAAATAACCTCCTAAATGTTTAAATGATGTTTTAGTAAACTTATGGTGATCCAAATTTCAGAAAGATCTCTTACATAGAAAATCCTAGGTCCCAAACATTCAGGACCCATACCTGTACTTTGTTGCTGTAAGCCCACAAGGGGGTGCTGATAGCTAAACTGCACTTTATCATCTCACTCTCACTTTATCATCTTAATTTTGTTCTTTTGGTTAAATTAATTTCATATATAATTTTGGTGCTATTTTAATACAATGGTAGGCGACTGTGGGCACCCACAAATGCAATATTTGTAGGCGCCCACAGTCTTTGTTTATTGTGGCAAATGCCAAAGGGGCTACTGTAGGCTACCATACACCGTGACTTTATATAGTGGGTTGGTTGTGGGCAATTTGTGCAGGGTGTAATTATAAAACTGATTTTTTTTTTTGCTTCCGCAACATGGCTTCTGTATATATAAATCAAGCTGCCCTATCCCTATTAATAACATTGGCATCAACCAGATGACAACCCTACATCTGCCTTTTAGTGAGGTGGGCCCTGATGTAAAACTCCATCCACTGACTCTAGTTCAGGTATCTGCAACCTTGGCTCTCCAGCTGTTAAGGAACTACAAGTCCCACAATGCATTTGCCTTTATGAATCATGACAGACTCCTTCATTGCATTGTGGGACTTGTAGTTCCTTAACAGCTGGAGAGCCAAGGTTGCAGATCCCTGCTCTAGTTGCTTCATATATATTCATATATATTCGGAAGGGTTTTTTTTACAGTGAGAGCTGTGAATTCTCTCCCTGGATCACAGGCTGACACATTAGATAGCTTTAAGAAGAGGTTGGATGGTGTTTATCAAGTGAGGGAATACAGGGTTTTAGAAGATAGCTCATAGTATAAGTTGATCCAGGGTCTGATTGCCATCTTGGAGTCAGGAAGGATTTTTTCCCCCTCTTGGGCAACTATATATATATATATATATATATAAGCATTACTACAACCCAACACTACATTATTACTGTTATGTTATCTGCCATGCATACAAATTCCACTTACTGTTTTGCTGCTAGAGTCCTGTTGTCTGTAATGGATATTGTGAAGCAGGGAAGCAGACGGTTGCAGTTGTGGTTGTCCCTGTATGGCCCATGACGTGTCAGGATTGAGGGGTCTCTCTCCATAGATTTGTGGCCCTGACAGAGGGCTTGTGAGGTGACAACTGGATTCCAGAGTCTGCTCCTTGAATTTAGGAGCGTTATCAGACAAGCAGTCCTGGGACTCTTCCAACAACTCATCAAGCAGCTGAAGATCTTCATCTCCGTCCCTTGGTCTCAATCTGGATTTCTCTATCTCCTTCCCGTCTTTAGTAGGTTCATCTTCTGTTTTTATCTGGTGGGAGACTGTTTCCTCCTGAAATTTGTTGCCAACTGAAGGCTCTCCCTTGGATGGAGGTCTGGGCTGCTGACTGTGGACAATAAGTACACTGCTACTGCCCCTGCTGCAGCCACTGCCCATAACAGACTGTACACTCCGGTGGCTTTTTGAGTAACGTTTTAGAAGCCAATCACATGTCCTGGCTGTATGTCTGTCCAAGTGTCACTTCTCCGAGTGTTGGGTAATTCTTGTGATTTACAAGTGTCACTTCTCACCATACTTATGTCATCAAACTTTAGCTGAAGCCCATCTTGCAGACTTCTTTGGTAGTGTATAAAGTGCAGTGCATCAGCCCCATAGAGTTACCTTCACTCTCACCTCTGTCATTCCCAGATGCACTTTCCCCCTGCCTCTCTCACTCTCCCTTTCATACCCTTGTACAGTTAAACATTAAAAGAAGTCCCTCGCACTGAAGTGAGTGCAGCTGCAGCAGGGAAATGTTGGCTGGGCCAGAGGAGTGTCATTGAGATCAGGGCCAATAGGCAGAGCAGGGGAAAGAGCCCAGCAGTGAGCACACAGGCAAAACTGAAACCCAAGACTCTGAAATTAAAATGGAACGGAAACTGGGTGTAACCTGTGGATTTATACCAGAGCTGAGACACAGAAAAGATGAAAAATGTACCAGACCTATTAAAAACCAAATTATTAAAGCAAAAGTAACACCAAAAAATAAAAGGGTTTTTAAGTAATTAAAATATAATCTACTGTTGCCCTGCACTCGTCAAACAGATTTGTTTGCTTCAGCAACATGGCTACTGTGAATTTAATCAAGCTGCTATTTAGCAATGGCACGGGTTAAATAGCAGATAACAGATAAGCTCTGTAAAATGCCATTATATTCTACAGAGCTTAAGTGCTTTGTAACCTCAGCCTTTTCTCCTTTGAATGACTGCCCCCATGGCCACACGGCAACTATAGTAGTGTTTCTGAAGCATACACACCTGTTTTACCAGCACAGGGTAACACTATATTATATTTTAATTGCCTTAAAACACTTTAATTTTTTTGGTGATAACTGTTCCTTTAATGTAGCCAGACAAATAAGCAGACAGAGATACCTTTTAGTGGGGGGTGGGCCCTGAGGCAAAAGTGATTTTGGTGAGTGTTCAGGTGTTGTTCAGCTACGACTCAGTTACCCTAGACATTGATCAGCTGTTGGTGGGTTCTGGGAGTTGCAGTTTAACATCAGTGGCAACAGCTTAGGCAGCACTGTTCCTACTACTACTGTACTATTATCCTCACTGTACTCTAACTGCTGCAGTACCGGTTTCTCAAACTTTGAGCAGACCCCATCACAGTCACCCCCTCTCTCTGTGCAGCCCCCTAAAGGTACACATAAAGAAATCTGGTAACAGGAAGGAATGTGCAAATTAGTAATCAAGGAAACACAGGTAGTCTTCACCAAATCTCATCCTTATGGCAAACCTTTTGGTACCTGAGATGATGGGGGTCTGTTCATCTGATTGTATGCCTATTATCACATCAATGTCCATCCTCGAGATGAGTTAGCCTGTACATCTGAAAATACAGTACACCCAGTGTTATACCACTGTCCATCCATGAGATGATGGAGCCTGTTCATCTGATGAAATGCCTATTATCACATCACTGCAGGCTCCATGAGATCATGGAGCCTGTACGTCTAAAAATACACCCATTGGTGTGCCATTGTCCTTCCATGAGATGATGAGGCCTGTGAAATGTTGATAATCCCATCACTCTTCATCCCTGAGATGATGGGGCCTTTCCATCTGATGATAAACCTATTATCCTATCACTGTCTGTCCATGAGATCATGGAGCCTGTACAGCTAAAAATACACCCAGTGATGTAACGTTGTCCTATTATGAGATGAGGCAAGGGAAATGTCTATTATCCCATCACTCATAATCCCTGAGATGATGGGGTCTGTTCATCTGATGATATGCCTATTATCCCATTTCTGTCCATCCATGACATAATGGGGCCTGAACATCTGAAAATACACCCAGTGTTTTACCACTGTCCATCCATGAGATGATGGGACCTGAATATCTGTGTAATGATTAAATCCGCTTGCCCATAGATCGACAGGAGGGATGTCCCAAGAAGTGCCCTGTGTGTGGCCAACTAAACTCACTGAAACAACAAAACACTTGCAGCCATCACAAGGGCCATATAGTAGTGAAAGCACTTTGGGGGAATGATTTAAGGCACAACACAAGGCAGCGACACTCATCCTCACAATGACTTTACGGCTTTCTTTGTACATTTAATTAGTATTTATATTTTGTGGATTTTATGGCTTTCCTATATCCTCTAACTTTGTATCAGCACAGCCACTGTGTGTTATATTCAAATAGTTGTGCACTGACATCACATCCCTGAGGCTTGTTTACTAAGAAACACATCAGTTTGCATACAAAAACTGCATTCAAATGTTTGATGGTCATACACATCCAAATGTGCATTCGGCCTCTAGAAATCAGCTGTTTACCCAAAGGCTGGGGTTAGGCAAGGTCATGCAAATTTGACCTTTGACTCTCCCAGCTTGTTGGATGGTACTATGCGATCTCAGCTTCATCTCCTGTTTAAGAAATGTAGGTCAAGGTTAATCAAGAATTAGGCTAGAAATGCAACAATTTATGGTTTCAGCATCTAGACAAGGCCAAGGGGATCACTGTCCATTCTGCACCTCCAAATATGCCCCCCCCCCCCCCCCCATAGCTTTCCATCTTGTTTTCTTCACATGCTCTGGGCTGCTGTCAGTAACCTGAACTTACGGACTGAGTTATAATATGCAGTGTATATTCACAACAAAATTCAAATCTGAGTTAGGTTCATTACTAGGAATTTCAGTTTAGAATGAATGAATGAATAAATAAATGAAGGCAGTGTCTATAAATTTAAAAAATAGAATATATTAAAATGAATGGAAATCATAATGACCTGTAAACACATTTGTATGGTTATGGAACATCATTTTTAATTACAAATTGGTCAAAATATGGATAATTATTAATACAATATAGAGTAGAACCCTCCATTTAAAATTTTTCAGAAAAACATGGTGTAAAATCCAGGAAAATGTTCTATGCATAATATATAAGTGGGAGCGTAAAACAACAATGTAAAATGAGGGAAACTTCAAATCAGTCGGTGTATAATTGAGGTTCCATGTATTAAACATGATGCTGACCCATTTTTGGATCCAGGTTAAGAACCCATGATGATGTAGCCAAGCAATGCTTTTACACCCAATTAGTGCTAGCAATGAGTGGAACATATAAACCTCCCGATCCTTAGGGGCAAATTTACAAAATTCACGTGAAGGATTCAAAGTTCGATTGAATTTGATCGAATACCGATCGTACGATTTTTTCGGATATTTGAATATGCAGATTTGGCCTCTTCGATCATCGAATACCAAATTATCGAATAGATCGGATATTCGATAATTCGATCATTCGATGATCAAAGGATTTCAAATTTTAAAATCCTTCGAATGCCTCCTTCGCCAGATTGAACCTACCGAATACCAATACAAGCCTATGGGAGCCCCCCCCCCATAGGCTTCTTTTGCTAAGTCCTGCTCGAATACCATTCGTATGATCGAATGCCTCGATCGTTCGAATCGTACAAAATTTTCAGAGGCTCGAAGGAAAAAGTAAGATTTTTTCGTGAAATCGAACGATCGGTATTTGATCGTACTATTTCATTGAGAAATCGAATATCGAGCAAAAAGATAACCTAAAACTATTCGATAAGCATTCGATAGTCGAATGCTTATCGAATTTCGAATTGATTCATAGGATTTTTGGGTGAATTTTAGTAAATTTGCCCCTAAATGTTGTCAGTTGGGAATGTATGAAAGTAAATATGGAAAAAGACGCTGCTCCTGAATAGAGCTGAGGAGACTGTGGTCTGAGTCTCAGTTACAGATGTGTTTAGCAGCTGTTTAGGGTGGGTTTCCTGAATCCATGCCGGCTGCTTCTCATTCACAGACTGAATTTATTTGGGCTTTCCTGATTAGATTTCAACAAAGACTTCTTTTATAGAGAACTGGTGGTTTCAAGATTGAAGTAGGACCTATGGAGAATTCTTTCCTATGCCTTCACTGTTTAAGGAGCTGATCCCCCAAGCAGAAAAATTCTCCAGGAGCAGAAGCAGTATTTTAGTTATGTCATTGCACATGTTGCTTTTAGCCTCATATAGTGCTTTTAGGCTCATATTGTGTTTGCGGGGGTGGGGGGGAGTTACTGCACAGGCTGTGATCTGAGATCAGAAATCAAGCTATATATATATATATATATCAAGTGTAAAATATGCCACCATATTTTTTGCACTTTGCACCCTGCTAGGAGGGTGAGTGGCATGTAGGTGTTCTCTCCCACTGTTCTCCCTACTAGCATGAGACAGTTCCTAATTATATCAGTTCCATTATTTTTTGACCCATGCAACTACATCTGACTTCTGGCGAAAATACCCGATGTAATGAAAACAGCTATAACTGAAATCCTGAAGCCACGAGTTCAATTCTACTGACACTAGTGATGGGCGAATTTATTCGCCAGGGGCGAATTTGCGGCGAATTCCCAGCGATTCACCGCTGGCGAATAAATTCGCGAAACGGCAAAAAAATTCGCCAACAAAAATTTGCCGCGCAAAAACGAGTCGCGCGTCGTTTTTGACGCGACGCGTCGGAATCGACGCGACGCACGTCAAAATTTTGACGCGACGCACGTCAAAAACGACGCGCGACTCGTTTCGCGAATCGGCAAAAAATTCGCGAATTTCTCTGGAAATTCGCGAATTTTTCGCCGAAGCGAAACGCGCCCGTTTCGCCCATCACTAACTGACACCAATGTGGGTTTTTTTTTTTTATCCCCTGGCCACCAATGTTTTATTTTAATACTCTATAGGCCCCTACCACCAATTTTTTTTTTTAAATATTTTTTGGGGCCTCAATTTTTTTTAACTTGTAAGGGGGGCCCTGCCACCAATTTTTAAAAGAAAATATTTTCTGGGGCCCCAATTTTTTTTAACTTGTAAGGGGGGCCCTGGCGCAAATGTTTTTTATAAAAATAATCTTTGGGGCCCCAATTTTTTTTTAACCTATAAGGGAGCCCTGACCATCAATAGCTTTTTATAACTTGTGTGTGGGGTTACCTTTTTTAGCGCTGATGTCTGTGTGGTGTTTTAACTCTGGTGTGGAGTGGGCGGGATCTGGGGAGGGGATAGGCTGGGCCCAGGGGGCCCTGAAAATGTTGTTGTATGGGGCCCCGTGATTTCTAATGGCGGCCCTGGTTATTAGGGTAATTTGGATCCTTGCGAGCAGAGCTGCTGAATAAAAAGCTTAATAACTCAAAAACAAAAAAAAAACCTGAAAACCAATTTCAAATTGCAGGTATTGGGTCCATGCTGAATAAAAAGCTTAATAACTCAAAAACCAAAAAAAACCTGAAAACCAATTGCAAATTGTCTCAGAATATTACTCTCTAAATCATACTAAAAGTTATCTCAACATTAACAACCCCTTCAATTATATTTTAGTTTGGCTCAAGTACAAGGTACTGTTTTATTATTATAGAAAAAAAAAATATTTTTACAAATTTGGATCATTTGGATAAAATAGAGTCTATGGGAGATGGCCTTCCTGTAATTTGGAGCATTCTGTATAACTGGTTTCCCGATAATGGATCCCATACCTGCATAGTTTAGCCCTTAGTGCTCTATCACTCCTATGGTGAGGTTAGCAAATACAGAGGGTATTTTTATGTCATGGTTTCAAAGCTTTCATTAGTTTTTGGTGGTGTAGGGTAGATGGCTCCTATATTGCAATTATTCAAAGTAGAATAAAAGGGGACAGGACTGTTTTTTTTTTCCTGTTAAGTATTGAATTAAAGACACAGCGCACTTGTGATTATTTGGCTCAAGTATTGCTTTACTTTGTCACTTCTCCACTAATCACTGCGAAGATAAATTTGTTGGCTCCATCGTTACACAGGCCTGCCTTGATCTTTTTATTGACCTGGTGTTAGGAGGAGCTGTGTCCCTTTTCATATGTAATTGTTTCTCTGTATCGTTCGGGTGGTTGATTGAAATGACCATTGTGCAAAGTTAAATTGGTACATTCCTTCCAGAGTTCTGGGGCATCCCGGGGATCATGGAACAAAACCTTTCTTTCAGACTTGAATTTAACAAGAAAATACCAGGAGATTTCCCCCCCTTGGTCCTACCATTTCACGAGCGGAGGGATTGTACGTCAAATCACAGCTGCTGTTTGCAAACTGCCATTATTCCCTCCCGGCAGGAATGTACACGGATACCAATCAAGAAAGTGCCGGCAGCAATTTCTAAGAATCATTCCTTGTATGTTTGCTAATTGTCCCTTTTGTCACATGGGAACAGCGAGACCAACAGCAATGGGTCCAAAAATAATGTAGAATATGTGTAGAAGCAGTCCTCTGTAATGGACCAGTCTTTATTTGGTATGGTCCAGAATTATGATAGGCTTAAAGGAAAACTATACAACCAAAATGAATACTTGAGCAACAGAGTTAACTTTTAGTATAATGTAGAGAGTGATATTCTGAGACAATTTGCAATTGGTTTTCACTTTTTATTGTTTTTGATTTTATAGTTATTTAGCTTTTTATTCAGCAGCTCTCTAGTTTGCAGTGTCAGCAATTTGGTGTCTAGTGTACAAATTACCCTAGCAACTCTGCATTGATTTGACTAAGAGACTGGAATATGAATAGGAGATGGACTGAATAGAATAAGTAATAAAAAGTAACAATAACAATACATTTGTAGCCTTACAGAGCATTTGTTTTTAGATGGTGTCGGTGACCCCCAATTGAAAGCTGCAAAAAAACAGATATTAAACAGAAAATAAATAATGAAGACCAATTGAAAAGTTTCTTAGAATTGGCCCTTCTGCAATATACTAAAATTTAACTTGAAGATGAACCACCCCTTTAAGTACATATTGCCCTTTTACATCTCTTGCCTTGAACCCCCATTTCATGATGGTCTGTGTGCTGCCTCAGAGATCACCTGACCAGAAATACTGCAGCTCTAACTGTAACGGGAAGAAGTGTGAAAGCAAAAGACAAAACTCTGACTGTTTATTGGCTCATGTGACCTAACATGTATGGTTTGCTTGATATTTTTGTGTGCACTGTGAATCGCATGATCCCAGGGGGAGGCTATAATTTTTAAAACTGCAATTTCCTATTTAGGATTACCCAATGGCACATACTACTAAAAAAGTTTATTGACAGGAAGCAGGGTTTTACATATGAGCTGTTTTATGCATTATATTTTTATGGAGACCTACATTGTTTGGGGGGGTATAGTTTTCCTTTAAGTATCATATTATATTATTATTATATGTAGCACTGCTTAAGCTATGAGTCTTAAGCTGCTGTTGTTTTTAAACTTACAGTAGCCAGTGACAGTCAAATGTCATCAAGTGGTGATTAGACTTACACTCAACATCAATGGAAAAGGCTGCAGTCATCTAAGGGGCAGATTTATCAAGGGTCAAATTAAAAATTCTAATTTCCAAAATTTACTTTATGGTCAAAAATTCGACTAGGGAGTTATGCAAATTCATTTAGATTTTTTTTTTTAATTCAGTTTTCCAGATTTATCATACTCTGGCCCTTTAAGAATTCAAATTCGACTATTTGCCACCTAAGACCTGTCGGATTGCCATTTAAGTCAATGGGAGAGGTCCAGGGATCAATCTGGAGATGTTTAAATTTGAATATTTTTTCGGAGAAAAAACTTGAATCGAGTTTGATCGATGTCGCAGCAAGTTTTTAGTCGTTTAAATTAATCTGAGCTGAAAACATTCGATTTTATTAATACATTTCGATTGTTCAAATATCAATTTTATGGGAGTTTAAAAAAGCTCACATGAATTTGAAATTGTACCCTTTATAAATGTGCCTCCCAGTGTTACTGTTTCCATCTTTCTCTCCTATACGTACTATGCTTTCTACTCTTCCTACCATCAGCTGTTTTGTAATTGCATGCATATACAGACTTTGTTGTTATTGTGCCAATAATTAAGTCAGAACCTTAAAGCTAGGAGGGGCCTCTGTTATATGACAGAAGATATGGTCTGCCATCTCTTTGAAAAAAAATCCAGCCCTTTCCCAATTAATAACATTGATATCTTCTTAAAGTGGACCCGTCACCCCAAAAAAATATTAAAAATCCTATTTTATCACATTAGTCAAGCAAAATGAACATTAATTACACTATATAAATTATTTGAATCTTGTTTTCTTCAGTCTGGGAATTCATAATTCTAGCAAGCAGGCAGGAGCCATTTTGTGGACACTGTTATTAAGACAAGCCTTGTATCATCTCAGAATCTTGTTTGTGCACCAGAATGGGGGACCCGATGTCTATCCCCATGTCCTGGCTACACAATTAAATGGTTAAGAGAACTGGGGGAATGTGTGGAGAGCAGTGACATTTAGTAAGTGCTGAATGGAAAGTGAAAGTAATTATCTGCCCCGCCTCTATGCCTAAGGCATAGAGGAGTGGCAGATAATATTTGATTGACAGCTGAGATTTTTAAATGAGCTTAAAATGAATGGTTTAGTAAAAATTTGAAATTGGATTTCATGTTTAATTTGAAAAGGACTTTTATTATACAGATTTTTGTGTCTGGGTGACGGGTCCACTTTAAAAGCAGAGATTATAAATACCAAGCAGGTGGCAACACTACAAAATAGAGGAAGGATCAGCAAACCGCACACACATTTGGCATTTGGGTTGCTTGATGATTTGAGTGTTGTATTAGAAAGCTGGCCACACACTTGGAGATGACAAAAAACACAAATAGCCATGTAAGATATCCACCAAGTAAATTCTCCTACTGTCTCAGGAATCCTGTTTTCTTACCTATACCCTATAGGAGTGATGTTTGCTTAATTGGCCTGGGATCTTTTTGATTAGTTACCTGGCGATAAATCGCCTCTTCCTTGGGCGACTAATCTCCCCGAACTGCCTCCTCACCAGCTAAAATCTAAATCACCAGTGGGATGGCACTTGGAGAACTTTGTTTTACTGAAGTCGTCTGAAATTGCCTCACGATGAAACATCGGGCGACTTTGGAAAACGAAGCACTCCAAGGGGCAAATTCACTAAGGTCTGAAAAGTCGCTAGCGTTAGCTTCGCTAGCGTTCGCCGCACTTTGCCAGGCAAATTTTTGCCAGCGCTACGCAAATTCACTAAAGTGCAAATTTACGCTCAGGTTGGCGAACGGTAGCGTAGTTGCACTAGTGTTACTTCGCTAGGTAGAGCGCTATTACGCCAAGCCTAATTTGCATACGGCGGGAACTTTAAGTTATAATATAAGTATATGTTACAGCCACTACATTCCACCACACAAGCCCAGGAAACCTTTAATAAATAAAATAAAGTTGTCCTATTGCCCTACATGTGCCCCCTGTATAGTTGTGTTGTCATATGTTAGGAAATGTAGTAGGGAAGAAAGGTAACCCCCCAAAAAAATTATCAATCTTTTTCAGACTATCACCCTCCTATGCTAAAATACGGCAGCGTTTTTTTGGGACTTAGAAAAAATTTTACATTTTTTTTTTCAACCTCCTATCTATTGTATTGAACTTCGCCTGGTCTGAACAGGCGAAGTAACGTCGAGCGTAAGTGCTAACATTCAGGAAAATGTTCATCCTAGTGAATTTGCGAATTCACTATGCTTTGTCAGTGCGCAACTTCGCCTGGCATAAGTGTGCGAAGTTGTGCAAGTCTATCCACTTCGCTATCGAAAATTCGCCAGAGTCTGTGTTAGTGAATTTGCGAAGTTGTGAAATTACGTCACGCTGGCGAATTAGCACTAGCGTTAGACGCTTCGCGCTTTAGTGAATTTGCCATCCCGCCAGAGATTTCTATTTTAGCTGGTGGGGAGGCAGTTCGGGGAGATTAGTCGCCCGAGGAAGAGGTGATTTGCCACCATGAGACTAATCTCCCCCAAATAGCACTGTGTGTCTCTACCCTTAAGCTGGCCATAGACGTAAAGATTTTTGAAAGATCCAATTGTTATCGTGAGACCACGATAGTCTCAAAACGATCGTTTAAATGCCTGATGTGTCCATCAACTAAAAAGACCATTTCAGGCGATATTGCCAGCAAAACTGAAGGATCACAGACTGCTTGGCCCTGCAAACATAGGTAGATTGCATGGGGACCGATAAAGATTTTCTAACCTGGCCGATCAATCATCAGACCGATGTCAGACGAAAAATCGTAAGATGAACGATCGTTGGTATCCCACTAACCGCACGATAATTTGACAGATTGTTCGGACTTCCCTAAGATCGGTCGCTCGGCAAGGAAAGATTGTTGCGTCTATGGGGAGCTTTATTGGCAGACTTTGATATAGAGGAGATACAGGAGATTACAATCAAAGCAGGTTGCAAGCACAAATAGGAGAATAACAAGTGCTGCTATTCACAATGGCCTGGCACATTAGTGCCAAGACTGGACTGGGCTCCATGCTAGTTCTCCAAGTGATAAGATCTTAGTTTAGCTTTGAATAAGGTGAGTGAAAATTCAGGGTTAGATCATAGAAGTAGAGAAAGTAAGAGAAGAGAAGAAAGGAGATGGCAGTGGATGTGTGTGAAAATGATTGTGGTTCTGAGATGAGCGGAGCATATGACCAGGGGAAATGGATGTGCAGAGTTGGAGTGGAGAATGGAGGAGTGCAGGGCTATGACATTGAACATAAGTATTTTGAAAGTTATCCTTTGCTTCACAGGGAGCCATGATAAAGATTGGAACAGGGGACAAGCAGGTTCTGCCTTAGGGGCAAGTAGTGAAATTCTTGCTAGTGAGTTCCAGTAACACACTCCGGTATTATGTATTTAAGCCTCTGGGGGTGTAAGCAGATGTGCTTCTGAAAGCATTTTACATAGACCTCCACTAAAGACTTTCTAGTAAATGTGTGACTGTGTGATTCTGCCTGTAAAATGTGTTTATAATCTGAACTGGAATAATATGAGGTTACATATTACCTTAAATTAATATTATACCTATGCCCTCCCGGGTCTTGTCCCCAGAAGCTTGCACATAACACAGACAAAACAATACAGCCGCAAGCCAAAACTCAATCCTTTCTGATATTAGTCTCTCATCCAGTTAGCATTTGGAGGTCAGCCCCATAAAGCAAGTTAATATTTACCAAAATTCTCTGAATAGTTCATTGTGGGGAATCGATTTAAAACAACCTGACTGGCACATTAGTGATACTGTTACTGCAGCCAGTTTGATCTTTATCTCTTCAGTTTCCCACACAATTGATATTTTGCATGGTACTCTTATATCAGATGAAATTCAGAAACATGTAACCCTCATATCTCTCCCTCACAGCCTTTGTAGTTAACAAAGAATCAGATTTTAAAGCTGCGCATACCAACTCCCCTTTATAAGATAAGCACCCTATTAGTGTGCACCCAGTGTATGTGGAATGCAGTAAAATGAGATCCAAACACCACCTACCTTTTCTTACTGAGTCACCCACCAATTGTGGGGTCTACTGTAGTTATGCAAATTAGCCAGATTAATTGTGATGGCAAGGAAGTATAGTTATACAGTATTTGATGAATTAAGGATCACGTTATGCCTTGTTTTATAATAATATAGCCCTTGAGCGGATAATTGGCTGATGGAATGGAAAATCTTGGATAGTACTGCTCCAGTGTTATCACATGGATTACAAGAAGGGTTCTGCTTAAACATTGTGTGGTTTAAATCATTGTTTATATAATAAATTGCGGTTTATTTGCAGAGCTGGGATGTATTCAAAGGGGAGTACATATATCTGAAATTGCCAGTAATATCCCAAATGCAAAAAATATATCAAGCAAAGTTGTGTTTAAACAGAAAGTAACCACATCACACATGCTTTGCACGCAGCAATACTTCAAAAACTAAAAATTAGAGTACAAACTCACTTAATCATGGTTGGCGACGGAGACCTGCAAGTGGCTCTTTTGGGTATGTGTGCATTTATAATTGGCAGTTTAAAAGCACTGCAGATTTTAATTCAGCACCGTCTATTATTTAACTTCCAGCCAGCCAATTTAGCTCTTAGCATTGGGGTAATATTACTAATTACCAGCAGATGGCACCAAATCCTCTCAGTTTGATACTGACCAGTTCGATAAAAGCTTTTCTATTAGACCAGTGATCCCCAGCTAGTAGCTCGTGAGTAACATGTTGCTCTCCAACCCCTTGAATGTTGCTCTCAGTGTCCTCAAAGCAGGTGCTTATTTTCTGAATTCCAGGCTTGGAGGCACGTTTTAGTTGCATAAAAACCAGGTGCACTGCCTAACAGAGCCTCAATGTAGGTTGACAAGCCACATAGGGGCTACCAAATGGCCAATCACATCACTTATTTGGCACCCCAAGAACATTTTTCATGCTTGTGTTGCTCCCCAACTCCTTTTACTCCTGAATGTTGCTCACGGGTTCAGAAGGTTGGGGATCCCTGCATTAGACATTGAGGATAGTATAGAGTTATGTTGTACAATAGATTAAAGAGTAGCAGGGACTTTTTTTGCCTTTGTTTCCCCAACCAATCTGGGCCAGAATGTACAGTGGAACTGCAGCTACATTTAGCCACTGTGATGTGAACAGTTTTTATAATCTAGGGAAACTTAGTCTAATGGCACATGGGCTGCTTTGAGCAATGTATAGTACAGTAATGAAATCCATTATCCTGCAACTTGTTAGCCAGAAAGCTCCAAATTACGGAATGGCATTCTGGATAACAGATCCCATACCTGTAGTGAGAACTAAGCACATCTTTCCCTTTTGTTTTCCATATATTTCTGAAGGCAAGCCTGAATGGCAGTTAGGCGAGACTTGGGGTTGTCTTGCTGTCCTCTTTTTGGTAGAATAGCAGATGAATAATATAACCGAGTTTTCATATATTTGTAATTTTTTATGTGCCAATAGGGGCCCCAGACCAAATAATGGAAGAAAGTTTGTTCGTACAGCACCAATAGTATTAAAATGACTTTATTAGAAATGACATGGCAAAAGACCTGGTCTGCTAGGTCTTGAGCACTTCAATAAACCTGGGAATGCCCCACTTTTCAACTACAGGTATTGGCACCATTTCTTTATTCAGCATACTGAGCACATGCAGCAGAACCACAGTGGGGATCAGTGGCGCAACTACTCACTGGTGGGCCGTGGTGTAGGATTGGCACCCAGGCCCCCCTATTGGGCTCTCTCCCTATGAATTGCACATTGGAGTTCTCCTAGCCTCTCCGGTGGGCCCCAATAGGGAGCGGGCCCTGGTGCAATTGCACCCCCTGCTCCCCTGGTAGTTACGCCACTGGTGGGGATCAATTGGATGCAATCCTTCACTTTGCATATTTGCATGACTGTCTCTATGTAAAAAAAATCAGGGATTTAACTATAGAGGATACAGGTCCCATAACTGTTTTGTGGCCCAGTATAACTCTGACTGATAAGCCATTTCATAAAACATATCTTCTTCCCACTGGGGCCCAGTAGATTTTACTGCAGATGTATTGCATCATCCCACTATTATGCCATCCTATCTAGTTAAAGTGGACATTGATTCTGGTTATTATCAAGGATTAAGATTATCCTGTTTGCCGAAAAGAGCTATAAAAACTGAATTGCGGAGTAGGTGGACTTTTAAGCAATAAATAGTTTTCTTGCATTGACCTTGATTGTGGGTCTATCTTAAAGGGATGCAGAGAAAATGCAGAGGATGCACATTCTGTTTTACTGTGGTGGGTCATTAAGGACACTTTTTTAGTCTGGAAATAAAAGCTGGAGATAGAGCCTTTCACTGTATTGGATAAATGGGAGATAACATATACAACAGATAAACGGAAATGGTTCTTTTTCCTCCAACTAACACCAATAACATCCCGGATGTATCCATCGTAGTTAACAATTCCACTATCACCGTGTCTGCCCAGGCCCGGTGCTAAACCCGGTGTTATCCTAGATTCTGCTCTGACATTCACTCCTCATATCCAGTCACTTGCTAAGTCATGTCACTTCCACCTAAGGAACATACAGTATCCAAAATTTGTTAATTTATCACCGAAGATGCTGCCAAAATTCTTATTCACGCTCTTGTCATATCGCGTCTAGACTATTGTAATTCTCTTTTAATTGGCCTTTCCCTCCAGAAACTGTCACCTCTCCAGTCCATAATGAACACTGCTGCTAGGCTTATACACCTCAGCAACCGCTCTTCCTCTGCCATGCCATTCTGCCAATCCCTGCACTGGCTTCAACTGCCCTTCAGAATTAAATTCAAATGAATGACCCTGACATTCAAAGCACTTCATAACTCTGCCCCTCCCTACATCTCTGAACTAATCTCCATATACTCACCCAACCGCTTACTACGCTCCTCTACTGACCTGTTCTCATTACCTCCACACATGCTCGCATTCAAGACTTTGCAAGAGCTGCACCCCTCCTCTGGAATTCTCTCCCACGGTCTGTCTGACTTTCTCCCAATCATTCAGCTTTCAAGAAATCTCTTGAAACCCACTTTTTTAGAGAAGCCTACCCTCACTGTTAACTACCCAATGCAATACAGCTTACAGTACTACATCTCTCACCCACTTTACTCTTATCTTGCCCACACCTTGTGTATCATTCCCTTTCCTTTAGATTGTAAGCTTTTTCTATACAGGGCCTTCCTCGCCTCCTGTACCGGTATTTATTGTGATGTATGTAACTCCATAATTGTTGTGATGTACGTAACTCCTTCTGTTCTATTTATGTAATTCATGTGATTTAGTTGTATAATCACATTCACGCCAAGCAGCAGCTGTGGGGTCCGGGGCTCAGAAGGGGGGCCCTGACTAGCAACCCTGGTGGGCTCTCCAGTCTGACCCTGGGGGTAAAGGTGGGGGGCATTATACTAGTAAACTAATGATTTACCTTACAAGGACCAAGCATGGAGTACCTTCAATTTTCTTGTATGTGGCTCAAAAAATAAAACTAAACTAAAATAATTAAAAAGTATGTTTAGCACAAGACCTATTTATTGCACACATGTCGAACATGAGAGTATACTGTCCCTTTACCAAAAAAACACTCTCGTGAGATCCCTGTGATGGAGTTCCATCTACTGGACAGATAAAGGTACTGTGTTTCAAAGGAGCAAATACCATGGCAGCATGTTATTTCTAGAACAGGGTGTTAGCTACATACCCTTTCAAACACAAGGGATTTCACTAATTTATGAGAGTTTATGATTCATTTTCAACTTCATGATTGCTGGGAAACTACATATTTTGGTACTTGGTAAGGATCGATAAGAATTTTTTAATTTTCCAAGAGGTTTGTTTTGAGACAAATGTATCAATTCTATGTTCTTGGCAGTGGAAGACTCCACAATCCTGAGGGGGCCTTGGGTGATAGGGGGTGCCGTGCATTGGACACCAGCAGGGGTGGTAATTAGTAGAATACATGTGGGTTGGGGGAAATGGTTCCCATTTAGGGGATAGAGCATTTGCCGCATTTAAATGAAATACAATCAATTTAGCCTAGCAATTCTATTCATTAAGGTATAGGCACATGGGGCTTTTTGATGTCACTTGGAAGGTTCATATGGGGCCACAATATGACCACTAAAAACCTTTGCATTGAAAATCCTTGAACTTGACTGTTCCTGGACAGCTTAATTTAATAATCATACAAAAAAGTGACAGAAAACTATTTCACCTTGGCTTCAAAATGCCCCATACTCCATTAAAGGGGTGGTTCACCTTCAAGTTAACTTTTAGTATGTTGTAGAAGGGCCAATTCTAAGAAACTTTTCAATTGGTCTTCATTATTTATTTTTCATAGTTTTTTTAATAATTTGCAATTTTCTTCTGATTCTTTGCAGCTTTCAAATGGGGGTCACTGACACATCTAAAAACAAATGCTCTGTAAGGCTACACATGTATTGTTATTGCTACTTTTTATTACTTATTCTATTCAGTCCCTCTCCTATTCATATTCCAGTCTCTTATTCAAATCAATGCAGGGTTGCTATGGTAATTTGTACCCTAGAAACCAAATTGCTGACACTGCAAACTAGAGAGCTGCTGAATAAAAAGTTAAATAACTATAAAACCACAAACAATAAAAAATGAAAACCAATTGCAAATTGTCTCAGAATATCACTCTCTACGTTATACTAAAAGTTAACTCAAAGGTGAACAACCCCTTTAAGGGATTCTCCTCATCAGGGAAAAGACTTTCCTTGCCCTTTAAATTGTCCCTGATTTGTAAAATAATGCAGTAACCTTAGGTTAAACCCAAACATCTAAGTCCATTCATTTGTCTGAAAGCAATGTAACTTGCCTTAATTCTACGGAGCCAGATTCAGCCTCCATAGCGCTGGTCCCCAAGCAAAACAACTTGTTCCCATCTGTTAAAAAAGACAAAAACAACTCATATGCACCTTTTCTACTAAGAGGTTAATGAGCCTTTACAAGAATATCCATGTCTTTGTGCCACTGTCCAACACTACACCATATCTAGAGAATTTAGTTCATTCTTTTAATCCAGTTACATGAAAAGCATCTCTTTAAATGTAAACCAAAGGAAAGTGTCCATAAGCCTAATGCCTCATGTACATGAGCGTTTTCACATGTGAAATCTAATAAATTGTATTGTCTTGCATGGTCCAATTGCTCATAGTGCAGCCTACTATGAGTTCCCTGCTGGTGTACTGCTCAATAATTGAGAACAATAGATGATCCATTTGGGAGATGCATATAAGTCACTTGGGGGCATAGTTATTAGAGATTGAAAATCCCACAGTTCAACTTCCTGGCTCTCCTTTCGTGGTATTTTTAAGGAAATATTTATCACGGCCAGTGGTGGTGTGCTTTTATTTCACTTTGATAAATATGTTCTCATGATTAAAGCTGGCCATAAAAGCAAAGATACTATCGTACAAAACAAAGGTTTATATGATTTTTGGACGGTGTGTTGAGTGTCCTAGCATTTTTTCTGCCATGGTGATCAGTCGTTCAGTCTATTGGACTGTTTAAAATATTTATACAGTATTGGCTACCAATAAGATCTCTGCATGTATCTGATGATATCAATGGGAGACACTACTATTTGTCGGACATACAGTAAGTTTCGTGATTTGTTCTTTTTACTACTTTATATTAATCTGAATGGTAAGTTGCAGGTCGGAAGAGTGGCACGGACATTCGTTCATCTGACATCTGGCTATAATCTGCACGTCTATGGCAATCTTAAAGGAGAAGGACAGGTGTTTTAACTTGGGGGTGCCAAAAGTTAGGCATCCTCAAGTGATCGAATGTACTTACTATAAACCCTGTGCTGGTGCTCCTAACAGCAGAAAACTGCACCAGTCTGGGATTCTTCCAGCGAGCACCATGGAGTGATCGACTTCTGGTTTCTTATTTTTTTTATTGTGGCTGCACATGCCCAGTAGTGTGAAAAGCAGAACTTTAACAAAAACAGTTGGCTATTTTGTTCTACTGCGCGTGTTTCTAGGTGCAGGTTTCTGTTGATAGGAGCACCAGCCTGGGGTTTCAGGTAAGTATATGCGATCACTTGGGGGTGCCAAGCTTTCCCAAGTTAGAAGACCTTTCCTTCTTCTTTAAGGAGGAAAAATAGCCAATGCAGGAAGGAAATGTCCACTAGGGGAAGAAGGGTCAGAATAAACACAGACAGTGTCTAGACTTGAGTGTAGGGTGAATGTGGTGATGGGGGAACAAGAAAAAGTGATCCCAGACTTTCTCTATCCCTAGCTCTGATAGTTTCCTATGTGACATGCAATCATTCATAGTAGGTCATATATTCAAAACCAAACATCAGTTTACAAAAACTGTTATACCACTGGTACAAATGCAAGTGCTATAATGCTAAGGGATGCAAAATTGTGCCCCTTTGGGCCCATTTACAGAACTCTTGGGTGCTAGCTGCAAACACCATGGAGTTTTGTGCCCGTTTATTAACTTTGAACCTTATAAAAGTATGATTCACTTAATCAGAAACCTGCAAGAATATTTCCTTCACTGTTATCTTATTTCATTTTGTTTCTTTACCACACCTAAAAGGCAAACACAGATTTATAATGGAATGCATCTAGGAAGTAAATGAAATGCTACTAACATCTTTTTTTTACTAGCCAAGCGTGGAGCAGTTACAATGACAGATTATTCTGTACCTGCCAATGTCACTGAAGTATGTAAATTATAAATATATTCCTGAAACATTCTCTGACATCTGCGCTTTTTTCTCTTCGCTTTTTCCAGATTTAGAATAGGCCCTGGCATACACTGTGGCCCAAACTGCCCCACCCAGGCCGAATAAAAGGTAACTAAAGCATCTTATAGTAGTCCCTATAGCATTGTCCAGTATCTGCAGATTGCTAGTCCACTACCATAAAAATTGTTTAAATACAGATCAATAAAACCACTGACTAATCCCCCCCAAGACAGTCAACAGCTATTTGGCCTGTGTATGGGCCCTCAGGATTGTCTGCCTTACCAATATCTGACTAAATATTGACCAAATATCTATTGGGCAGATTCAAAAATCTTTAAGACAAGGTTTAAATCAGTGTGTTTGCTGCAGTCCTTGCCCAACAGGTATCCATAGGGCAGAGTCACAGTACTAGAAGAACATTGAGCCGTGGGCCAGAAATCATATAAGCTGGGTTTGGTGTGGATACTCAAACTGGGGAAAAGATCCGCTTGTTTGGTGACCTCACTAAAATGGCAATGCATATGTTTGTATGATGAGATCAGATTTTAACCTCAATAAGAAAAGAAGTTCAGGCTTCACTGTGCATGAATAAAAAGTTGGAAGTAATGGGGATAAGTAGAGGTCAGGGTCTCCTTATCACAGAGAGGCATTGTGCTGGGGATGATTGTGGCTTGGTCAGACAAAGGGATGGTCCCTGGGCTGCGCGCACTGAAAACAGTGACTCTGTAATGGTAAAGCTTACACAACAGAATGTCTAACCTGTTGGTTTTTTTTTAGCATGCTGAGATTTTTTTGTGTTAAAACTACTTCTTAGCTTCTTTGTTAGAAATTGCAAAGTGAGAGCAGACAGGCAGAGATCCTTTTTTGTACAGTCTCATAATTCTAAGAGATTGTACCCACAGATGTTCATATATATATATATATATATATATATATATATATAAGGTCATCTATAGTAGAGGCAAAGCTTTTGCAACTTACATGGGGGTGTGAGCAATTGGTATTGAAAGGATGTACAATTTGCCCCAACCACCATACATGACATGGCAGGTGGTAATCCCAACATTCCAATTGTGTTTAAGCACCCATTAATAGTCCGAAATGAGAGTTAAAATTTGGCATGATATTTAAGCATAAATAATTATTTTAGGTCTTTATGCAGCTGTTAAGTTTAAAAATAAAACAGGGTAAATAATGTCGGTGGGAAACAGGGTGGGATCAGGACTGGACTGGGATTCAAAATAGGCCCTGCCATTCCTGCTACAAATTGGCCCAAACACAAACAGCCCCCACCAGCCCACTTAATAGTCACTTTCTATGGCAACTTACAGCAGCCCATCTGGCATTTCCTAGAACCCACAGATTGCCAGTCCGGGCCTGGGTGGGAACTAGGGTTGCCACCTTTCTTGGAAAAAAATTTTTCCTTATTAAAAACATTGGGGTCAGGCATAATTTTTACCGGTCAGGCCGGTAAAATACTGTACCTGTAACTGTTAGGGACTTTTAGCAACTATTATTGTACATTCAAGGACCATTGTAATGTGACTGATGTAATACAAGCGGCAGTCATCAATATATCTAGTGCGCAATAAAATATTAGCTAAATAGCCGATTCACCAATATTTTCCTATAGTTCTATTGTAACCTTGTGTACCAGGAAAGCCCTGTGCTAAATGGGCTTGAACTAAAAACTCTGACAACTAATGCCCTAAACATAGTCACTGGCTATGAAGGGTGCTTATGAAACACCTTATGCAACACTGGACACAAAGAGCCTTTTCACAGGGTTCCTGCATTGCATTTTGAGTCTTCATTTGAAGCTGAATGGCTTATGTTAAATATGAAGGGTTCTCAGAGGCTTAACTACAGAGGAAGCAGTCTCTGCTGCTGCAGGGGGGGCAGGAGGTATAGGGGCCCCATGTAGGGTTGCCACCTTTTCTTTAAAAAAAATACCGGTCTTCCTATATTTTTACGCATTTCCTCCATTAATAACATTTTGATCAAGCTGAATTTTTACCGGCCAGGCTGGTAAAATACCGGGCAGGTGGCAACCCTAGCCCCATGAGACCCCATTTGATACACAACTTCAATAAATACTGCTAAAACAGGTCAACCTCATAGGGTTGCCACCTGGATGGTATTTTACAGGCCTGGTCGGTATTTTTGATGTTTGAACCCAATGTTATTAATTAATAGGAAAAAAGATAAATATATAGGAAGGGCGGTATTTTTTTCAGGAAAAGGTGGCAACCCTAACATCTAAAAAACAAATGCAAGATGGGGAAAGGTATTGGTGCTGGCCTCTCCCACCGCCAGTATAAATGCCAAAAAGAAGGAAAATTATTTACTATCTTGTTACGCTACTTAGGGTTGAGGTTGCCACCTTTACTTGAAAAAAATACCGGCCTTCCTATATATTTAGCTTTTTTCCCCCCTATTAATAACATTGGGATCAACCATCAAAAATACTGGCCAGGCCGGTAAAATACAGGC
>CM044439.1:153317796-153329087 GCA_024363595.1 Xenopus borealis
AAAAAAAAAAAAAAAAAAAGGCGCGCTTTTTTTGTAACCCGGCGTTATTGACAGCTGTTTTGGCTGTCCCGCTTTCTATTGGTTGACTTTTTTTTACCGCTACCAATAGCGAATTAGCGCCGACGTCAGAAGCGGCTACGGCTTCTCTCTCCTCTGTTCTGGTTGGCTGATGATGTCTGGCGCCAAATCTGAACAGGGTATAAATATTGCAGCCGAGGCGCTTTTGTCAGCTTTCCCTCTCTGCTCATCTTTTGCTTTCTCAGGGTTTCGCGATAGAGCTTTTAACTTCTTTTCCGTCAAGACTTTTATTTTAACTGAGCAATATGCTGTCTGTCCGCAAACCCTTCGCCCAGCTTAACGAGAACGTGTCTCCCATGAAGAACATGACTCTGACAGAAAAAGAGAATACGGTGAGACGTTTCCCTCCTGCTTCATGTCTTACTGGAACGCAGTGTGTCAGTCCTTGCATCTAATCTGTTGTTTTTCTGTTTTGCAGCCACCTGCCCTTAACAGCACCCGCGTCCTAGCCAGCAAGACCGCCCGCAAGATCTTCCAGGAAGCAGACACGGTGAGATTGAGGGGAATATATCCCTAAATAATCTGCTTGTTACTCCTAAATGTAAAGACTACAATGCCCAGAATCCCATCTGATGGCGGCAGGTGGTGGGAATGATGGGAATTGTAGTCTACAAGGAGATTTTCTTATTCCTGCTAACTGGAAAATAACAACATAATTTACAGGAATGTTACTTCTGATTACTTAAAGGGCGCCAAAACGAGCTTTTCAAAGGTACAGTGTAGCCTTTGTTCTGCCTGGCGGCTTGGTGCCATGTGTCAGTGTGGGGGAGGGTACTTGGCCCCTCCCTGAGAATAAATATTGATTCTGCGTCCCTTCAAAGTGTCCCTGATCTCTGTGTTAAACTAAAATACTCAGCCAGTCGATCCTCTTAATATTTAAAGGGTTGATTTGGCTTTAAACTCATGCTTAGTATGTTATAGAATGGCTAATTTGAAGCATATTGCTACAGTGCTAAAAACAGCGCCCTTTGCTGGAAAATGAGTCTTTGTTTTCCTTTCATAGGAAACTGGTCAGATACCCTCTGCAGTCTTATTTTGCTACTTACTCTGCATTATACAGAGTCCTATGTGCATTATATTCATTTCCTTAAATTTACAGTATAGTAGCAAACTGCATGTAGATGGCACATTTTCATGCAGTCATGTATATTAAAATACAGAAATTTGAGTTGGCACATTTATGTAGTCTGTTATAGGTTCAACAGATTTTTAAAAGGTTCATTTTTCACTGTTTATAGAACTTTGTGCATTTATATATTACTATGATAAACCACTTATTCACTATTGCTTAAATCGTTGTTCTACTGATAAAGCTTGACACTTTTGCACACATACGTTTGTGGTGTTGCTGTTTTTTCACTAACCCTGTAGATTAATTTAGCTATAGTTAATACTTCATCTACTATTGATTTGCACAATTCTAAAAGGTTAAAGTTTATATATCCAATTTCTGATATTTGCATATTTCAAATGTTTACATATTGTGTATTCCATGTGCCTTTTTGTGATCTGTACTAGCTGGAGGCACGTTTTCTTGTCTCGCTGTATTCGTATACTGTTGACTTTTATTATTGGTTTACATTAGCCTTAAAATAGAAGAATCACTTGGGGATACCAAGTTGTTGCCCCCTGAAATTCTGATCAATTCTAATGCCAGGATGTTACTTTTACTTAAAGAAGAAAAAGCCAGTCTTTTTTATTTTTTTTTATTTTAATCCATAACCCTAAAGCAAGCTGAAGTGGAATGCAATGGACAAAGGTGGTACTATTCAGGCAACTACTGAAGGACAAATCTAAAACTGATTTTATTTTGCATTTTAGCCAAATTCTAAAGTCCCAAAGGATACTAGACTTGCAGATGAGCCCCTTCTGAAGGACAACCCACATAGATTTGTGATCTTCCCCATCCGGTATCATGACATCTGGCAAATGTACAAGAAAGCAGAAGCTTCATTCTGGACCGCTGAAGAGGTATGCTTTGTGTCTTTGCAATTCAAACAGTCATGCAAGACTTTAAACTGGCATATACTGGAAACCATTTCATTTGACTAATGGGTTTAGTCTTCGGATTGTCATGAAATGTTTAAAAATTTCTTTAAAAGTTACAATTATAATAATTGATACAATAGTTTCAACTCCACAGACTAGTAAATGTATCGCTTAACAGTAACTTTGCTGCTTCCTGCCTTATCTTGTAACAGTACAAAGATGAAACAGTTGAAAGATGGAACAACACTTTTTAAAAGTTTACATAGTTTTCTCTTTGGGGGGAAAAATGGCTCATAAAACATTTCAATCATGTGATCTTTGCATATCCTGTATTCTTGCATTTGCAATTCACCAACCTATTGCAAAGTTTTGATGAACAATGTTCTTCCACAGGTGGATCTGTCTAAGGACATTCAGCACTGGGAGTCCCTGAAGACAGATGAAAGATATTTTATCTCTCACGTGTTGGCCTTTTTTGCTGCTAGTGATGGCATAGTGAACGAGAACCTGGTATGTTGCTTGAATCCCAGTCTAAAACGAGCAGAATGGCAGACCAATTTCCTATTGCATAGGCTAGAGAGCTATGTTTACAAGCATTGTTGTCTTCATAAATCTAAGTAGAATGTCTGGATAACTGAACTTTTTTTCTACTACATAGCTAGAACTGTAAACTTCCTGAACTTCTTGCAATAGACTTGGTGACACATGCCAATGAATGGGCACACTTAAAATAGAGCTGTGAAGTGCCAACTGTTTTATATAGTAATTTGAGAAGTTAAAATCTGAAGAAATTAGCAGCTACTATTAATGTAATTGCCCTAATTTTTATTGTGTCCGTTGTATTAAAACTGTCCTGTAATGAAAAGACCATAGATACATTCAAAAGATTTCGCTTCTTTCTAGGTGGAGAGGTTTAGCAAAGAAGTGCAAGTTACTGAGGCTCGTTGTTTTTATGGCTTCCAAATCGCAATGGAGAATATTCATTCTGAAATGTACAGTCTTCTTATTGACACCTACATTAAAGATCCCAAGGAGAGGTAGGTCTTAAGACAGATGGTTACTGCTAGGCTTCTAGTGTAAAATGGTTTGGGTTTTCATTTAGAGCAATATAGATAAACTGAAGATTTACCTTTTCAGGCAATTCCTTTTCAATGCTATTGAAACTTTGCCTTGTGTGAAAAAGAAGGCTGATTGGGCTCTGCGCTGGATTAGTGACAAACAAGCAACCTATGGTAAGTGCTCACTTAAGTTAACCTAGAATCTACAAACTAACTTAAATGCAGTTTAAAAAAAAAAAAAAGGTTCATTGTGGGACACGGTAGAATGCAGAATTAGTGTTTTAATAGCTCCACTTGTAGATGAGAGACAAGGCAATGTTTATAGCGCGGGGGGCTTTTACTGTTTAGTGCATCTTTCCCACCCCACCTTCCCCCAGTAGAGCTCTTTTTGAATAAAAAAAAAAATTTTTAATTTTTTTTTTTTTTTTTTTTTCCTTCTGTAGGTGAACGAGTGGTGGCGTTTGCTGCTGTTGAAGGAATCTTCTTCTCTGGTTCATTTGCATCCATTTTTTGGCTGAAGAAAAGGGGACTGATGCCTGGACTCACTTTCTCTAATGAACTTATCAGCAGAGATGAAGTAAGTTGGATACTTGCTTTCAAGTTCTGTAAACGATGCCATTGATTAACTTTGACTGACATTTTTTTTTTCCCTCCTTCTGCCCAGGGTTTGCATTGTGACTTTGCTTGCCTTATGTTCAAACATCTTGTACACAAACCTTCAGAGGAGCGTGTTGTTCAGCTTATTACTGATGCTGTTAAAATTGAACAGGTATGTTGCTTTACACTACTTTTCTGCATCCCAGATAGCCTAGTTCTAGTGACTACAATTTAATTTGGGCATCCACTTACTGGATAACTTGAAATATGTAGCAATGCAGAATACTTAAGCCTATCTACAAAGATGTACTGATCAATTTTAATGGCATTCTGAGCCTCCAAGTGACTAAAGGTTAAATCTACCCACTAGTTTGCACACAAGAGGTTCCAAAATGCAAAAGTCTGCTTCTAGCAAATGTGCAGATATCAGTAGTTGCTACTTCTAATGCGGACGTGACCATACTTTACCAATACAAGGTCTACTTTTAGTGTTGTCCTTTATGATCTACATCCATAAAATCATTGTTGGCACTATTCCATAGAAAATGTTGTTTAACTATATTTATTTGAGAGTTTATATTCCTATATAAACATCATAAATATTTGAACTGAGATCCTGATCTACCACTGTCCAAATTGCCCTATCAGCTATGCAGTGCTTTGAATAAGACTGGAATATGAATAGGTAGCACCTGAGAAGAATTGAGCAATAACAATACATTCATAGCCTTAAGACTGTTTAGATCAGGGACCTTGGAAAGTAAGGGGGTGGGGGGAGGCAATTTCAAAACCATAGAATGCTAAGTCCAATTGTAAAGTTGCTTAAAACTGGCTATTCTAGAACATGCAAAGGTTTCCCTTTAAGGGTAGGGGTTGCATTCAGCTCAGTTTTAATAAAGGTTTTTTTTCTTCTAGGAATTCTTAACAGAAGCCTTGCCTGTAAATCTCATTGGAATGAATTGTACTTTAATGAAGCAGTATATTGAATTTGTTGCAGATCGTCTTCTACTTGAGCTTGGCTTTAATAAGGTAATTGTATTGAGCTTACAAACTAAACCTCATGTGGTCCCTGACTTAATCCTGAATGATTAGGCTTGGTCCTGTAACACTCTTATCCATGCTTGCATAGGGAATTGTAGACTGTAGGTGTGTAACTGTCCTAAACTGATGAAAGCAGCCTTTTAGAACTGGACACAAAACCAAAGATTTAGCATTTATTGTTGGATAGCCTTAGTATTTAGAATTACATGGGGTAGCTTCATGGGGAAATTGGTACAGAACAGATTAAAGAGTTGTTTAGGAAGTCTAAAAGGTAGGCAAAACTGCTGCTATATTGGGGCATAAAAAATGACGGGGTTTCTCTGCCACCAGTATGATCCTGAACATATGCGGACTTGACCAGCATAGAACAGACAAGCATTCATTGCTACAGTTACAACACTTGGCAACACTGAGGCTTTGGGAAATTCTGCATTAATGCCAATCTGGTAAAGCGGAACATTCTGTAAATTCAGTCTAGCAGTTGAATACTGAAAATGCAGTACTCTGCTATCATAATCCCAATATGTCTCAAGCACCAAAACAAATGTCTGGCACAAATGCAGTTACTTTGTGCCATATAAAAGGCATTCTACATCTTTTTCCATACAAAACTGTCTAAAGGGCTGGTTATCTGAACAAGGTTTTCTATTCTTTAATATGGTGGGTAAGCAGTAAAGTGTTTTTGCATAGCAGTAACTTCAGATCAGTCCTTCTAAACCATCTTTACATTGTAGGTTTTCAAGGCCACTAATCCATTTGACTTCATGGAGAACATCTCTTTGGAAGGAAAGACTAACTTTTTTGAGAAGAGAGTTGGTGAATACCAGAAGATGGGTGTCATGTCAAAGCCAAAAGACAACGCTTTCACATTGGATGCTGACTTTTAAATACTGACTTTATGTGCAGTAACATCTCACTTGAAAATTGCTTCCATGGTCATGCACAACCAGCAGTATGGGGACAGTATAAACTGCAATGCATGTAGTCAAAGACTGAACTGGTGGATTTTGCTTTACCTTGATGCTAGCATTGCCACTTTAGCCTGTACTTCTGGAGGCAGTGGAACTGTGGATGTACATTGATAACACTCATGGGTACATAAAAATTGTACAGCTTGTTGTGTATTATACTGGGTGCTGTGTACTCTGTAGGGGGGGAAACTGCTGCTTGGCAGCATTTCCTTTTTAAATTTTTATACTTTTTTTTTTAATTAAATAAGCTGCACTTTCAATAAACTAAAAAACCAGTCTGCTGTTGTGTATGATTATGTACAACCTTAGCTGGAACCCCAATGCAGGTGTTGAAGAAACTCTTCCCTGAAAAAGCAATTTGAACTGGCACGCCAGCATTGGTTAGGCAACATAAATATAACCCTTTTTGCTGAATGTGTGGGTATGCACTTGCAGGTTGAAGTGTCTCTGGGATCAAATACTATGCAGGGTTAAAATAGATCACAAACTTTTATTTTCTGCTTAGACCTAAGGAAGGATGACTTTAGTCTAGCTGTAAGTACAGTTCTCACTTGATGGTATTTGATACTTTGTATATTTGCTCTGGTAGAAAGAAGGCATGAGGGGACACTGGTGGTTTACACAAGCTAGCATCTGCTGGATCCTAAGTTGGCTCTCCTGTTTTCATGGTCCTTAGGCTGGCTCGTGTAATCTGGCAATACATGCACTTCTTTTTCTCTCCCAGTAAGGTAGGTTACTTTGTTTCTGGCAGAATGATGAAGCCTCTGTCAGCAGGCCAGGCTATATGAGTGGGCTTTATTTTTATTTTTAAGGTGGTTTAGAGCCATGATGGATAAAAGAACCATTGTTGTCCTTCACTGGAGCCCACTAAGAAAATGGCTGGTCTTATCATGGGTCTATCGTTGAAGACCACATTAAAACTAAGGTGTAAATGCAGATCTTGCACTCTGCGTTTAGCTTCTAAGGCTGGGGACAGACAGGGAGATTCAGTCGCCTGGCGTTTAATAGCAGGCAACAATCTCCCCGAACTTCCTTCTCCCTGTCCATCGCTAGTTTAAATGTAAAAGCGCCAGCGCGGTGCGGCGATTTCCGAAATCGCCCGAAGTTTCCTCACGAAGTAACTTCAGGCAATTTCCAGAAATCGCCGCGCCGCGTGTGCACAGCGCAGGCGCTTTTCCATTTCAACTAGCGACGGACAGGGAGAAGGAAGTTCGGGGAGATTGTCGCCTGCTATTAAACGCCAGGCGACTGAATCTCCCGAATCTCCGTCTGTCCCTAGCCTAATGAATTGAAGTACTGCCCTTTGATCATTATCTGTCTGCTCAGTCAGACTAGTTTTTGATCCTACGTCTGATCATAGCTACATGAACTGACCTAGCAGGTGGTGCTATCGTCTTAAGCTTTGTATTCCTATTAACTGCTGAAATTAGTCCCAAAACACAATGTAAAGGTATTGTGACAAAGATGTTTGGGAAGTGTTGGCCCTGCATATTCACTTTGTTCTTGTCTAAACAGGGCAGTCTGTTGAGGAATGCATCCTTCTGTTACAAGTTCAACGGGCCACTGCACATACTTCAAAAGTGACTTGGGAGGCTAAAAGCTTTTGCAACCTGTCCAATGTATGTAAATTGACTAATCTGAATTTATACCAATTTCTATTAAAACTATTTTTTTTTAAAGGGGGGTTTTGATTAGGAACTCTTTTGTAAAAGTAACTCTTCCCTTTCTACTGGGAAACAAAATGCTCCATGTACAGATGGGAAATCTTTGAATCTGACATTTCAATTCGGCAAATGCATTGATGGGGATTTTTTTTTTTCTTCCTTAAAACTTTTTACTATACATAAGTCTATGGAAGTTTTTCACAGCAAAATATTAACTGCTTCATATCCTATCCATAGCCAAGAAAACTTGGTATCCTGAATGAGTATGGGTAGTAGCATCAAAATGATTTTTTTTTTATTTGATGCTAAAAGCCCCTATGTGCACATTTGCTATATTTCCTTTGAACTTGGGATACATAAAAGGAAAGTCTGAATTCGGTAAAATCTATAATGCACTGTGGAATATGGCACTATATCGATGTATTGCCAACCTTTAGTTTCTCAGGAGTTTTAGCCAGCTAGAGTTGGGCCTAAATGAAAGTTAGGAAGGGGAGCAGGTCCCTTGGCAGCTCTGTGTATAGCCATGAGGTAGGGTCCTGCACGGGTCCATTTTTTTTGCAACCCACATTCTTCCCCTCCTGGATCCGCTACCTTATCTGCAACCCGCTGCCCATCAAGAATCGGAAGTGCTGTCATTGTAACCAGAAATGACATCAGAAGTAGGCATGAGCAGAAAAAAGAGCAATAATCACTATTGCGAAGACCTGCCCAACTCGTGTCTCTACACGCACCCTTAAAGCTGCAGGATACCCGACCCGCTGCAGGACTTTACCATGGGGTGTCGGGTTAGGACAGTATTTTAATAATTCACTCTAGTAGTGAGACCGTGACAGGGTAGTTAGAAGAGCAGTCAGAGGCTTCAACGAGGAGGCTAGGAAGTGTTAGAACCCTGCTGTCTATGTGATCATTTTTATCTTCAGTAGCACCTGTTCCATAAATAATGGATAACCAGTCCCTGATTCACAAAAATTCTGAACTTTTTTACTAATTTCACTGCTCCTTACTCTGCACCAGGGATGCCTATCCATCCTGCAGGTGCATAACAAAAGCCTGCTGGGCCCCCCACCAGTAAAATATTCATAGGGACTTCTGTGGGCAGCCCCCCCTCCACTCACTCATCTATCTAAAGAAAAAAAAAGTGGGATTTCAAGGATATAGAGGAAACAGACCCTGTGGTCCAGGCCCCCCTTTTCCCTGACCCCCGTGATTGCAGGGTCTGCTTCTATAGTTACGCCAGTGTGTAATAAATATCCCAATATTTACAGCAGCTCTAGTAACCTGTGTACCTAGAATACTTTCAAACAGGCGAACCAGGAAATGCCAAATGCTGATTGGTTACTATGAGCACATTGGGGCTCATTTATAAACAGTAGGCAAAGTTGCACCTGGGCAGTAGCCCATAGTAACCAATCAGTGATTAGATGTTTTTCTCAGCCATCTGCAGGCAGAACAACAATGTAAGCAAAATATAAATTTATAGGAAGGCCGGTATTTTTTTAAAGAAAAGGTGGCAACCCTAGATAGATACAAGGTAAGTAATGGAAAAGTCAGATGGTGTTGCAGGGTTGACGCAAGACAACATGACTGTCGGATGACTTCTTGCATCCGTTTCTGCGCACAGTGCACTGCCCTTAATACCAAGATTTGCCCAGTTTTTATAATTTACCTGATTTTACCTTATTGCCCCATAATCATACAGTATGTTGAGGACTTTCATGTTCTAATTATCCTCCCTGTCAGGCTCACAGTCCTCTCTGTGTTTTCATCCACATAATGCCCAAAGGGTTGCCACCTTTTCTTGAAAAAAATACCGGCCTTCCTATATATTTATCTTTTTTTCCTATTAATAACATTGTGATCAACCATCAAAAATACCGGCCAGGCCGGTAAAATACGGCTAGGTGGCAAACCTAATTTTTATGCCCATTATATCTTACACCCCTGGCCATGCCATTAGCTTTGCACAGCACCTCAAACAGTTACAGTTCTAAGAGCCAATATCATGCAATGACAAAAACTACATATAATAAATTAGAAAAAAACAGGCGCCATCTTTTAAAAGGGCCTCCACGAGAAAATAGTCTAGAACCCCAGGTTCTAATGCTTTGAGCGCAAACACAGGCCTCTACTAATCAGGTGATCCTAATCTTGACCAATTAGAATGTACGACATAGTGGTTGCTTGGCTCCTCATTGGCTCTCCCTTTAATATATATTGGTGCTGCCCGTTTGTGGTGGTGTTTGACTCGCTGTTCTGTTGTTTGAGGTACTTGAGAGAAGGGAAACATCATCATGTTGTCTCCACGCAATGCGCTCAGTCCGCTTAAGGAGAACGTGTCTCCCATGAAGAGAATGGTCCTGACGAATAAAGAAAACACGGTAGGTTTTTCTGAACTGGCCGTCAGTCAGGCAAACGTACGTGGCGCTGCATGGAGCAGAAATTCTCACTGTGCCTCTGTCTTTTCCAGCCCCCTAATGTAAACTCCAATAGGATCTCCCGGGGAACACAGAAAGAACTGGTGAGTTTCATATTTCCAACAACTGGCCGACCGATTATAAATCTAAATTATATTATTTGCAGTGGTATTTCTACTTTTGTACCTTCCACTGCTCTTCCTTTATTTGTTTATTATACACATGCTGTGAATATCCTGTAAATTCTGTCTTAAATGGGGCCTAGTGATGTCAGCCGTTTTAAATGGTGAAGTTCTGATGTCATTTGTCACATGACTTGTTAAAACTTAAAGTACCCCCAGCTGCAAAATATGAGGCTATTTGAAGTTCAATGACCTGTATATCATTCTGCCTTCGGCCTTGTGTTTTTATATAGTCCTGAAACTTTGGTTACTTTGGTTTGGGATTCGGCTGAATCCTTCTGCCTGGCATATGCAAATTAAGGTCAGGGAGGGAAATTTTTACTTCCTTGTTTTGTGCCAAAAAAGTCACAATGTTTTCCCCTTCCCACCCCTAATTTGCATATGCAAATTAGGGTTTGGTATTCGGCCTGATCTTTCGGGAAGAATTCAAAATAATTGATTTGGTGCATCCCTATAACTTGCATATGCGAATTTGCTTTGGTTCGGTATTTGGATGAATCTTTCGGGAAGGATTTGGGGGTTTGACCGAATCCAAAATAGTGGATTCGGTGCATCCTTACAACAAATGGACCCAGGCAGCCTCTAATAGGGGGGTACTTTATTCTCTGTATAATACACAAGATCCGTAAAAATCTTTCAAACTGTGCTTGGTGATGACCTTGGTTATAATTGGTGCTTAGTGATGTCATCACATGACTCATTGAAACTTTTATATTCTAATAAAAAAAAAAAGTAGCTTGGGTTGCAAGATATGCGGCGATTGGTCACCTTGGAGTTCCATGGCTTGTATAAACCCCTTCGGCCTCATGCTTTTATATGGTCGTGGAACTCGGTTACTTGTAATATATTTTAGAAGAGTGGGTCCTTTATTTACTGTATAACTGCTGGTAATAAATACACACAGATATATCTAAGACTTTAACAAAGTTTAGATTATGATGCAGTGTCCTTTCTGTAAAAGCAATCCCTTAATCCCTGGTTTCCTTGTCCTTTAGGCCTTTCTCCCTGTGCTGGAGAATCCTTCTGTTCAGAGCATTAAGTAGTATTGGGGAAAGCTGGGTTGTTGCTTTCAGTCCTAAAGCAATACTCTGTTTGACAACACATGTTGTTGGGGATTACTTTTACTTATTAGTAATACTTGTGTAATCACTGACCCATGTGTGGTTCACCTTGCTTGTTAAAAGGGGTAATGGAATATGACTGGCAGTAGTGGTGTTCCTTCTAAGCATTATGGCTAGGTGGCAGGCCCGGACTGGCAATCTGTGGGTTAGGGCAAATGCCAGATGGGCTGCTATAA
>CM044439.1:153338641-153350600 GCA_024363595.1 Xenopus borealis
AATTTTTTTTTTTTTTTTTTTTTATTCTGACAAGGGGCTAGACATATTGTTAACTTCAAACTGCCCCAGTCATGTGACTTGTGCTCTAAAACCTCAGTCGCCCTTTTAATGCTGTACTGCTAGTTTGCGTGATCTCGGCCCCTCCCATTTCCCCCCCAACTACCTAACAATGGGAAGGTAACCAGATAACAGCTCCCTAACGCAAGATAACTCCCTGGTAGATCTAAGAACAGCACGTAATGGTAATTCAGGTCCCACTCGGATTCATTCAGTTACATTGAATAGGAGAAACTGCACCCTGCCAGAAAGCAGTTCCATCCTAAAGTGCTGGCTCTCTCAGAGCACATGACCAGGCAAAATTACCAAAATCACCCACACACCAATATTACAACTAAAAAAAAAATACACTTGCTGGTCGGAATTAAATTGTACATAGATATGAAAAGTTGCCTGGATATTTAAAAATTTAAATCTAAGTGTGGTAGACAAATCTAAGCAACTTTTCAGTTGGTCTTTTTATTTTGTATACTTTTTTTTTAATTTACCCTTTTCTTCAGACTATGCCAGCTTTCAAATGGGGGAAAAAATAAAAGGTCTTTAAAGCTACATGCTCGTTTTTATGCCTTATCTCTCAATTCATGCCCTATTTATTGGTCTTATTCAAGTCAGTGCATTGTTGATGGGGTAATTGAGACTGTAGCAATCAGAATGCTGAATAAAAAGCTAAATTAAAACCCCAGATAATAGGGACCCAACTGCAAATTATATCTCAGAATATCTTCTGCGTCATTAAATAAAAGCTGAACAACCCCTTCCTTAGTGTTGGAGTGCATTATAGGTCACTTGACTGTCCCTCTTTTTAACTCTGTTTTTCTAATTTTTTCTTCCCTGCTAGGTGAGCGCCTTGTGGCATTTGCTGCTGTTGAGGGGATCTTTTTCTCTGGTTCATTTGCTTCCATATTCTGGCTGAAGAAACGAGGGCTGATGCCTGGACTCACTTTCTCTAATGAACTTATAAGCAGAGATGAAGTAACTGCTTTATCCCTCTCATTGTTGCTCTTATCATATCATGCATTCTATATATGTAACTTCATTTTTTTTTTTTTTTTATAGGGTTTGCACACCGACTTTGCTTGCCTTTTGTTTAAACATGTTGTGCACAAACCTTCAGAGCAACGTGTCAGGGAAATTATCATTGATGCAGTCAAGATTGAGCAGGTGTGTCTTAACTAGTTTCAGTAACCCCTCATTCTGCATTATGTATTGCTGTACAGCTACTATAAAATTTCTAAACTTTTTTGCAGTTCAAAATAAAGTAGAATACCCATTTTATGTTTAGGGAACCAGATTTAAAAAAAAAAAATGTTAAATCTTAAATCGGGGGAATTTCTTAAAGTAAAGGATCGAAGTGCAAGTTTTTTTTTTTTTTTTTAAATACAATGTTTACTGTTGAATGAAGGGGGTTAAGCATTGCATCTGTAGATGCATAATATATTGAATATATTGCATAGCCACCCCCTAACTTACATTAAATGTCGGCGATGTTCACCCAAAGCCATATGCACATCTTTATTTTCCTCTCTTGTAGGAATTCTTGACTGAAGCTTTACCTGTGGAGCTAATTGGAATGAACTGCACACTGATGAAGCAGTATATTGAATTTGTAGCTGATCGGCTTCTGCTGGAGCTTGGTTTTAAAAAGGTTACTTTTACTTTGTGGCCTGTGAGCTGCTTGTGCTGTGCTTTAAGGGAAACCCTTAATTTTTCTAGACTTGAAGGACCAGTAACTCCACTTTTAATACTACTTCCACCCCCCCCATAGCTTAAAGGGATCCTGTCATGGGTAAAAAACTCAGAATGCATCAGTTAATAGTGCTGTTCCAGAAGAATTCTGCACTGAAATCCATTTCTCAATTTTGAAATCTGACTTGTCAATTTCCCAGCTTTCCCCATGCAATCTATCTGTTTGCAGGGCCAAGCAGGTAATGATCCTTCAATTTTGTTGGAAATATCGCCTGAAATGGTCTTTTTAGTTGGACACATCCTGCATTTAAACTATCGTTTTGAGACCATCGTGGTCTCACGATAATTGGATCTTTCAAAAATCTTCAAGTCTATGGCCAGCTTAAGTTTATCTTCTCTCTTCCTTTTTCTTAATTCTCTCTTCATGCAGCAGTTCAGTGTTGGATATTCATTGACAGATCCGATACATCTTATAGGGGTTGGGGCTTCCTTTCCTAGCCTATGTATTCAAGCTCACTCAATGGATTCCAGTTCAAAAGATCTAACAAAATAACTGACCTTTGCATAAATCCTGCATGTTGAGACAGAGCTCACTATTGAAATCACCAGAAATCCTAATGCATCTAGGCAAAATGAGCTCCCCTATAATATATATTGGATCTATCTGTCTTGGATAGAATGAGGTGAGACAGGTGCTGAGGAACAGTGAAGATAAACTTGATTATTTCTGAAACCATGCAGAATTAGATTGTATTTAGAAAGTTTCTCTCCATATGATGGAGCTTGTATTAAAATTTCACTTGTGATGAAAAAACTTTCTTTTCCTTGGGACAGCTTTGGGGGGGTAATTGTGACCTCATATTTAAGCTGCTGATGATGCAAACGCTTAGGTGCTTTAGGTTCAGTATGAAGCAGACTTTGGGTTAAGTGCACAGAAGAATTCAATGTGTAGTCTCCTTTATGACCCATGGGGCACTTTGAAAGTCAAATTCAAGCTGAAGGTTTGAGGTGAAGTAAGCCTTGCCTGAGTGCAACTGGCTTCCCTACACAGGTTACTGAACTACAACTCCCAGAACAAACACCCGGAGAGCTACAACCTTGGCCCAGGGCTAGTGGGGGGAGAGAGATGAACCTGCTCCTGGAACCCCTTAAGTGACCCCTGTGAAAGGGTCATTCGACCCCCAAAGGGGTCGCAATCCCCAGGTTGAGAACCACTGATCTAGCACATGAAGCCTATAGTGTAACTAAAGTGGATTTTATTTATTTTAGGAAATTTAAAATACAGAAATCTTGTTCAATTAACATTTTTACCATGATTCTTTGTTTCAGATTTTTAAGTCTGAGAATCCATTCGACTTCATGGAAAACATTTCTTTAGAAGGAAAGACCAATTTCTTTGAGAAGAAAGTTGGTGAATACCAGAAGATGGGTGTCATGGCCAAGGCCACCGAAAACCAATTCACTCTAAATGCTGATTTTTAAATAGCTTACTTTTGTGTTAATGTGCACTGCACTTATAAATGCAATCTTGTTTGTTCTACCCTCCATCCCCATGTTAACCTATACATACTGGCCCTGTTTGAAAGCCAAGTTTGCTTGCTTTTTTAGATACCTGCTCTGCTTATAAATTGTATCTTGGGAGTGTATTGGGTAGGGATGAGAAACATTCAGTTTTGCTAGGTATTGTATTGTATCTCTGTTCTATTTTAATTTTAATATATAATAAAGAACTTGTGGTTTGATATATTAAACTTGGTATTTACTGGTTTGAGTATGCTGGTTAAGGAGTGCAAAGTCCTTAAAATATGAAGCAACTGAGTGCAAGTTGGGTTTGAGCAGTGTACTCTCCAGTTATGTGTGTAGATGTAGTACTGTTTTATTGTTCACTGTAATGTGTGGCAAGTCATGGATGTGTGTGTGTGTGTGTGTGGTTGGGAACAAACTTGTGCTCAGAGTTGGTTGTAAAACACATTTGACTTTTCCACTTGCTCTATTCCCGTTACCCCGAGTCTTTAAATCGCTACTTAAAATATGGTATGTATAATGTAGTACTGGATTTTTTGACACTCTGCATTTTCATAGTTTGTCACAGATGGCCACTAGAGGGCAATATTAGCCCAGTGATGTCGGGAATCTTCTGACTCATTTTCCAAAGAGAAGTTAAGTAATCAAACATTATGGATGTGCATTTATAGTGGTAGAATTCCATGGTGAGGACCATTCCTTATTACTGCATATGCTGTGCATCTGTTAAAGGGCAAGGAAAGTCTAAAATAGAATAATGCTAGAAATGCACTTACTGCACCACAAGCCTAATCAAACAAAGGATTTATGCTTTCAAAGTTGGTCACAGGGGGCTGTCATCTTGTAACTTTGTTATACATCTTTGCAAGACTAAACTACATACACATGCTCAGTGTGGTCTGGGCTTCTTAGGGATCGTCATAAATTATCAAAAAACAAAGCTGCTTGTGTTCTGCATGGCTGGTAAGTAAGGCAGGGGCTACCCCTGCTGTTCATAAATGATTGTTTCCCTGCCAGAAGTTAGGGACTGTCTGACAATTCCTATCCACAGCTGTAAATGAAGGGTGAATTTCACTGCATACAGTTGGGTTTCTTATAAAAACTGTACACATTTTTTAATGTATATTGGAGATTTTATTTCTTTGCCTTTCCTTGCCCTTTAACCACCCCTGCCATGTATGTTACTAATGCATTCATACTTTCTGCTGCATGGTCATTTACACTTTACTGGTAATGCTTTATAACTTTGCTATTTCTATGTTGTATAATATTTCCATGTACATTCTGTATTTAGTATACTAAATATGAATGTACTGCACCACAAGCCTAATCAAACAAATGATTTATGCTTTCAAAGTTGAGTCACAGGGGGCTGTCATCTTGTAACTTTGTTATACATCTTTGCAAGACCAAAACTGTGCACATGCTCAGTGTGATCTGGGATGCTTATAGAGTGTCCTAAATGATCAAAACAGGGAAACAAAGCTGCTTGAGTTCTGCATGGCTGAAGTAAGTCAGGGGCTCCCCCTGCTGTTCATAAGTATGATTGTTTCCCTGCACAGCAGTTGGGTACCGTCTGACAGTTACTATCCACAGCAGTAAATGAAGGGAGAATCACTGAATACAGTAGTTTCTTATAAAAAAAAAAGTACACAATTTTTGGAGATGGGTTTCTTTTTCATTAAAGAAATTAAAAAGGTTTTTTTTTTTGCCTTAGAATGTTCTGGAACGCCCACTTCTAATCCACTTAAAAAAAAATTTTTGCCTTATTTTCAGCCGGTTTCCAGCTTTTAACCCTTTAACCACCAAGCATGCTGGCGGTTAAATACTCGAGCTACCAAAAAATGTACTATGTACATTCTTTGGCAGCAGAGCTTTCTCTCTGCTTCAGTGGCTTTTGCTGCCTCCACAGTTGGGAAGGAGGACAGCCCCCTAGGCAACATTGCTAGGGGACCAAGTCAGATCTGCAACTCCATTGTTGCAGATCCGACTGAAAAGAAACAGACACATTGCATGGAGCATTTGCTTCTCTACTTGCCTCTCCTTCCCTGCAGAGCAGTTTCCTGCTGTGCAAGACTCTTCCTTCCTGGGCTTTCCACATGTCTCCTGCAACAGAGCTTACCTGCACTTACAGTCACTTAATACATTTACACACTTACACACACTTTTTAGTAAAGATTAGTTTATTTTAGCACATCTGGTCCCTTTTTTACTTATTTGCTCACTCGGACAACTTTTATTAGTGCACAAACATGTATACACACAAACAGCTTTTTTTTTTTTTTAACTTATTCATTGTACTGTTATCTTTGCCTAAACTTATTTCAACAGTGTGACTTGAAAAATTGATTTGGGCCACTAATTACACTGTCAGGTCGGTTTTATTTAATTGATTTACGCTATTTTTGTGGTTTTATTGCAATTGTATCCCTGAATTATTGTTCCTTATGTATATTTAGTATAGTTCTGCAGTTTGGTGCTTTGGTATAGAGATGTATATTTTACTTGGTTTGATCCATCAGAATATATGCTTTCAAAAAATGTTTATCTGGGGGTCTTTTTACAGTTTGGGGGTCTTACGGCACATAACATACAGTCGGGGTACTGTTTTCAGCATCTGTGTTGGTTAGCATGAAAATTCATTCAGATTGGTTGTTAAATAACCAAACAGGTGGTGCTGTTGCAACAATGAATTCATGTTCATAGTAGATGCGTTCCCCCCGAAACGTTTAAAGTTGGTGGCAATAATAAAAGGGGTAAAGTCCCCGACTGCAACTTGGGTGTGTGCGGACCGTTTTTCTATACATATACTCCCCAACCTTTTGTGCCCTAAGGACTGGCCAAAAGAGTTTGTTTTTTATTCCTCCCCCAACAGCGGGGGGGGGGTGACAACTGCATAAGTTGTGTCCTATTCAGCGCACCCACGTCATACGTGCATGCCATGTCTGCGGCCTGTCTGTTGGGGATCCCTGCTTTATCTTAGACTAAAAAAATTCATGATTAAAGGGCAAGGAAAGTCTAAAATAGAATGACTGTAAATACTGTATTTTGTATACTAAACATAAACTAACTGCACCACAAGCCTAATCAAACAAATGATTTATGCTTTCAAAGTTGGCCACAGGGGGCTGTCATCTTGTAACTTTGTTATACATCTTTGCAAGACTAGACTACATACACATGCTCAGTGTGGTCTGGGCTTCTTAGGGATCATCATAAATGATCAAAAAACAAAGCTGCTGGAGTTCTGCATGGCTGGTAAGTAAGGCAGGGGCTCCCCCTGCTGTCCATAAGTATGATGGTTTCCCTGCCAGAAGTTAGGGACCGTCTGACAATTCCTATCCACAGCAGTAAATGAAGGGAGAATTTCACTGCATACAGTCAGGTTTCTTATAAAAACTGTACACATTTTTTTAATTAAAGTTTATTGGAGAGATTTTTTTTCATTAAAGAAAGTAAAAATGGGATTTTATTTCTTTGCCTTTCCTTGCCCTTTAACAATATTCTTAGCCCATTTGCAATTGGGGTTCTTCTTTGGTTTGTTTGGCTTTTTATTCAGCAGCTCTTCCAGGTTGCAATTTCAGCAATCTGGTTGCTATGGTCCAAATTTCCATAGCAACTATGCATTGCTTTGAATTGGACCAATATGAATAGGAGAGGGACTGAATAGAAAGAGGAGTAATATAATATAGCAATAGGATAATATACATTAATATAGTAGCAATAACAAATGTGTAACATTACAGAGCATTTTGTTTTTTAGATGCCCCCCCATTTGAAAAGTGGAAAGAGCCAGAAGGTTTCAAAAACTATTTAAAAAACAAAGGGCAATTAACGTAGCTTAGATTTAGACATTCTATAACCTACTAAAAGATCACTTAATGGTGAATCGTCATCTGAAGGTAATTTGCAGCTCTTGCATTTTAATTCTATTTATTTACACACCGAATGATAGTGTTAAGTCTGTCATGTGAACCAATATACAGTAGAACCCCCATTTTACATCCCCTGATAGTTTTCCCTCATTTTACATTGCTGTTTTGTGGTCCCACCTATATATTATGCATAATACATTTCCCTGATTTTAAGTTTTCCCTCATTTTACACCATTTTTTTCTGGTCCCCTGAAAAATGTAAAATGGGGGTTCTACTGTATATATATTTCCCAGATATACGTATAAAGCTCCTCTGCTATTATGTTACCATGACATCCAGGTGTATCTGATTCTTTAATTACACTGGCCTAATTAAGTTTGCAGTATAGCAGAAATAACATTAATCAGATGTTTCTGTAATTCTAGAACGGCAAGATTATTACAGGTTTTTTTTTTCTTCTTCCCCTTTTCCACGTTATATTGCTTCAGTAAATATTTGTTACCTTTTGATCAAACTAGAGTGTTAATGAGGTGTCTTAGTTCATATTTGTACTGTGTGCGGAGGCTGAAGTTCAGCTTGTTACTTAAAATAGTTTGTTCCTTTTACGCTGTAATTTAGTTCCCCCCCTTATTTTGTGGAAAACAGAGCTTGGGTCTTGTCTAGTAAATCATTAATTAGAATTTAAAGAGTCTAATATTCTTTTATCAAATCTTCTATATCATTTACTACCCCGATTCGATTAAGTGACTGGCACTATACAATCATTACTGACTATATACATCATTACTGAACCGATACTATTCATATGTCAAGTCAAGTGGATTTATTGTCATTTCAGCTTATACAGTAAATACAGTATTTGGTGGAGTTGGTCCTACCCATTGTTGCTATAACCACCTCTACTTTTGGGGCAGCTTTGTCAAGGGTCAAATTTTCTAGTTTAAAAATTCACACAATCGAATTTCCCTATTTGAATGTGATACTTATCACACCCTGACCATGGACATAGTGCTAATTTGAATGTTCACCATCTAAAACCTGCAGAGTTCATGTACAAGTCATTGGCGGCGGTCTGTTGAGCCACTTGGAGATGTTTGTAGCCTTCCTAACACTCTGAGTTCCTTTCAGAACCATTTGATCGAATACTAGCCATTTAATTTTTTTCTTAAAGGCGAAACAAACCCAAAAGCTGAAAAAACCTTCCCCCCTACATAGACCCCCCTTTCCTCCTCCCACCCCCTTCCCCTGTCTTCTGTTACCCCTCCGTACAGATTCAGCCATAGGAGTTCACAGGTGACATCTTCTGCTCCTCAGAAACGTTTGGGAAGTGAGCGTTGTATCAGCGCATGCGCAGTTGGAGCAATTTTCTTGTCTCGCGACAAATTTTCATGCGCCCAAAACTCGCCAGTCTTATTCTGAAGCCATCGAAGTGGCTGATGATGGCTCCCATGAACTCCAATGCCTGAATCTGCACAGAGGGATAATTATAAATTTAGGGGCATTTGCCCGGGGTACTTAGGCTAGATGGAGGGGGTTCTATGTAGGGTAGGCGGGTATTGTTTGTTTGTTTGTTTTTTTTTTTTTCTTTAACTAACCTCCCCGTTGAATTGAGTATATTTGAATTTAAAAATATTCACATGAATTCAAAATTCGACCTGATAAATGGGCCTCCTGATCAGACCTAGCTTAGACATTTCATTTCATCCCACAAATGCTCAATGTCCTTTAAAGGATAAGTAAACCTTTAAAATAAGAAAATGTAAAATTGACGACATTGCTAAGCACTTTTGCTATTTAATTTTATAGTGACCATTTATTAAAGGTAACTACCACAATTTTTTTAGTTAAATCCAGTATACACCTTTTCTATGTACAGTTCTATCCTCTAAAAATGTTTTGTTTAATAATGTATCAAAAAATATCAAATGCAGGTTCTGGATGTCTTTGCAAAATGCTATAGTAGGGTTGCCACCTGTCTGTTTTCACCCTGACAACCTGGTTTTTCCAGGTGAAAGTTCCCTTTAGTCTCCCACAGGGCTTTAAAGCGAATGGCACAGTGATCAGCCAGTTGGCGATTGCCACGTCATCGGACCTGCCCCTGATGTTATTGGGCCCACCCCTCAAACAGCCCCCCCTGTCCAGTCGACCACTCAGCAAAAGGTGGTAACCCTAGGCGAAAGAGTGATTCTGCAAGATGGAAGGTGTGGTGCTCCACATCACTCTTGCAGCTCTAAAGCTTTCTGCCTGCCTTTAGATTAGATTACAGGAGAGGGTAACTGAGGACAGTGTAACTTCTTTCTCTTTATTTCTGTAAGAGCAGGCCAGCAATGGAAGAATGCATGTTAATTTATTTCTGTAAGAGCAGGCCAGCCATGGAGGTATTCATGTTCATTTATTTCTGTAAGAGCAGGCCAGCAATGGAAGAATGCATGTTAATTTATTTCTGTAAGAGCAGGCCAGCCATGGAGGTATTCATGTTCATTTATTTCTGTAAGTGCAGGCCAGCGATGGAGAAATGCATGTAGAGACTTTTTGGAGGTCTTCGGGTGGTTTTTAGATTTATGGCTTAACAGCATGTTGCCTTTGCTGCTTGCAGCACTTTCAAAGGTAAAACAAGCCAAGGAATAACACAAAGGCTAAAAAAAATCTTCAGTAAAGTCACAAGAACGAACCTCCGGTTTTGGAGTCTGGCAAGGAGGAGATGTGGAGCCAGGGTCCCACCGGGCCAAAAAAGCATTAGGCAACTCAGGCGCCCGTCTCTCTTTCCCCCCATGCTCACCTTTTCTCCCTGCTCTGGGCCAGGAGGTTGGGGGGCAGTACCAATTGCGAGTCTGGGCTGGTGGGGTTAGAAATGTTTTAAAAACTCATTAGAAGTAGCCACCTGAAATAAATACTGCCCTGTGTTATTTGGTAGCTAATTTGATTTTATTTCAGTGTTGGCTGTTGGAGACACCATACATATCACTTTGATTAGGTGGCTTTTTTGTATTCTAGCCCCACCTTTGCTTTGTACTTATTCATCAGGGGCTTCGTTATCCCTTTCATAATTGCTGTTCCTTCTATAGCACTGAGGAGATAAGCTCTAATCAATTGCTTTTATGTATTGACAGGGCCGAATTCAGGGGAATATTACATTTCTCAATAAGGAGGCAGAATAATAACTGAACATTACCCTTTAGTCACTTGGTTCAATTTCAGTTAATTAAAGCCTAAAGCAGATTGCCTGACATTTCCCTCTGTCCAATTTTCAACTCCTTCCAAACACTTTACTGCCAAACTGAGAAAACATAAAAGAAGGTGTGATGGATTGTGTCACCTGTTCTACTATTTCTACGTTGTAATTAGTTTGCTTTCATATGCAATGTGTGTATGAAATACGTACTAAAAGAGGTGGAGGGAAAAATGGAAATGGCACATGAAAAATGAAACAGTTGTACCCTAGATGCAAAGCTGGCATCTCTTGGGGGGATCTCAGCCTGAAGACTAGTTAAAGGACGAGGAAAGTGTAAAATAGAATAAGGCTAGAAATGCTGTATTTTGTATACTAAACATAAACATGAACTTACTGCACCACAAGCCTAATCAAACAAATGATTTATGCTTTCAAAGTTGGCCACAGGGGGCTGTCATCTTGTAACTTTGTTGCATCTTTGCAAGACCAAGACTGTGCACATGCTCAGTGTGATCTGGGCTGCTTTCGGATCGTCATAAATTATCAAAACAGCACAAATCAAATAATATTTGCCAGAAGTCGATACAGCAAGACATATAATGTGGATTTTCCTTATTCATAGTGCCCCAGTAGGAACGAAACCCCTTAGGCGGCTATTTGCGTGTCCTAGTAAATGATTTGAATTTTTACTTATTTGCATGGTCTTCACTTTTTTTCACAGTTTGTGCTGTTTTGGGTTTTTGCATCAGTGGACTGGGGTGAACTGTGATTAGTTTATCCTCTCTAGTTCATTGTCTTAGGTATTTTGTTTTTTGAATTACAATGATAAATTCCTTGGCATTGCACACAAATGTCTTCACATTTTTGACTTGAACTGAAACTAACTAAATCACTTTAACAGTTGAGCAGTGTCAGACTGGGGGAGGTCGGGCTCAATGGAAAATTTGAGATAAGGGCCCACCTCCCCCATCTATGGGCTTCCTTTTGCATACTACCTGATGCCACCCACCTCTAACACTGTGGTTTGTGCTACTGCCAATCAGTTGCTGCAGACCTCCATGCTCCACCACAACTCTTCATAGGCTTTCCATTTGAGTGGACCATGAGGCCCAACAGGACTGGGGCACACTGGGTTTTCTCCTGGTTCCCCAGTGGCCAGTCTGACACTGCAGGTGATTCATATTAATTGCCATTTAGTATGCGGCAGCTATAAAAGAAGATCTGGCAGTCAGCACTTGATGTTCAACCTTTCAAAATAACAGGGAGCAACTAACAAAGATTCAAGTCTGTGCCCAAATATATATAGAGGGGTACAGACTCAAAAATGATTGCAAGGGTAAGCACTGAGAAATAGCATCATAAAACAGAAAGGGGATGGGAACTGTTGTTCACTAACAAAGGACAGATGGACACTTAATTGTATTGTTGCTAAACACTGCAAAACTATGTCCTACAAAGATACCAGAGAATTAAAGCAGCACTCCCTGGACTGCATCTCAAAATAAACTGGACGTCATGTGCTTACTACAACTGGAATCTATGCATAGGAGCACAAGTATTATGAAATAGTGGGTCTTCTTTTCCTTTTTTCCTGATCCTCACATGGCAGTGGTCACTCACGGGTTAACACCCCATTGAAATGTG
>CM044439.1:153370290-153381026 GCA_024363595.1 Xenopus borealis
TTGTGTGCCCTGCTCAGCCTGTGAGTGCCATACTCTGCCTGTGTGTGACATACTCTGCCTTTGTGTGCCCTGCTCTGCATTTGTGTGACATACTCTGCATGAGTGTGTGACATACTCTGCCTTTGTGTGCCCTGCTCTGCCTTTGTGTGCCCTGCTCTGCATTTGTGTGACATACTCTGCCTGTGTGTGCCCTACTCTGCCTGTGTGTGCCCTACTCTGCCTGTGTGTGCCCTGCTCTGCCTGTGGAACATAAGCCTGGTAATTGTTCTGGGGATTTGTTAACATTTGAAAATAAATTATTGATAGGGGCCCTAAGGTGTTTAATCATGTACTGGAAGTGCTGTGTTATCTTAAGGGGAAGAGGAGGCATATGGATCTAAGGGTATGTCTTAATATGACAACTTTTTTTTTCACATGAGTGATAAGTGATATCCCTGCAGTGAGCACCCACCATCTGGTTTTTTGGTGTGTTAGCATAATTAATGTCTTGTGGTAACATGGGTATGGTTTAAAGTGGGTGTGGTTTAAAAACAGGGAGTGGTCAACACTGGCTTCCATTATCAGCCCTCCACTATGTAGGCCAGAGAAATTTTGGCCCTCTGTAACACAGAAGTTGGACAGCACTGTCCTTGGCAATGGTTTGAAACAGTCTATCACTATTCAAAAAGCACATGCTCAGACTGTATCTCTGTATGCCGCTGTGCAGCATTTGTTATTGCAGTTAATCCATTTGCTTGTGGGCACCTGTTTCATATTTTGTTTGTGACACTTCTAGTCAGAGGCAGCAATGCAAATATTGCAGCATATTTATGGAATGTGCCAGAAATGCATCAAAATCAGTCAGTTCTATATGAAAACTGTTGTTTTTCATTGATGCCACGTGTAATTCCACAGGGAGTTTAAATGTCACATTAGCATGAGTTACTTTATATACTTGTGAATGTGCCATTAATTGCATCTTAGCTGTGAGGAATAACTGATGATACAGGGTGCTGGAGAAGAATGTAAAGAAAGAGGAGAGAATTGTCGAAAAAGCCAAAACTGATAAAAAAAATTAAAGGGTGATCTTTTGTGGCAGGCCCAGACTGGCAATCTGTGGGTTATGCCAGAGGGGCTGCTATAATGTATATAGAAATTCAGTTTTTAGTGGGCTAGTGGGGGCTGTTTGGGCCTTTGTGTGGACTGAATAGGCTTCTGTTTACCTGAAATGCCAGGGCCTATTTTGACTCGCAGTTAGGATTGCCTAGCCAGTACAACACCTGCCAAGGCCGGGGCCGATAATACAAATTTGTAATACCCTTAAAAAGACCCATCAGCCAGCCCCCAATCCCCTGTAAACGTACCTTTTGTCCCCTTCTTGAAGGCTCTGCTTCGTGGTCACGCCCCAAAACTTCATTGTCCCGCCCCTTTTTGCCCCGCCCCCCACCGGCCGGTAAAAAATTTAAGCAAAGGTGGCAACAGTATTCGCAGTCCAGGCCTGTTTTATGGCCTTTAAATACAACAACAAGCAGTAAAGAAGACACAAATAGAATATAGGGAACTGACTGCTTCACTTAAAAACTAATCCCCAGGGGCGTAACTATAGAGGAAGCAGACCATGCGGCTGCAGGGGGGCCCATGAGGTATAGGGGGCCCCATGGGGTCCTAATAAAGGGCAATTTCAACATATATTGGTAAAACAGGACACCCTCTGGATATGTTGGTGGCCCTAAAATTAATTTACTGTGGGGCCCAGTAACACCTAGTTACATCACTGTGGTACCAGTGTGGAACCACTGGTTTAGATAAAAATTATTTAATTCAAACGCAGTATTTAAAATGGCATTATAGTCCGATTGCATGATTGACATCTGTGGAGGGAAACTATTAGTTTGTTTGTATATTACATTAAAGATGTTTTCTTGAATACAGAATACAGAATTATTTTGTGTCTGAAGGACAGAAAAAATATAGTTTTTTTTATGATCTAGAAGTTGGACAGTGGTATTGAAATTGATGTAGCCAACTTAGATTTAGGCCAAAGTTTCTGATACAGTGCCACTTAAACATTCACAGTCTAAAGTCTGTTGCTCTGAGAATGTTATTAGTGCATGGGTATGAAACTGACAGTGTGGATGGGATCCCATTATCCAGAAAGCTCTGGATTACAAAAAGTCCATCTCCCATAGACTCTTAGACTTTTAATAAAATAAATATAATTTTTTTAAATGTCCCATTTTCTCTGTACCTTGTACCTCATCCTAACTAAGGTAGAATGAATCTTTATTAGAGGCAAGCCATTTAATTTGGTTTAATTAATGTTTAATTATTATTATTTTTTAGCAGACTTGAAGTATGGAGATCCAAATTGCAAAAAGACCCCTTTTACAGAACACCCCAGGTCCTGAGCATTTTTGATACCAGGTCCCATACCAGTACAAGATAAGCTAATATATATCATATAGCAATTTTCATTATTTATTGCTACTGGTCCTTTAACAGATGAACGCTGCGAACGATTTCAGCACTATCCACTGTGACAAAACGCCGGAGTAAAGTTCAAGTGACGGAAAAGAGGTAAGAGATGGAATTGTCAGATGAAGTTGCAGCGTTCATCTGACGCGACACGACTCGGATGCAGATGAAGATGTAGCGGCGGTGTCTGCATCCGACAATTGTGTCTCATTGGATCAAAACTGTGACACCATTCGACAATGCTATTACTTACTTTGTTTCTGTTGCATCCGATGTGACATCTGCGTCTTCGCACAGCATGGCAGATCGCGCTATAGGTGGTGGGAAGGTAGATGGTAGTTGGAAGTATAAATTGGGGGTGTGGAAAAGAAATGTTAAAGTGTTAAAGGTAGGTATCAGGCCCGGACTGGCAATCTGTGGGTTAGGGCAAATGCCAGATCTGCTGCTATAAGGTGCCATAGTCAGTATTTAGTGGGCTGGTGGGGACTGTTTGGGCCTTTATGTGGGCTGATTGGGCCTCTGTGTACCTGAAATGCCAGGGCCTATTTTGATTCTCAGTCCAGTCCTAGTAGGTATCATTGATTAGCAAGATGTGACAGAGTAACAGAGAGAGGATTGTGCCCAGTGGTGTAACTACTCCCTGGTGGGCCCCGGTACAGGATGGGCACCTGGGCCCCCCTGTCAGGCCCATACCTCTATAAATCTCATGCTGGAGGGGCCCCAAGGGGGTGGGGGCCCTGGTGCAATTGCACCCCCTGCACCCCTGGTAGTTACGCCACTGATTGTGCCACAGATAAAATTGGGGCATAATAGGGAGGGTGCCAGGTCCATGCTCCTTTTATGTCGCTGATTCCGAAGCTTTCACTTTCATCTTCTCTTGTAAATGAAGAGGATTTCTATAGCCTGTTGAGCCTTTCCACTGTTTTCCTTCAGAACCCTTTAATTATTTACTCAACAGATGGTTGTTCTGTACCTTATTTATTCCCCTGGAAAAACGTTATCAATTAGAGTGACAGCTCAATGACACATTGCATAATTTAACATGTATTTCCATGGCCCCGGCTTATGACTCAATTCAGCGAGGACATCGGTCTGTTATTATGGATTGGGACAGTTTCAGTTCAGAAGGCAAAACGCGATCCTCTTCCAATTACCGCAGCTGCCACTTGCCGGAATTCTAACATACTCAGCATGTCATTCCTCTCGCCTGTATTGATTGCAATGAAATATGAATTACATTAATCTCCCGGTTGTTTGCAGCACTAACAACGTTCTCTGTGTTCCAGGCACCTATTAAAAAGATGGGAGGCTTAAAAGGGAATTTATAATTATTTAGCAAAGTAGGAATTTAGAGAATTAAAAAGAAAAATAGATGATTATATGCTAAAGGCTATTGTCTCGTAAAGTCGTTAACACTATTCATCCCAAATTGTTTTAAAGCCTCAGCAGTGCACTTTAGCTGCCATTAAATTTCAAAGTGTCTTGCAAATGAAAATATAATTTGCCAAAAAAAGGAGTTATTGGCTTTTTTTGTGCATTTCTTATCTGTTGTTGTAAGCTCTTTTCTTCCGTCAAATCACCTCCTACATCATTAAATGGGCCAATTTATTTTTTTTCACAAATCTCTTAAAATGTGTGTTTTTCCTATTTTTAAAAATCACAAACGCCACTAATAGAAAACTTTGCCAGGTAAAAGTTGTCAAGGTCCCATAGAAGTGGGAGCTGTGCTAATCCTATTGGACCCTTTTAAAGGACAATTCAACCCATAATGTGTGAAACCCCTCCCCCCCTCTAGGCCTCCCTCCCCCCGGACTACCCCCCCCCCGGACAAATGCCCCTAAGTTGCTACTTACCCCCTCAGCACAGGTCCTGAGCATGGAGTTTGCAGGCGCCATCTTCTCCCCACCCGTCTTCTTCCTGGATTGTTCGTGGCTTGGTGGCACATGTGCAGCTGGAGCATTAACCGGTCCAGCTCTACTGCGCACGCTCCGTAAGTCACAAAGTTTTCCGATTGGAACTTCGTGAATTTCGGCACATGCGCAGTAGAGCTGAAACGGCAATTGCTCCTACTGCGCATGGGCTGCCAAACACTGACGGATTCTGGAAGAAAACAGCTGGGGAGAAGATGGTGCCTGCAAACTCCATGCTCAGGACCTGCACTGAGGGGGTAAGTAGCAACTTAGGGGCATTTGCCTGGGTGGAGGTAGGCCAGGGAGGGGGCCTACGGAGGGAGGGGTTTTGCACATTATGGGTTGAATTCTCCTTTATATAATTTCAGACATCTAAAAATGTTTGTATTTTTTTCCCCTTGTAATTGTTGTATTTTATTGGCACATTATTTTCCATCCATACTTTTTGTATTCAGATAAATTCCATGACATTCATAGTTTAAGAGTTTAGTTTAGAACCTTTGGTAAAGATTCATCTTAGTAAAAGAAAGTAAAGCTGGCTAAACATTATAAGATTGTATGCTCGTAAGGCTAGGTTGTGAAAATTCTTGAGATGGGCAATATCAGGTTGATCCGGGGCAATATCTGGGAAACTGTCATGGGAAACCATGTTTTTCAAATAGTGCTGCTCCAGCAGAATTCTGCACTGAAATCCATTTATCGAAAGAGCAAACAGATTTTTTTATATTCAGTTTTGAAATCTAACATGGGGCTAGCCATTTTGTCAATTTCCCAGCTGCCCCAGTCATGTGACTTGTGCCAGCACTTTAGGAGGGAACTGCTTTCTGGCAGACTGTTGTTTTTCCTTCTCAATGTAACTGAATAGAACACAGTGGGACATTGGTTTTACTATTGAGTGCTGTTCTTAGATCTACCACAAAACTTTTATCTTGTGTTAGGGGGCGGTTATCTGGTTACCTTCCCATTGTTCTTTTGTTATGCTGCTGGGTGGGGGAAAGGGAGGGGGTGATATCACTCCAACTTGCAGTACAGCAGTAAAGAGTGATTGAAGTTTATCAGAGCAAGTCACATGACTTGGGGCAGCTGGGAATTTGACAATATGTCTAGCCCCATGTCAGATTTCAAATGAAATCATCTGTTTCCTCTTTTGAGAAATTAATTTCAATGCAGAATTCTTCTGGAACAGCACTATTAACTGATACATTTTGAAAAATTGTTCCCATGACAGGATCCCTTTAAGCAGGAGTCTGTACTTCACAGTGGAAAAGTTTAAAAAATAACCATCATTGAGGTTTAAACATCAATCTCCAAATAAAACCTTTTTCGTTTTCCACGTTAAGACCTGTGACGTGCGGATTCCTTCAATGTTTATTACTCTTCCTTGAAGAACTGCGCCCTGACGCTGAGAAATACCCATCCCAAGTGCTTCTGTAGAAATTAAAATGAGGCTGGGTAGAATCCCGTCCCTGAAATCTTGTCACCCCAGATCTGGCCTTTGTGGCTTTCCCACAAATCTGGGCCTGAACCCAAAAAACAGCCTGACAATATCAGCTTTTATAGGGCACAATAACTCAGCTCAATACAAACTACGTCTCATAAATACTTTCTTTAAGCATAAACCTATGTATTTTCCCCTCCAACATGTTTGATCTAGATAAAAAGAAAAAGTAATAAAGGGAACTACTGTTTGAACTGAGTAGTTGGGTTTTGCCTTTGAAGCTTTCAGAAGAGACTCGACTGCATTAGTGCAACCAAAGGGAAGCTTCTCACAGAAAAGTTGGTTTAGTTACTCTTCAAAACTTCGCAACAATTATTTCACCTCCCTTACAGAATTCATGGAGAACTTGCCGTTCAGAAGGGAGATGTTACTACACTTGAATAAATCTACTGCCTGGTTTGTTGCTGTAGGAAATAATGAAAGTTTTAATTTTTATTCAAACATTCCTTTTTGAGCTCCAGAATCCCATCTAGAGCAGCAGCCTGGAAGACCAACTTCTTACAATTTAACAAAGCAAAAGAAAGGTTGATGAAGGTACCTATATGAGAAATTAAAAGCACAATCCCTAGGGAAATATAAACAATTCTGTGACAAATGGCGTCCTTGGCAAGTCTACTCTCAACTAAAGGAGCTCTAAGCCATTAAACCAATAGAAAGCCAAATACATTGCCCAGATGTTTTACTAATTTCTCTTTTTTTTCTCCTTTCATTTATCTTGGTTTTACAATTTTGTTAATTTCCTTTATTCTTTCTAATCACTTAGTTACATTATTCCTAGTTCAGGATTTGCATAAATAAAAGTATGATTTTAACAGATAGCTTGGACCAGGTACAGCTATAACATATTCTTATGTGTGAAATATTGTAATAACCCATTCTCAATATTTCATATGCTATTATAAAACGTGACAATTGTACAGCAAAACTGTTATTAAAGAAAAAAAAAGAAAATAGAATTTCTGTTGGTAGTAAGTTAATGGTTATAAAATTGGGATTTTGTGAAAATGTTGACAAAATGGGGTTGGGAAGAAACCAGTTTGCTGGGGAGTGAAGCCAAAGGGAAGATTAATCAAGGGTTGAACTTCGAAGTGAAAATACTTTGAAATTTGATCGCTGAATTTAAATCAAATGTTTTTTTCGAACAAAAATGGTCCATTTTTGATCGAATAGATCCATTTTCAATTGAATTTGAATTGTTTGAATCGTACGATTAAATAATTTCAGTCGAAGGATTACAAAATAAAAAGTTCTAATTGTGAAATTTTGTTTATAAAGGTTATAGGAGGTCCCCCATATGTAAAACAATTCAGCAGGTTTATGGTGGCGAATAGTTGAAATTTAAGTTTTTAGATAGACAGTAATTCGAAATACGATTGGTCACATTTTTTCAATTTGAATTTAATTTTGGCCTAGTCGATAGTTAAAGTACCCAAAAATTTCTTCGAAATTAGAATTTTTAAAATCTGAAGTTTCACTTCGACCCTTGATAAATCTGCCCCTAAGTGTGTGTGTGGATATGTTGGAACTGGAGGGTCATTAGAATGCGAGAAAGGGCTAGGATGGACTGGCTGAAGAAGAGTGTAAGATCTATAAGTGCTATAATTAGAGGGAAAGTGGGAGGGTAGTAGTTATGAGGGGTGTGGACAAAAGGCCCTGTTTATGGGAACAGGATGTATTATTATCTTTAATCTATTTATAAAAAATAATTTCTATGTATATGGAATACCATCCACAAAATGCTTTTTTCATAAGCTGAAAACAAGCATGACACTGTTTCAGTTTTATCAAAAGAATGTTGTAGTGGTTCCCAGACTGTGGGTTGTCCCCTAGGGAGACCCAGAGCCTTGGATGGGAGGACCCAGCCTGAAAGCTAGTAGAAACATATTTGGGTATAGTGTGTAGGGGACTACTAAATTAACCTCCCAGTTATTTAGCAGGCAGTCCCCAAGTGTTATGGACACCTAAGTGGGTCCTAAAATACAGTTAGGAGGGGGAACTGTTTCCTATTCCTGCTCTAATCCATGCCCTTTGTTATTACACATAGTGACCAGTAGATGGCACTGTGTTAAAGTATAAAAGCACTGTAAGCCATGCTTTCAGGATCCATCTTTTGCTGGCTCTAGCCTGAGCAAGCAGGCTGTGCTGAGTGGAACCTGAACAGATCAGGCCTAGTCAGGATAGGCTACTCACTGTTATAGGTCGCTCTAGGAGTGACAGATAGACAGGATTATTTAGTTGAGCAGTCTGAGGCTCCTACAAGGATTGTAAGTGGGATTAAGATCCCGGGTACTAATTGCCCAGAGTAGGGACTAAGTGTACAGACCTAGGATTGAAAGTGTCTCCTCAGGTTCCACTTAGGGAAAAGGCTGAAAGCTGGGTGTACCTCCTCAATACTGCATGTACATTGTCTCCCATGTGTGAAGGGGACAGTCTCTGATCAATGGTGCTGTGAGTATTACCTATCCACTGTTGATCCTGCATGTGCTATGTGATTGCTGTACACATCAATGTGGATTGTATGTTCAATAAACCTGTTCTATAGTTAAGTTATAAGAACCACTGGCGCCCAATTATTTGCACCCTGAATATAGTATCAGTTGCACTACACCCTGCCTCCACCTCGCTGCGAGGGCTTACTCCCTAGGATTTAAGGTCTCATCCGGAGCAACATATATTGGGAGTGGAGCCTATAGTAGAGATAGGTGCACTCAAGTTTACTATAGCGCTACAAGTGCTTATTTTTTCTACTTGAAATGCCTTATGAGGAAATTCAGAAAACAGAGTGATTCGAGTTTCATCCCGCTGGTGATTTAGATTCTAGCTGACGTAAAGGCTTTTCTGGGAGATTAGTTGTGCATTTTGCATGTTCTCCTTTTTTCCAGCTTGAATGGCTGCCCCATGGCTACATTGCAGCTTGTTTATCTAAACTATAGTAGTCATTATGAAGCATACAGCAGTTTTACCAGTAGAGGGCAACAGTCAGGGGCGATCCTGGCGATATTGCTGCCTGAAGCGGCCTTCGATATGCCGCCCCCCCTTCCCCATGGCTCTCACTTCTTCAGTGTCGAAGAGGGGTAGGGGCGGTCCACAGCGCTAGTGCAGAGCATCTCCGGGTTTGAAAACCGGAAATTCGGCTTTTAGTTACCAGGAGCGGCTTTTTTGCTGCCCCTGGTAACCAGAGGGGCGCTGCCGCCTGAGGCGAGTGCCTCAACTCACCTCATTGGCAGAGCGCCCATGGCAACAGTACATTATATTTTAATTACTTTGAAACACTTTCAGTTTTTGGTGTTACTTTTCCTTTAAGTTGGAGAGTTTTTTGCGACAAAATATTTAACGAAACTCCAAAGCAGGCATTAAAGGTTCACAATGTGAATTAAGATTTACAAAGCAATACAAGCACAACAAAGAATATTACATTGCAACAGGCAAATCTTTATTTTCAAAGCTTTGCTCTTTTGGAATTTTATTACGTTTCCCCCAATTTCTATAAGATCTCAAATGCCATGTGATTTGTTAAAACTTTCGAATATAAAAAGCACAAAAAAAAAAAAAGCTTAATCTAAATAAAAATAAAAATCTCTTAAAACGTTTTTTAGGTAATTACTATCTGAAAAAAAATTACTATCTGAAAAAATAGAATCCTATTAAATAGAGCCCTAGGAAAGAAAGTGCATCACTGTTGGTCAACTAGGAGGTAGCATAGGCTATTTTGTCACTTTGAGATAAATTGTGATACTTTACAATTTTCATCTGCAATCTACTATAATTGGATCTATAACTTGACATGGATCTGACAAAGAAGTTTGACCCTTTTCATCCTGGGAATGCACTCATGTGGAAGAGTATTGTAGAATGTAAATTAAAGTAATATATTATGCACTAGTAATATACTGAATAATAACTGTTCCTGGGTGCCCCAGTTCAGAAAAGACCCTAACCCTTTCATAGGGTCTTTCAGTTCACAGCTGAGCTGCTATGAAAAGAAGAGACAAGGAAAATCATGATCATTAAAACAATTCCTCTGTAGTTCGCTCTTTACTCCTACTCCTTACAAAATCTCATCAACAGAAAAACAGTGTAAAAGAGTTCTAATTACAGTTTTCTTATTAAAACCCTACGCATTTATTAGAGAAAACAATGTTTTTAGACAATGTGGTAATAAGGTATTTAAAGAATGCCAGTTGTCCTCCATTTTTAGACTCATTTTTTAATATTACGTAATTTTATATATATATATATATATATATATATATATATATATATATATATATAATTTTTAATTGGTTGTTTTTAGAAAGTTTCTTATTTCAGTATGCTGAAGCTCATATTAAATATTCATTTTTGCGATAGTTCCCCTTTGATGAGGTCCACTTGGTTTGGCTTTCCATGTTCATCTTTACTTGGGCTATATAAGTGGTTCCAAGTTTGTCTCTTCTGTTCAGCTTTAATCCATCTACTGTATATACGGATGCTAGGGCTTTCTCTACAGTTAAACTCTGGTTCCATCTTAATGTGGTCCACTTGCTTTGGCCTTCCATTTTCAAATTTACTTACTCTGTTAAGCTTTACTCCATCTATATAGGGATGCTAGGGTTGCCTCTACAGTTCAACTTTGGTTCCATCTTAATTGATTTGGCCTTCCATGTTCATATTTACTTTTAGCCATCTAAATTTTCAGTCTTCTTCACTTTACTCCATCTAAATACCAATGGCTACCAATGGTCCTGTACTTGTGCTATAGGGGCTAGTCCTTGTAGGCAAGGTTTATAAGCCTGGAGTGTATATTCAATTAGGGCACATCACAACATTACTGTATATTCTTGCAGTAGAAGATAAGAATTTCTTACCTGTAAATTGTCTTTTCTTCAGGTCCC
>CM044439.1:153385676-153399263 GCA_024363595.1 Xenopus borealis
TGTCTCAAGTAGGAGGGCCTATCTCTCTTGTGTGTGCTGCCTGGGGACCTGAAGAAACATATTTTTGAACCTCTATTAAAAAAACTCTTTATACACATCCGGTGTTGACTCAAGTTCTTCCAGCTCAGGTAAACACAAATCAGAACCTGTAAGCAAATATGGATACAGCAAGAGTATTTTAGCTATAAACCTCTCTTTGTATTCTAGAATTAAACATTTGAATTATTCTCGATGTTCAAGATTTCACAGAGAGACCTATGCAGCGCATCATGCTACCTTGGTTATCCATGACTGACAGCAACAAGCTGTTGTGCTTTGGTGTTTCCTATCTGAGAAGCTTAACAAGGCCCAGAGAGGACAATTTCTTGGCATCTGGTGAAAATGTGATTAGCAAGTAAACATTGATTTGCAAACCAAGCAGAGAGTTGATCTAGAGTACTTAGCTATGTTTTTCCATTTAGAGGTGTTGCAATGAGCTAATCCTCCCTGTTAAAATATATGTTAAAATATCCCAATAAAGCATGCCTTAGAATATTTTATAAATAATTGTCGAGTTTTATACATGGAATCAAGGTCACTATGGAAAAAAATATGATTCCCCCCCCCATTTCTAAATAAGCTCTACTATCTTTGAACTATTAAACTGTGTACTTTATCTTCTAGCTGTAGTTTTAGAAATGAATAGAAAGTCATAGATTATTACAGGTATCTGTTATACAGAATGCCCAGGACCTGTGGTCCAAACCATATTTTGGATCTGCATAATTTAAAGGGAAACTGTCATGGGAAAACATGTTTTTTTTTTTTAAACGCATTAGTTGATAGTGCTGCTCCAGTAGACTTCTGCACTGAAATCCATTTCTCGAAAGCGCAAACAGATTTTTTTATATTCAGTTTTGAAATCTGACATGGGGCTAGACATTTTGTCAATTTCCCAGCTGCCCCAGTCATGTGACTTGTGCCAGCACTTTAGGAGGGAACAGCTTTCTGGCAGGCTGTTGTTTTTCCTTCTCAATGTAACTGAATAGTACGCAGTGGGACATGGGTTTTACTATTGAGTGTTGTTCTTAGATCTACCAGGCAGCTGTTATCTTGTGTTAGGGAGCTGTTATCTGGTTACCTTCCCATTGTTCTTTTGTTAGGCTGCTGGGTGGGGGGAAAGGGAGGGGTGATATCACTCCAACTTGCAGTGCAGCAGTAAAGAATGATTGAAGTTTATCAGAGCACAAGTCACATGACTTGGGACAGCTGGGAAATTGACAAAATGTCAAAATTAAATTTAAAAAATCTGTTTGCTCTTTTGAGAAATGGATTTTAATGCAGAATTCTTCTGGAACAGCACTTTTAACTGATGCATTTTGAAAAAAAATTTTTTTCCTATGACAGGATCCCTTTAAGTCTACTTGTGTCACCTAATTAATGCATTTCATAAAGTTCTGTTTCCCTTGAACCAAGAAATGTATAATCTACATCCCGAGGTACTCTATTATTTATGCTGGGTACATGGATTTTAATTCCCTGGTAGGCTAACACTTAAAGGAGAATTAAACCCAAATAGTGGCCTGCGTTGTCAGTTAATTCTAGGGGCACTGACACAGCAAATGCTAAGCCAAAATATAAAACTGCTAATATTCCAGAAACCAACAAATATTGATAAAAATCACTGTAAATCAAAAGAGTGCTCCCTCAGTAATTTAATTATCTACTTGGGTTTATATCCCCTCAAAATCAAGTAACACTACTGTATGCTACAAAAATAATTCTTCTTTACCATTGATGGTTTGTGATAAAAAAAAATTAGCCTAAATTGTTATATAATTCAACGAATAGTTTTAGGCTACCCTTTTATTCAATCTTCGATCATTCGATGATCGAATAACAATCGAATAACGATCGTTCGATCATTCGAATGAACTATTCGATCATTCGAATGATTCGTACGATTCGAACGATCGAAGTCATCAATCGTACGAATCCTATTCGATCAGGACTTAGCCTCAGAAGCCTATGGGAATGCTCCCATAGGCTTCTATTGCAATTTGGTAGGTCCAAAGATTGCCGAAGTAGGCAATCGAATAGAATTTAAATCCTTCGCTGATCGAATGATCGAATATTCAATCATTCGAATGTATGCGATCATTCGCTATTCGATGATGGAATATGCCAAAATTTGCATATTTGAGCAGTCGAAAAAATCCTACGATCGTTGTTCGATTGAATTCAATCGAACTTCGATCTATTCATGTGACTTTAGTACATTGGCCCCTTAAACTTTTTCTTGGCAAGAAATGTCCATATGAGAAAGGCTTTTATCCTATAGTTCTGAGAGAGGCATGGTATTTGACATTCATTTTCCTGTGTAAGAAAAAAACTCATTGTATTCTACACAGCTTATCTGATATTCACTATGTAAATACTTGTGCCAGTACGCACAATAATATAGGTACCCAACCCATAGAGGCCATTGCCTAGCCCTAGGGCCAGCAGCTACAGTATAGGATGGTGAATTGCTTCAAAAATTCCCTGTCTTTGCACTTGTGGGTGGTATTGACACATTGATCTGTATGCCTGAAAATTTTTGGTGGTAATGTAATGCGTTTTGATTGGTCACAGCTCCATTTGAAGAAAATGTACAGGATGGTGCCCCATCAGGCACAAAATGCATTAGTCTCGTCCCTGTCCTAAAAAGACACTTTTTTATTTTTTGGCTGGCTGCCCTCATGGCTACACAGTGGCTTATTTATATAATCTGTAATAGTTATTGAGAAATCACACATATTTTCTAATCAGTTTAAAGTAATTGTCCATAATACATAAATGCATACAAAGCCGCTCATATATACAAAATATATGAAGTCCCAATTTATATTTTACTCTTTATTTTACCATGAAAGGCAGGTAAGAGGGTACAGAAAGCAAAAAAGGATGGTGGGGTAAGACAAAGCAGAATAATAACAGATTTTTCAACTGAAACTCCAATTCAGATATTTGCTATTGTGAAGAGACAAAAGTCTAGTAATCATGGCACGGACTCATGTGGCACATGTTCATATTCATGACATTGCCCTAAGGCAACCAGAAAAGAACAAATCATGTCCAATGTCATATAAGGAACTATAAGAAGAGGCTAATTCCTTCCTGAGCAGCCAGTGATTCATTAGCTCACACTCACAGATCTCTCTCCTCACACTAACATTCTCGCTGAGCTCTTCCATCAGTAGTGACAGCCAGTCGTGGGACTTTTCCCTTAGATAATTATCTCAATAATTCCAGGATACCATAGTAAGACACAGCATGACACTACCTTGTCAGGACACAGAAACAGAATCATTTTGCCCTTTACATTAATCATATCTTTTTTTTCCTCCTACTTGTCAGCTGTCTTGTTACCTGTCTGCTGGATATCTCTTTGTGCGTCAGGCCTCCGAAATTCTTGCACATCAGTAATGCACATACTTCCTCTTCTTACTTAAACCACAAACAATATTTATTTATAGTGATGGGCGAATCTACCCCGTTTCGCTTCGCCGAAAAATTCGCAAATTTCCCGAAAATTCGCAAAATGACACGTGCGCTGTTTGTGTCGCGTCGTTTTCGTTGTGTCGCGTCGTTTTCGTCGCGTCTTGTTTTTTTTTTATGCCAGCGGGAATTCGCCGCGAATTCACCCCTGGCGAATAAATTCGCCCATCACTATTTATTTACCCTCAAGTAAAATAGAAATAGAAATGTATTGTGAACGTGCTGGACATCTTTAAGGGGTTTTGAAGGAATGTTGGTCATAATAAAACCAGCTAAGCCAAACACATTGTGTTGCGTCTGACCTGGCGAAGTAACGTCTAGCGGAAGAGGTAACATTCAGAAAAATGTTCATCTTAGTGAATTAGCGTAGTTACGTCCCTTCACCAGTGCGCAACTTCGCCTGGCGTAAGTCTATCTACTTCGCTAGCGAATTTTCGCCAGGCACACTGTTAGTAAATCGGCGAAGTTGCGAATTGACGTCACGCTGGCGAATTAGCACTAGCGTTAGACGCTTCACGCTTTAGTGAATATGCACCATAGACTCCACATTAGCCACATTTTTAAAAATGATGATGACACAAAACAAATTTATGACTCTATCAAGGAGGTGACATTTCACTGCTCATAAATATAAAGTTATGCATCTGGGCTGACTACTTATACCCTTAATGGAGCTTAGTTGGACAATCCTTTATGGAGAAGGACATGAGGGTACGTTTGAACACACTTTACTTTTAGCATATTGAACTAAGAGCCTAAGTTTTGAGTCCCTTAAAGGAATGGTAACAGCAAAATCCAAAAATGTAACAAAGCAATTAAAATCTAATGGGTAAAACTGCTTCAGAAAGACTACTGCAGGATGGAGTGATCATTGGCAGGGGTGCTGCAGGGGCAGACCTCAGGCTATGGAGACACACCACATGGCTGCTATGCCCTGTGTGGGCTCAGGAATAACTAGACCCTGATATTCATGGATGCCAAAACTGGACTTTGTATGCTCAAGCTATGGACACTACTGGAAGCTATAGTTCAGATGTGGATCAAGTAAGTGTGTGCTCGGCTAGGAGATCCTGGAGCCTTTGAAGGATGTGTGAGCCTCCCAGCTCTGTGTGAGTCTGCCTGTGGGAGGGTAGAGGAAAAGTATCCAATGTGTGTCTTCTACTGTGATACAGGCTTTTTTGTGTGCCTGCCACGTGGGAGCAAGTACCTTGTTCATCGGGAAAGGTATTTTGGCAGTAATGCTACCTGGGACGCTAAAGGAGTAGCGTGGGACTTTGCCTGGCAGGGAATTACCAGGATACGTTTGTCACAAGTTCCCCAGGGTAGTGGGTGATGCTATTAAATGCATATTTAAACTGTTAATATTCACTTAGCCCTTAATTTGCAATTTCTTTATTATAAAGTTGATATTTTTATAAAGCAAAGTGTGTGTTTGAATATTTTTACTAATGGGACCACCCACTGGTGTATTCCGGATCCCATTAGGTGGAGGCACTGCCAGGAGAAGGCCTTCCCAGTACCCTTTCACCTTGCAAAGCGGACTCAGGACCTGAAAGGGTAATTGATAAGATGGTACAAAGTTGGCACCAGGGGGGTCGCCAAGAGGACGTTACACAAGTGTCATAAAATACATGGATAAGATCAACCAAAATACATTCTCATTTAATGGATTTTGCAAAAAGAAATACCACTCTAAAACTTGATGAAACGAAATGTGCCACTTTAAAATCACTACTTCAATGCAAAGATTGGGAAGATACTTGACAGCTAGAATCTCAGAATGAATAGTTGTCTTTTTAAAATGATATATCACAATTACGGTTCATAATTTATTCAGGAAAGAAATATGAAAGCACCAAGGACTAACACAAGTGTAAGAAAATGAATAGATAGGAAAAGAGAAGGCTTTTAAAATCTGCACGTCAAAGGGGACAATAACATAATTTAAAACCTATAAATATTTTAAGTGCTATAAAGCAGCAATCAAAAAGGCAGAAATAGAAATGCGAATTGAGTTGCTTCAGTTGCACAGAGCAATTCTAAAAATCAAATGAAATCAACAGTAAAAAAAAATGCACATCGAGAGGTGATGTGATGCCATTGAAAATGGGAATAGTTTGGTTGCAAGGGACTCACACTGTATTATATAAAGTTTGGCCAAAATAAATTGTCATTTAAAGGGATTCTGTCACAGGAAAACATGTTGTTTTTTTTTATAAAACATATCCGTTAACAACTCTCCTCCAGCTGAATCCTGCATTGAAATATATTTATCCAAAGAAAAAAATATATATATTATGAAATTTGATGTGAGGCTAGACCAGTGATTCTCAACCTTCCTAATGCCGCGACCCTTTAATACAGTTCCTTGTGTTGTGGTGACCCCCCAAGCTCCCATGTGCCCCGCCCCATCCCACGCCACACCCCAAGCCATGCCCCATGTCTTCAATTCTCTTCTGAATCTGGCTTGCTTCTTATATTTTGGGAACTCTCAGTAGTTCAAATCTTGGGACTTTTTCTGCTTCCCTCCAATATTTTAACAGCTTTTTTGTAGTAGTGTAGTGACAGAAGGCGCATTAAGCAAACTAGATTGAGTGCGCACAGCCACACACCAACAGTGCCAGGCCAGTACAGTTTGTCTATGCAGAGTGACATCACCGTGCACCGCATCCGAATGGTCTTAGGCGACCCCTGTGAAAGGGTTGTTCGACCCCCAAAGTGGTTGCGACCCACAGGTTGAGAACCGCTGGGCTAGACGTTCTCAGTTTCCCAGGTGCCCTCAGCCATGTAACTTGTGCTCTGATAAACTTCACTCACTGTTTACTGCTGTGTTGTAGGTTTGAGTGATGGCACCCCCTTCATTCCCCAGCAGAACAACGACAGGAAGGTAACAAGATAGCTGCCTGACACATATATTGCTAAAAATGCTCCCATGCCCTATGGTTTGTCTTCATTATTTATTTTGCATGTCTATTAATTACTGAATTTCCTGCCTTTTTCCAAGATGCAACTAAAAATGCTATCTGGCAAGCAAAAAAACAAACAAAAAACTGACTGTGACTGAGGCTTCAAGTACATTGTTATCCATATTGTTTTATTGCCCCCTTCTCACTTTCTCTCTCTTTTCAGGCTGTCCCCTATCCTATGTTTGTGCCTGTAAATGAGCCCCAATGTTATGAAACCTTTGAGTTATAGACATACAAATATAATTTCTCGTGGCCTCATCAGATGCTAAAATACAAAAAAGCATGTCTCATTTTATGTATGCATATTTTTATTTATATAGCGCTACTAGCACTGTACAGCATAACAATAAATTTGAAGAACAAACAGATTACAATAATAAATACAAAGTACAATAAAAATTGAGAGCTTAAAGTGTCAAAGAGAAAAGAGGATGGCGGTCCCTGTTCCATAGATCTTACAATCTAAAGGTTATTCGTAAAAGTCCTCACATATCCTGGCTATGGCAGTTTATGAACCAAAAAATATATCACCCCTGTTACACTATTTTATAGTATCATATGTTTCCAATGACAGAGTAACTATATAACCCAAAAGCTAATGAAATGCAGTGTATGGCAAGTCACTGTGATATCCAATGTCTCCTCGGGTGCTTCCCCACTTCCAGTCAGCTCCTCAATAAAGCTGGCCATAGACGCAAAGATTTTTGAAAGATCCAATGGTTATCTTGAGACCACGATTGTCTCAAAACGATCGTTTAATGTCAGATTTGTCCATCAACTAAAAAGACCATTTCAGGTGATATTGCCGGCAAAACTGAAGGATCGCAGCCTGCTTGGCCCTGCAAACATGGGTAGATTGCATGGGGACCAATAAAGATTTTCTAACCTGGCCGATCAATCTTCAGACCAATGTCGGACGAAAAATCGTAAGATGAACGATCGTTTGTATCCCACTAACCGCACGATAATTTGACAGATTGGTCGGACTTCACCAAAATCGGTCGTTTGGGAGCGAAAGATCGTTGCGTCTATGGGGAGCTTAAGCCTCACTATTCCATGGCAACCTGTTTGATACATTCCGTAGCCAACCTTTGACTTCTTTCATCTGATTGCTGTTTGACTAAGCAAAGCAATTTTATTTTGGATGGTAAGTTTGCAGGACAGAGGCAGGATGTGAAACACATTACTGAAATTCATTTTTAGATCCATTTGCAGATGACCCGATACAAAGCATTGTGTTTGCTGAGCACACAGAACTGAAACACCAAGTTAATAGCATAAGGACTAAGCATTGTAGCAAAAGACCAAGAGTAAAGAGAAAGGCAGATTAGGAAGTGCTCTTGAAGTCTGACCCAGTCCAGGTTGATTCATAAATAATTGCAACCTGGAATGTAACATTATTGGGGAAAAAACAGTGTTATTTAGGCTCCTAGCATATTAGGTGTATTCTTTGTCAGTACCTTTCAGCTGGTGGAGCAGTACTTGAATCTGACTGAGATTCAGATGAAATCCCCTGCAGAGGCCTCCTACTCTACTCCAAACTGGTCCATGCACTCACCCAGTAGGGTGTCACTCTTCAGTGTCTCATGATAAATGTAGAAGTAGCGTATGGTTGGCAGCCACCATCTTTGTCCACTTGACTTCTTCTGACTTCTTCTTCCTGGTTCCTGGAGGTTGGTGAGCAACATGTTGCTCAAGAGCTACTGGTTGGGGATCATTGGTGTAGATGCTCAGGTTATTACAGGGGCACAACTGATGCTGTTGTTTATCAAAGGCCAAATGTTAGAGTTTTTTATACCTTGAATGAACTAACTTGAATGGCCTTGAGAAAGGCCTCGGAGAGGCCGAAACATTAGTCCTTTGTTTGTTAATAAAACATTATTTAATTTTTAAGTCCTGTGAGTGCGGACATTTTCTATGGCATATATATATATATATATATATATATATATATATATATATATATATATATATATATATATATATATATATATATATATATATATATAGTTCAATTAAGTACCTGCACTCCAACTCCAATAATTACTGCCTGGGTGCTGGGTCAAGGCAATCATATAATACAAAAAGGATCCGCACTCCAGATTTCTGTGTTCCAAAGGTGTTTTATTTGTTCACTGGATGCAGCATTGAACAAATAAAACACCTTTGGAACACAGAAATCTGGAGTGCGGATCCTTTTTGTATTATATATATATATATATACATATATATATATACATATACACCATTGACCCTAATTACCCCATGACACCAATGATTAACAGGTAGACAAGCAAACCAGCTGAAGAGCATGGTTAAAAAATACTGTCTGCTGCAGCTGGTCCATAAAAACGCACACCTGATCCAAACCCTATGTAGATGTGCAGGCTTAAGTCTAAATATGGTGTTCAGCAGTGATGTATCTAGATATTACTGACTGGGTCCCACAGCAAACTAATTTTAGGGCCCCCAAAATATCCAGAGTTTGTTTCTTTTCAGGTTGCCACTGCTCATTAATTACAGCCTCACAGGACCCCCTATACCTCCTGCCCCCCCCCCTGCAGCCGCAGGGTCTGCTTCTTCTGGAGTAATGGCCCTGGTGTTCAAAAGAATTGATAGAATATGAGCAACATGCATAGCTTATCACTGACCAAAGCTCAACTTAAACTTTCTTTAACTTCTTCACCACCTCCAAGATCTTTAGTAGTGAAGAATAAACTGAACTAGGAATTGTCCATTGCAAGTTATTGCAAGAACTTTATAACTATTTTACTGTTGGACATGGAAACTTCAAATTACACTGCAAGAAGATCACCCAAATATTAGGAGAAGGAATTTTATTGCCAATAGATTAGCTGCAAAAGTGTAAGCAAGAATGCTATATTTATTCTGTTGAATGTTGTACCATACCTGAGTAAAAAGCTCTAGATGCTCACTGTTTGTTTAGGATAGCAGCCGCAGTATTAGCTTGGCGTGACATCACTTCCTGCCTGAGTCTCTCCCTGCTCACTTATAGCTCTGGTCTCAGATTACAGCAGGCAGGGTTGGAGGGAGGGGGAGAGGAGCAAACTGAGCATGCTCACACCCGGGGCAAGGAGGTTTAAGCTGAAGGCAGGAAGTCTGATACAGAAGCCCATGTGTACACAATAAAAGCGAAGAAATGATGTTTCTTTTGACAGGACCCAGAGCAGCATTAGTTTGAGAGTTTACTGGTATATTTAGGTGGACCTTTCTGATAAGCCTTACTTAGTTTTAAACTTTCCTTCTCCTTTAACAATGGGTTCCCCAAAAGAACACAAGCTGTACAATAGAATTTCCCAGTTTATATCAGTTTATGATAAGTACTGTTTCTTATCTCTGCAAGCTTTGTGTGAACTGAAGGCTAGGCTTGATGTCAAGAATTAGAATGTTTGGAGCAATACAATCTGATTTATTTGATGACTTTCATGGGAAGGAAAGGGACACAAGTTATAGAAAATAATAAAAAACAATTATAAGAAATAAAAGGGAAAGTGAAAAAAAATGCATTGTATAAAATGTAAGTGGGAAAATATAAAAGAATCCTTAAAAAACATAGAAACCAGCAGGTCACATTTGCTCCTTTTCTTCTCAAACTGCCGGGCGGGGGGGGGGGGGGGGGGGGGGGGGGGGGGGGGGGGTGACGCAAATCCGTGAGTCAGGCATGATCTATGAACGGACAGCTAATTAAGTCATAGTTCAAGCACAATGTTTAGCTGTGTGACATTTAAGTAGTCAGTAATTTATCTTGATGGATCGGGCATGTTTGATATACTCATATAATTGCATTCGGTTCTGGAGGAATAATAACGCTGAGGATCTGGTGTGTGTGCATTTCCTTTTGATATTGGATTTTTCCTGCTTTACGAATTGGGTGCATTATATATTTAAGGCATCGGTAAGTGTTTGTGTGAGTGGTGAGAGCTGCACTGGGCTGACATCTGGCGTAGCTGTAGACAAGGAGACAGCTGGGGTTGCCACCTTTTCTTGAAAAAAATACCGGCCTTCCTATATATTTATCATTTTTTCCTATTAATAACATTGGGATCAACCATCAAAAATACCGGCCAGGCCGGTAAAATACCAGCCAGGTGGCAACCCTAGAGACAGCACTGGTGGATCAGTGACCCTGAGAACAATTGCTGGACTAGAGGAACATGTTAGGAATATAGTACAAAGGCTTTTTGATTGGCAGTACTGTTCATCCCAAATGCACTACAAGTATGAGATCCATTATCTGGAAACCAAATTATCCAGAAATCTCTGAATTTTGGGAAGGCTGTCTTTCATAGACTGTCTTTTAATCAAATAATTCACATTTTAAAAAAGAATATCCTTTTTCTCTGTAATAATAAAACAGTACCTTGTACTTAAAGGGGAACTATTGCAAACATGAAAATGTAATATAAGCTTCAGTATACTGAAATAAGAAACTTTGTAAATACAATCAATTAAATAGTCTGCATTGTTTCTGAAAGTTTATCTTCACTATCCCTCTCTCAGCATCTGTTTTGCTGTGTTTTGATAACTGAGGATGAGCAGATTATAACTGCTTTATTAGCAGGCTCATGCAGCCATTACACAACAGTAACATAAACTCTTAAGCAGTATAGACAGTCATGTATATGCATAGTATAACTCATGTTCACAGTGCCATCTACTGGGCCATTTGTATAAACACAACATTTTCCCCTATAGTTTTTGGACAACCATAATAAACAACAACAATGAAACAGTATGCAAATTGTAAGCAATATTATGCATTTTTCACATCACATAGTCCTTGGTCCATGCAGGTAGTTTTCTGATTCTCTCAATACACCTCATAGGTTCAATTTCAGCAGGCCTACTGCAGTTGGCATGAGGGGTAAGAAAATGTCCTTCATCAAATGCAGCTTCTCCAAAGTTATATTTAACAGGAGCAAGATGACTTGCATTCCATATGCGTCCATATGGTCCTCGCTTGTGTCTCACTTCAAGTGGTGTAGTAAATTTAGATTGTCCTTGTTTCAGTAGACCTGGTTTCCTAATTCTGACTAAAGATCCAGGCTGAAAGTGCATTCTCTTGCACCACATTTTCTGTTAGTATAAGCCTTGCATTTGGCTCGTTGACGTTTGACAATATCAGCAGTAGATGATTTTGTAGGCACAGTATTTTGTGGAAGTTTGATGTCTGCAACAAGTAATTGACCAGTCTCAGGGCAGGTGCAACAAGCGTATCTTTTGCAAAGTATTTCAAGAAAATATCCTTTGGTAGTATAGAATATATAGAATACCTCAGGTCCCTGGAATTCTGGGTAACAGTTCACATACCGATAATGAAATTATCTTTGTTCTGGGTGCAGTCATGTCTAGTGGGGAGCTGCCATGATGTTCTCTCCCGAGCTCTATCTGTCAGTTTGAATCACAAGCAATTTCATGCATGTTATACTAAACAGATATGGCCACTATTGTACTATTTTGTGTCTTTAACAGAGAAATACAAATTAAGAATAACCATTGGTAGTAATGCTGGTATACTAGGAAAAGTGCTCTTTAAATCAGTTGGCTGAGGCACATGATACGTCCATACATTTTGCGTCAGTCACATCATTGCAACAGATTGGACTTGCTGAGTGGTCATTGAAGACGTTTCACTACTCCTCCGAACAGCTTCTTCAGTTGACTGGTGTGGGAAATCCTCAGCTTTCAACACCATCTGTCTGTTACATACAATACCAGAGGTTTCACACATTCATTCGTGTAACTCACACAAGTAACAACTGTTTCTAGGAGTTGCATGACACATTGGTAATCCTATCACAGTAATTACACAGAATCAACAGCTCTGTCAATTTAAGATTTCATCTCTCTGAAGTTACAATGTGCCATTGTGATTGGATTAGTGGAAGAGTTTATATGCCGAGAACTTCCCACACCAGTCTGTTGAACTGAAGAATCTGCTCAGATGATTAGTGAAATTATTACTCAGCAAGTCCAGTTGTTTTAGAATTACTAATCAGAATTACTAATCAGAATTACTAATTAGCTTCACCATGAATTGTTTCAACATCAAAAAACAGGAGATTTTTTTCATGAACGAGATGCCTGCTGGAATTACCACCAGGCTGTCAATGGTACATTCTCTGCATGGAGCACAGTTCTTAGCAGGATCCCACAGGGTTCTGTATTGGGCCCATTTGTTTATTTAACTTGTTCATTAATGACTTAGGGGAGGGTGTTGTAAGTAATGTATAAGTGTTTGCAGATGACACAAAACTATCCAGACCAATTAATTCCATCCAGGATGTGGCATCCTTGCAACAGGATCTTGACAAACTGGCAATCTGGGCAGCTAAGTGGCAAATGAGATTCAATGTTGATAAATGTAAAGTCATGCACCTGGGATGTAAAAATATTCACTTATACCCTTAATGGGACTGCACTAGGCAAATCAATAATAGAAAAGGAACTTGAAGTCCTTATAGATAATAAACCTGGCTGTAGCAAGCAATGCCAGTCAGAAGCTACACAGGCAATCAAAGTTTTCAGCTGTATTAAAAGGGGATCATTCTTCCATGGTACAGAGCACTGGTAAGGCTACATCTAGCAAATGCCTTACAGTTTTGGTCTCCAGCAGTCAAGCATTATTATTAAGTTCAAAACAGTGCAAAGAAAAGTGGCTAGGTTGGTGAAAGGTATGGAATGTTTTGGCTAAAAATAATAAATTGCCTAAAGTAGGTAAGAAACGTTCCCTACACCTAAACGTAAGCAATGTAAATTATTGCACAGAGAGTTCTTAACCGCTAATCCTCTGCATACAGCTGCTGAACTATCATTACTAGCCATTGAACTGATAAGTGCCTGGTTAGCTCTGATTTGGATGAATTGTGACATTGTTAATGAATTTTGGTACAATATAGCAGTGCCGTATTGGCGCAGGTGCTTTTGGAGCATTTTCCCAGTTTGATAAAAATGAGACACTGGAAGAAGACCCAAAGATTACCGAAGCGGCTGAAGATTGCCCGTGTGAACTCTGCTGCAACAAGGGGTAATTACCGGTTTAGGGGTATTTACTTGTGGTAACTCCTATGTGGGGGGGGGG
>CM044439.1:153402147-153419351 GCA_024363595.1 Xenopus borealis
TTTTTCATTAAAGAAAAGTAAAAATGGGATTTTATTTCTTTGCCTTTTCTTGCCCTTTAAAAGAATCATAATGAAAGTATAACTTCTTCTCTTCCTTCTTATTGAAGCTTTAGAGAAGGCCATATTGATTCCATGAGGGGGTTGTAGTTCAGCACGTCTCATCTTTGTCTTTTACAGGTATTTAAAATCTGTATTCCCGCGCAATGTAAATACAGACATTTGCTTGGGCCCAGGGGAGGAGATTTTTCTTGGGGAGACTATCAATAGAATGCTTTGCATATTTATATAATATTGATACATAAAAGATGGTCACTTGCTAAATCTCTGTAATTCTTAAAGCATTATATAATACCTCCAGTTTTCACTTTAAACCTGTAAAAAGTCAAAATTATGTAATTTTTTTAATAATTCAGAGACTGGAATCAGTTAGCAGTAAATGACAGCAGCCTTTTAGCCTCCAAAATCCTTGTATGGCCTCCAAAAGTCTTCTGAAATTCTTCTTCTTATTATTACTATATTATCATATATTATGTTATCACCACAATAGGTCAATCCTGCATCCTCCTATAGTTGCAGGGTCTGCTTCCCCTTATATTTGCCAAATACAAACTTTATTGAGTTTTGCATTAACTGTATGCAAGGTTCTATCCATCCAATCAAAATGAAAATATGAAACTTTATGAACAAAACTTCCATAACCTCAATCTACCCAGAGCCAGTTCAAATCATTTTCTCCTTTATTAATTCACTTGGGGAGAACATTATGTTTTTCCGCACAGCTGATAATATGTTCAGAGTCAATTTTTTTCTATTAGTTTGTATGAATTGGGTTCTTTTTGTCTCACATTAGCTATGCGACAACACGTGCTGGATTGATCGATTTAAATTCAACTAAAGTCTAAATTCTGGGCTCTTAATTACTCTTTTGAAACCCTCTTTTGATTTATTATTGAAATTGGATTCAGACTGTCCTGTAATGGACACAGTAAATAATTGGGAAAATTCCTTTGTCACCGCCGAATGCCACAAAAACTCATAAATAACATGCGTTTGTGTTGTTCTCTGTCTGTACTAACAACTAAATCTATGAGTGGAGATATTAAATCATTTCCCTGTAATTTATTTTGTACTTCAGTGTTACTTCCATTTTCCCAGAGGCTAAATAATTCATTGTTCTAGACACAGCTTTGTAAAATAAACTGGCGGCTTATATTTTATACGTTCCAGCTGAAAAGTGACACAGTGCCGATCTCTTGCACTTATTTAAGTCTCACTGACAATCAGAAAAAAATAACGGGCAGATTAAATGAAGACATTAAACTACTTTTATAGAAGATTGTTTAGAGCAGGGGTGTCCAAACTTGGCCCTCCATCTGTTAAGGAACTACAAGTCCCACAATGCATTTGCCTGACTGTGGCTGTCAGACTCCTTCATTGCATTGTGGGACTTGTAGTTCCTTAACATCTGGAGGGCCAAGTTTGGACACCCCTGGTTTAGAGGGACTAGTTTAGAGGAACTCAGTGTGTCCCTAATTCTATCATCAATGGTGTATTCTGCACCTGTATCAATGGTGTTGTACCCAAACACAGTCTGGAACTTTAACGGAGACATATGGGAGCAAATTTACTAAATTCACATCTATTCACATGAATGATTAGAATTGCGATCGAATTTTGAAAAAGATTCCAATTTCGAATATGCAAATTTGTTAAATTCGACCAGTGAATTCAGTAAATTTGATCGAATCGAATGATTCGAATAATTCAAATAAAAATCTATTTGAATATTCGAATACTCGACTACTTCACCTTTAAATTTGTATTCAACTGCCTACTTCGCCAGTTTCAATCTGCCAAAGTGGCTTTGTCGAATTTCGATCGAATTATAAAAATTTAATTCGAAGGATTTTAATTCCCTAACTATTCCCATGGTCGAGTTTTGAATTTTTTTACATTCGAAATTCGACCAATAGTAAATCTGCCCCATAAGATTGGTGACAACCCACCTAATATTGTAGGCAATAATGAATAATATATGGTGCTGGTTTCACTTTGGGCTTTTATGTTTAAAAATGGTCCCTTCATTAGAGTTCCCTATAGATCTTCTAAAATACCCCACAGAGTTTCAAATGAGGGGCGGGCGTATCCAAACAATCCCTGGCAGAAGCTGACTAGCCAAAAACTAGGGTTGCCACCCAGCCGGTATTTTACCGACCTAGCCGGTAAAATACCTGCAAGGGCCGGTATTATAAATTTACCGGCAATGTCGTTTCCAGAAATTTGTAATACCCTTACAAAAAGCCCTCGGCCCTTCACTTTAAACTTATTTGTTCCCCGACGCTGTGGTGGCTCCGCCCCTTAATCGTTACGGCCCGCCCCTTTTGAGTGTCATTTTCATGACTCCGCCCATTTATGGTGCTCCCTGCCCCTTTTATGTTGCTCCCCTTTTTAAAAAGGTGGCAACCCTACGATTAACAGCCCTGAAAAGTCACACAAGCAAAGACAGGCTTCAGTTCTCTATCAGGTCAGCCTAACTGCTCATTGGTTCCTATCCTACAGGGCAGTGTGCTGAGTGCCAGCAGCTCTCCTGCACAGCCTGGGAAAGGAAGCAGCAGGAGGTGGAACAGATGGGTGGGACTAGTAGGGGTTCTGCAGACATTTTCACTAAATCAACCCAAAATAGTACTTTTCTCAGGACATTCCTTCTATATTTAAAAGAGTAAAATGCACTGGCATTGTCTTGTTTTTACACAATATGTCTCCTTCAACAATGGCGGAGCACATCCAGTCTCGTCAATCCTCCTGTTAGACACCAATACACTGCTACCCTATGGAGCGCTGATCAAAGTCTGGCACCTGTAACATCAATTTCTTGGCTTTATTCAGACGCATATAAAAGTTACATCAGAGGGTGTACAATTCTAACACGTTTCATGCCCTGAAACTGGGCACTTCATCAGAGTCTCTGATGAAGTCTCTGATGTTACAAGTGCCTGACTCCTGAACTTTGATCAGCGCTACTTTAACAGTACCCTGGGCCACTGCAGAAGTTCCATTCTTTCTGAAATATAACACACCTACTGAGCACCGCAGCAACCATCTTTATTATGTCATCCATTATCCATTTTACAAACATGTATGACTCCCACAAGCACAAACTGATCTAATCCAACTGATCAATGTTCTTACTGGCCCTTCCCACTTGGTTATGTATATTGTATATAGAGATTAAAAATCAAATATAAAAGGTAAACTCACAAAAATAAAAATTCCTATACACTACCTCCAATCTGATGTAAAGGCAAAAAAATATTCCTTCCTTTGCCCAGATTTGGTTTGGTCAAGTTCAATCATATATCCCAAGTACTGAAACATTTGGGGTTGGCCAATTTCTGTCAGATTTTAAAATTTAATCTCCTGATGCCTCTTCTCAGTAGGTGGATGTAGAATGTAGAAGTTAAAGTTGCCTCATCAGCAAATGTAGAAGTTAAAGTTGCCTCAGTTTCTTCTCACTTTGCATCAGAGACAGCATCTTCCCAGGTATCTCCTCAGCAGAGGAAAGGGTAGAATGCTCAATAGTGACATCATTAGTGACCTCATGAGTCTTGACTATTCTCACAAAGGCAGGAAAACAACTACCTGTCTGCTGAGCTAGAGAGGGTGGATCTATTAATGAAGAACATGTAAAGGACTGCTTATGGGATACTATTTGTTGTTTGAAGGCTCTAGGATGGACATCCTTGGTGTATATACTGAAACAATCTACTATCTATCTATAATATCTATGTTTAGACAATATAATCCCTGTGACACAGGGATGCTCTCTCAACCCCACCATAGAACTGGTCTTGTTCCTCAGCAGTTAGTTGGAGTCACGTCAGTCAATCATATATCCCCCTTGCATCCAACCTACTGAATATCGGTTTTGTACACATTCATTAATTTTATAGATAGAGATATGTGAAATTTAACACAGAATACTGAGATTGTGTCAATAAATACCTTACAGAATCAGCAGTTTGATTATTGCGTAAGCCAAAAAACAGCATTTTCACAACGTATTTCTTTATAAAGAAGTTATGCTGAAGGTAGGAATGAGGAGAGAATGAGAAAAGCAGGAACCGCACCAGATCTTGCTAATAACATATATCAATTAGCATAGTAGCAATGAGCTCATAGAAGCAATTTGTGTTCTGTCTGGTAGGGAAGCCCTCTCTTGACGACTTGCTCCCATTAGCAATATAAGGGACTGGCAATGAAACCAGAATTGCAGCCAACTCACTCTACGTGTCCCAGAGGTACCCTATTGCCTGTGCTGAACAAACAGAGCCTAAACATGGCCCTCTGTGTAATGCAAAGCCCGAATATTTTGAATAAGAATAAAGTCAACCGCATACGGGCTCTGTGACCATCTGGCCTGGTCTGTCTGGATCTCCATAGTATTTATCCATGTGTCTGGCCAGTAGTCCAAATAAAAGGACAGGATCTAAGTTACACAGATCTGCAGCCTCATTCACTTCCAGGTCTGTTGATGCCCCATCAATGTACTGAGATGTTTGTAGCATATCTACAATAGAGAGATATTGGGATCTAATGGGCAAACAATCATTTTCAGCCAACCTAATCATATTGTATCACCTTTAAAGGAAAACTATACCCTGAAAACGAATACTTGACATATTAAACATATTAAAGACATATTAAAGAATCTTGCTTACCTGGTATATATATTTAAGTAAATATTGCCCTTTTACATCTCTTGCCTTGAACCACCATTCCGTGATGGTCTGTGTGCTGCCTCAGAGATCACCTGACCAGAAATATTTCAGCTCTAACTGTAACAGGAAGAAGTGTGGAAGCAAAAGACACAACTCTGTCTGTTAATTGGCTCATGTAACCTAACTTTATAGTTTGTTTGGTATGTTTGTGTGCACCGTTGAATATATGATACCAGGAGGCTGTCCTTATTTTTTAAAATGGCTATTTTCTATTTATGATTACCCAATGGCACATGCTACTAAAAAGTGTATTATTATGAAAATGGTTTATTTACATGAAGCAGGGTTTTACATATGAGTTGTTTTATGCAATAGCTGTTTATAGAGACCTACATTGTTGGAGGGGGTATAGTTTGCCTTTAAGTTTTAGTTCCAGTTTTCAAATGAAGGTCACTAACCCCATCTAAAAACAACTGCCCTGTAAGGCTACACATTTATTGTCATTGTTACTTTTTATTACCCATCTTTCTGTTCAGACCCTCTCCTATTCATACTCCAGTCCCTTATTCAGATCAATGCATGGTTGCTAGGGTAATTTGGACCCTAGCCACCACATTACAAAACTGGAGAGCTGCTGCATAAAAAGCTAAATAACTAAAAAAAAACATAAATAATAAAAATTGAAAACCAATTACAAATTGTCTGAGAATATCGCTCTCCATATCATACTAAAAGTAAATTTAAAGGTGAACAATCCCTTTAATGAGCCTTGAACTAATTTCAGTGGGAGGAGCTGAAGCTGATAAGCTACCAAATCAGTAAATGGTGATCCAGTTAAAAGGGCCCATTCAAAGGAACAGTAATACCAAAAAATTTAAGTATATGTAAAAGTAAAAATATGAAAAAAAAAAAAATGAAAACCTAATATGATGTTGCGTGTACTGGTAAAACTACTGTGTTTGCTTCAGAAACAAACAAGGAAAAGTTGTGCTCACCACTTATTTTATAACCATTAGGCCCCGCAAAGTGCAATGAGGCTGTGACCACAAAATATAGACAAATACAAGAGGTCCTCTGCACTCAACCCATTATCAATATTTTTAAGACATTGAGACATTCTGTGCATACAGCTACTAAAAAATGCCTTACCCTTTAAACAACAGGGATTGTTTGTCCATATATTGCAATATATTTTAGCTGGCCAACTACTAAGTCATCCCAAATCTGGCCTGACCAGTCCTACACTACACTGCATCTGGAAAGGCATTTTTTTGTGTTATCTTAAATATATTGATAATGGGTTGAGTGGAGAGGACCTCTTGTATTTGTTTATGTTTGCTTCAGAAACATGACAATTGTTTATATAAATGAGCTGCTCTGTAGCCATGGGGGCAGCCATTCAAAGCTGAAAAAAGGAGAAAAGGCACAGGATACACAGCAGATAACAGACAAGCTCTGCAGTATAAAATGGGATTCTGCAGAACTTATCTGTTATCTACTGTGTATCCTGTGCTTGAATGGCTGCCCCCATTGGTACACAGCAGCTTGTTTATATATACTATAGTAGTGTTTCTGAAGCAAACACACCAGTTTTACCAGTGCAAGGCAACACTGCATTATATTATCTTTCCTTTAAAGACTTTAATTTTTTGGTGTTACTGTTCCTTTGAGGTGCAATTGTACTGTGCCTGTTAATGCCGGATGAGAAGGGACCCTGTAGCATAGGCATGTAATACACAGACCAGTTATTTTCTGCAGGATACCCTTTTTATTCTGAGAAAGCAATACCTTACTTTCAGGTTGTATTTATTGGAGCCACATTACACTATACAGACAGTTTCAGATGGGGAAGTATCAGTTTCAATGCTGATTGGAGGACAAGAAACCTGACAACAAGAAGAATATTCCCCTGAGCAATGATCGTTATTATACAGTGGATGTCGTACAGTGCTAGGTGCTTGATAGAGAAGGTGATTATTAACTACACTGGTCTCTACTGAAGGCTTGTGTCAGACACGTTCTTTATTCGACACCCTGTTTTTTAAAGCTTCTGGCACCCAACATGTTATATCCGTTCTCCCATCATTTGACAAGATACCATTGAGGTATCTGTCAGTTTTTCAAGGGTTTAGCCAGTCTGCTCAGCTTATGTCAAATATTGTGCTCAGAGCAGAAATCTGAGAAAACAAAAATATTTCCCTTCACCAAGGCTTTTGTTTCCCTTGTTTGTAAACTTACCTGTTATGTCTACATACAGGGGGGTAACTAAGAGGGATGCACAGGGTGAGATCGCACCTGGATCCGCACCCCCTCGCAGGTGGGGCGGCCCAGCTTCACATCTGCACCCGGGGGCCCCACCCTCATTAGTTACATTACTATCTACATGACAATGTGCAAAAAAGGGGGGAAATCAGAGAAAGAGGTTTCTTATAGTAAATTAGATTCCAAATGGAATAGGGCTGCCCTCACCTGCCTGTGTAGTTTTTATGACATCAAACCCATGAACCTGCATTGATAAATTGATTGATTTCCCATTATCTGAAATATATGAAACCAGTTATATAAAAAGATGATAAAAATATGATACAGGGTGCTGTTGAAATGTCTTAGTAACCCCAATAAACTGAACTGACTCTTATCCTACACGGAAAGGAAGGGGCCTCAAGGAGGAATTTAATTTGTCCTGGTTTTTTATATAATATATTACTTATTGCATTTTTTAATCAGTATTCCCTTCCTTTACAGATAACAATGCAGCCTCTGACGTTGCAACAGGGACAGGTATTCAAGCTCCACTTCTCCTCCCTTTCTATGTTGGGTAAGAGTAATATTTTCAATTTGTAACTTTGTAACCCAATGGTTGTTGTACACCTTGTTGTACACCCTGTAAAAAAAAAACACCCCACGTAGACCCCCCTCCCTCCTCCCCCCCCAGCTTAACTGCCTCCCTGGGAAATGCCCCATACATTATACTTACCCCTCGGCGCAGATTCACGCAGCAGAGTTCCACACAGCCATTGTCAGTAAGCTGACTGGGAGACTGGTGTATTGGCACATCCGCAGTTGGAGCATTCTGCCGGTTTGGGACAACTATGCAGACGCCGAAATGGACGGAAATTGCTGAACTCCCAGTCAGCTTACTGAAGCGGCTAAAGATGGCTGCGTGCAACTCCATTGGCTGAATCTGCTCCAAGGGGTAAGTATAAAATATGGGGCAATTCCATTGGGGGGAGGAGGGAGGGGTGGGTTATATGAAGTTTTTTCTACAGGGTTGAATTCTCCTTTAATGATTGTATCATCTTTTAAGTGACTTCTTTTCTTCTTAAAGGAGTTCACTTTTAAATGAACTTTTAGTATGATGTAAAGAGTGATATTCTGAGACAATTTGCAATTGTTTTTTTTTTTAGTTATTTAGTTTTTATTCATCAATGCAGTTTGCAATTTCAGCAATCTGGTTGCTAAGGTCCAAATTACACTAGCCCCCATGTACTGATTTGAATAACAGATTGGAATATGAATATGAGAAGGCCCGAACAGAAAGATGAGTAAAAAAGAAAAGTAGCCTTACAGAGCATTTGTTTGTAGATAGGGTTAGTGACATCCCCATTTGAAAGCTGGAAAGAAAAAGACAAATAATAAAAAAAAATAAAAAAAATAATGAAGGGCAATTAAAAAGTTGCTTAGAATGAGCCATTCTATTATATATAAAATTTTACATAAAGGCAAGCCTCCCCTTTAAGAATTGACTCTTGCATTTAAAGGGGACCGGTCACCCTAAGAAATAATTCCAAATTCTTATCTTTTGTGTCTGTTAAGCAAATAACATTTTCTTATATTATATAAATTATTTAAATCTTTGTTGCCACCTGCCTTGGAATTCACAACCGCAGTAAGCAGGCAGCAGCCATTTTGTGGACACTGTTATAGAGATAAGCTTTTTAACACCTTTAAAACCTTGTTTATGTGCCAGAATTGGAGGCTTGATGTACATGACAACTAGCTACACAATTCTAGACTGTGAGCAGGGAGGGGGAATGTGAGGAGGTCAGTGGTATGTAGGAAATGCAAAATGGACAGTGAAAGTAATTTCGTGCTCCGCCTCTATGCCTAAGGCATCGTGGAGGGGCAGGCAATATTTGAATGACAGCCGAAATCTTTAAATGCATTTATAACAGGTAGGGAGGTAGGAAGTACCTCTCCCTTTGGAACTTAGCAGCTGCTCCCACGTAGCAAGTAAATACACAAGACCTGTCCTCAGACCGGGGCCCCACACTTGTATCCTTGCCAGTATCCTCCCTTGGGTGGCTCACTCACCGTAGTGTTCTCAGAGGCAGTTACACTGGAGATTACAGGCAGCTCTGCAGCAGGATCAATCTCACCTTTGGCACCTTTCTCTTTCTGAGTCTCTAGAAGCTTGGCAGGGAACAGGCTGGGCTCTCTCGGTACTTCCACATATTCAATAGCTTGGACAGTTTCACAGGACTTGGTTCTGGCTGGATCTTTTGCCACACCACCCTTGCTAGACTCTGTCAGAGACTGATGAAAACAAATGGAAATTACTGGTTTCAAGCAGCCTAGAACCCTGGATCATTAAAGGGAAACTGAAGTCTAAATAGAATAATGTTAGAAATGCTATAGTTTGTATACTAAATATAAAAATGAACGTACTGCATTAGAAGCCTAATTAAAAAATAATGTTATGTTTTCAAAGTTGGCAACACGGGGCCAAACATCTTTGGAAGACCAAGATTATGCACATGCTCAGTGTGGTCTGGGTTTCGGTTGGGAGGTTAAGCTTAGGGATCACCATAATTAATCAAAACAGCACAAGTCAAATAATATCTGCCAGAGAAGCCGATACAGCAAGACTGATTAATAATCAGAATATACAGACTGCACTAGGTCTGCAGATACAGATCTCTACACCGGCTGCTTTACAGGCAAACAAACAAAGCTGCTCAAGTTCTGGGAAATAAGTTTGAAAGTATGATCATTTCCCTGCAGAGCAGATAGGGACTGTCTGAAGTTTCCTATCTGCAGCTGTCAGAGCAAGTAAAACGAAGGGGGAATTTGCATGCATACAGTCAGGTTTATTATAAAAAATTGTAGATTTTTTTTTTCATTAAAGAAAGTAAAAATGGGATTTTATTTTTTTGCCTTTACACCTCCTTTAATGTGCAGAGTAGTAGATGAAAAGACCCCCAACCAGTTGCTTGGGAGCACCATGTTGATCCCCAACCCCTTGGTTTTTGCTCCCACCAGCCTCAAAGCAGATGCTTATTTTTTAATTCCATTCTTGGAGGCAAGTTTTAATTGCATAAATAAAAAGGTCTATTGCCAAGTAGAGCCTCCTGTAGACTGACAATCTGTATAGGAACTACCCATGAGCCAGTCAAAGCCTTCATTTGGCATTCCCAGGTCCTTTTCTTCATGCTTTTTGTGTTGCTCTCCATCTCTTTTTACAGTTAAATGTGGCTCATGGGTAACAAAGGTTGGGGACCCCTGCCATAAGCCTTCATTCTGCTCTTATATTTTTAAATTAAATGAATGTTGGAACAAATCTCCAAGTTTTGTTCTAATGGTGCAACTTTTAATTCCAATGTAATTGCAGCTGTGCTCAATATGTGCTACTGCCCATGTGCGTTTTTACTAGTGTTTTGCAAATCGATAGTGGCATCACCTTCAGTGCGCCAACGTGCGTGATGTTGATAACAGTACAGGTTTGGGACCTGTTATTAAGTATTCTTGGGACCTGGGGTATTCTTTATAAGGGATCTTTCTATAATGTGGATCTTACTAGAAAATCATGTAATCATTAAATAAACCCAATAGGCTGGTTTTGTTTCCAATAAGGATTAATTATATCTTAGTTGCGATCAATGTACTGTTTTATTATTACTGAGAAAAAGGAAATCATTATTAAAAATGTAGATTATTTGGATAAAACTGAGTCATTCCGGAGCCATTCCGTAATTCGGAACTTTCTGGATAATGGGTTTCCAGATAACAGATCCAATACCTGTATTACTATTCAACTCTCTTTGCACTGAAAGGCTTTTTGCCGCCCCTGGTAACTGGCCGCTCCATGCCGCCTGGGGAAAGATTCTCACCTTGCCTCATGGCCGGAGCGGCCCTGGTTGTCAGATTATAACTCTCTACATCATACTAAATGTTAGGTTTAAGTTGAATAACTCCTTTAAAGGAGAATTCAACCCCCCACATACTAAAATCTACTACCCCAAACTTACATAGTGTCCCCCAGGGGAACTCCACCAATGAGGCGAGTTGAGGCACTCGCCTCAGGCGGCAGCGTCCCCCCTGGTTTACCAGGGGCATCGAAAATGCTGCTCCTGGTAACCGAGAGAAGAATTTCCGTTTTCCAAGCCGGAAATTCGGCTCTTTTAGGGCAGAGTGAACACTTGCACGCTCTGCACTAGCGCTGTGGAACCCTACCCCTGTCACCTTTTCAGCGTCGTGGGGAAGGGGGGGGGCAAATTCATGGATCGCCCCTGGTTCCCCCCTCTCTGCTTCCGCCCAGGTGATAACTCCATTAAATGCCCCATATCTAGTAATTACCCCTCGTTGCAGAGTAAGCGTAGCGGAGCTAATGGGCGTCACCGCTTCATTGATCTTCAGATCTTCTTCCAGATCTTTGTCTGTTTCCGTCGCTTTCAGTGCATGCAGTGTCTGAAAAAGGAAGCTTTCTTCAACTGCACCAATATGCTGCTTAATTCCCGAAGATCAATGAAGCGGTGAAGATGGCGCTTGTGAATTCAGCTGCACTTACTCTGCAACAAGGAGTAATTATTGCATATGGTGCAATTAATGAAGTTGTCACCTGTGCAGGCGAAGCAGGGAAAGGGTACTATGTAGGGTAGGGGGTAGTGGGTTTTTTCTAATATGTGGGGTTGATGTCTCCTTTAAGTGCAAGTGTGGCATGATAAAATGGACAAAGAGGTGCACATGTATTGATGCTTTTTATAAAAGGTGCCTAAACACTCTCCTTGCACCTGTGCACATCTTTGTGCTCGGCTGAAATGGCTTAGGAATTCTGGGGAAAACATAGTGATTTGTGTCCAAGAGTTGCACTTTTCATGTCTACAGGGAATTTTTTCTACAAGAAAGGCGGTACTGATCAACTAATCATTTTTTAATTTGTGTAAAAGCACTCTAACTTTAATAATTAAAGGCATGTGAGAGGGGAGAACCTATTCCTCAATAATTACATGCCTACTCTTAAAAGAATGGCATTGTTGGGCCCATCTGATAACGCTGGTCAAATCTGCCCTTGTGCAGCAATTAGCATAGCTCACTTTATTGTAAGTAGAATAGGGAACAAAATCTTTTATTGGGTTACTGCACTGAAATAAATGTGCCCGGTGTTTTCTAAAAAGCCATCAAGCCAGATACCAATGGTCTATCTGTTACTTGGCAGAGAAAAGGGGAGCTCACAGGAATGTGATAAAATTCTATCAAATAGTAATGTTTCCCTGAATATTTAACACTGCAAAGATCAGTTCTTCCTCTTCTCATGTGATTTTATCTCACTGCCTGAAATTCTGACATGCATTGTACAGGTACAAGATCTGTTATCTGGAAACCCATTATCCAGAAATGATGACCCTTTTCTCTGTAATAATGAAACAGTAGCTTGTACTTCATCCAAACTAAGATATAATTAATCCTTATTGGAGTTGACTGAGGGTTAGTCTACTTTGGGTTAGTCTACTGTGGGTGTTGCTGCCTGCTGAATGAGTCTACAGACGGTAAGTCTACTTTGGGTGAGTCTACTGAAGGTAAGTTTACTGATGGTATTGCTGCCTGCTGAATGAGTCTACAGATGGCAAGTCTACTGTGGGTGTTGCTGCCTGCTGAATGAGTCTACTGAAGGCAAGTCTACTTTGAGTGAGTGTACTAAATGTAATTTTACTGTGGGTATTGCTGCCTGCTGAATGAGTGTACTGTGTGTGAGTCTACTTTGGGTCAGTCTACTGTGGGTGTTGCTACCTGCTGAATGAGTCTACTGAGGGTGAGTCTACTTTGTTTGAGTCTACTGTGGGTGTTGCTGCCTGCTCAATGAGTGTACTGTGGGTGAGTCTACTTTAGGGGAATCAAGTGTTGGCGTTGTTGCCTGCCAAATGAGTTTACTTTGGGTGAGTCTACTGTGGGTTAGTCTACTGTGGGTGAGTCTACTTTATACATCTCTCCTCTTCTGCCTTCTGTTCTCCCAGATCAAACTTGAACCATGGTCTGCTCAGTTTAGAATTCTTGCACTCACCCCTTTGTGACTGTTCTGCAGGGTTCTGTCCCTTCTCCCCTTTCTAAAGCTGAAACATTATTCTCCCTTCTTATTGATTCCTCACTTGTTTCTAGTTTCAGTTTCATCTCAACCACCAGTATATTCATAGCAGTGCAGTCTTGCATTTCCACCACTGTGATTTAAAATGGTTACAGAAGCCAAACATAAAAAAAGCAGTATAATAAAAGATTTTCATTTTGAAATTAAACATGATATCCAAGTTCTTTTTTTTATTAAAGCATTCATAGCTGTCAATCATATATTACCTGCCCTTCCTCTATCCTTAGGCATAGAGGTGGGGCAGGCAATTAGTTTCACTTTCCATTCAGCACTTCACTCCACTTTCCCACTCTCTCCTCACCAGTTAATTGTGTAGCCAGTGCATGGGGATGGGCATCAGGTACCCTGTTCTGGCATACAATGTTGAGATAATGCAAGGTTTGGCTTAATAACAGTATCCACAAAATGTTACCGGCCTGCTTGCTATAATTATGAATTCAAAGGCTGAACGAAACAAGATTTAAATAATTTATATAGTGTAAGCAAAGTTTATTTTGCTTGACTAACATGATAAAATAGGATATGGGATTATTTCTTAGGGTGACAAGTCCCCTTTAATAAAAAGTACAGTTACATCTCTACATGTTTCTAGTAACCATGACAAAAACTGAAAGAACAGTTCAAGTGCTGCAGAGATGCTTACCAGTGGAAGGATCTTGCCCAAGTCTCTTGGAACACAGCAGTGATAACAGAAGTGCTTCTGACTGAACCATGTGATAGCAGAGGGACTCATATTGGGCCACACAAGGTAGAACTTGTTCCTGGACAGAAATCAATATTGTGACAGAGAGCAGAGCTGAACTACTCAATTTGATTTGTTTCCTAAGTTTAAAGGGATACTGTCGCGGAAAAACATGTTTTTTTTCAAAACGCATTAGTTAATAGTGCTGCTCCAGTAGACTTCTGCACTGACATCCAATTCTCCAAAGAGCAAACATATTTTTTTATATTCAATTTTGAAATCTGACATGGGGCTAGACATATTGTTGATTTCCCAGCTGCCCCAAGTCATGTGACTTATGCTCTGATAAACTTCTATCACTCTTTACTGCTGTACTGCAAGTTGGAGTGATATCACCCTCTCCCCCCCCAGCAGCCTAACAACAGAACAATGGGAAGGTAACCAGATAAGGGCTCCGGGCTCCCTAACACAAGATAACAGCTGCCTGGTAGATATAAGAACAGCACTCAATAGTAAAAACCCATGTCCCACTGCGTACTATTCAGTTAAATTGAGAAAGAAAAAACAGCCTGCCAGAAAGCAGTTCCCTCCTAAATTGCTGGCACAAGTCACATGACCAGGGGCAGCTGGGAAATTGAGAAAATGTCATTTTTTCCTGAAATCATTTTCTAATCTAAAAGGTTTTCATTTTTAATAATTTCTTTCAACTTTTTAAATCGCCTGGAAATGTCACAATGCTATACTGAAGCTTGACAAGAATCCATGTCAGATTTCAAAAGTGAATATAAAAAAATCTGTTTGTTTCTTTGAGAAATGGATTTCAGTGCAGAAGTCTGCTGGAGAAGCACTATTAACTGATGCATTTTGGAAAAAAACATGTTTTCCTGCGACAGTATCCCTTTAAGTGGATAGATGTGTCAATTACAGCAAATAAATTAAAGAAACCCTCAATAGAAGCTGTAGCCATACCTACCTTATTAATTACACCTTAGAACAGAGCTCATGTGACATGTTCAGCCGACTGTATGACTGATTCTCTCATTACTTTCCACCAGCCAGAAGCCACTGGGTTATTTCTCATGAGGTTATTGGATAAAAGATAATGGATTTACAGACAAGACAGATTCTCATCAAATGCCTAGAGTCAGGGTTGGGTTTAGGGAAGGTCAGCAATAGCATTTAACCTTAGCTGTAACTGTAGGGAGTCTCACCATTGCCAGACCCCAAAAATGTTTTTCATACTGTTCAGTATAGCCCAAGGTAGAGTCCTGCAGCGGGTCGGATACCCACGGGTTACCCGCAAAATCCCGTGGGACCCTGCGGGTTGCTCTTAGAATTTCTGTGTGCGGGTATAGAAGTGGGCCGGTGGTTCTGCAGGTTGGCGGGTTGAGGGTCGGGTCGGGGATCCTTGCTATACCGATTTTTGCTCCTTTTTCTGAGCATTTCTACTTCTGATGATGTCACATCCAGTTTAGATTGACAGCACTTCCTGTTTTCCTCCTTTTTTTCTGATCACGGCTACTTCCGGTTTACAATGACAGCACTTCCTGATTCTTGATGGTCAGCGGGTAGCGGGTCCGGGTTGCGGATTGTGGGTTGCGGGTACGGGTCGGGTAGGGGTCCCAAAAAATGGACCCACGCAGGACTCTAGCCCAAGGGGTCTCAAATATACAAGGCCACAGAAGAATAAGAGGGTCCTACTAGTATCACGTGAGTGCCCATTACAAGGTGAGCCTTAAGGATCCATGTGCAAGTTTTGCTTATGTGTTAGATACTTTAGGTGCTTTGCTGGGGGTATTGACCACATAAAAGACAGCTTTGAATCAAGGTCCCCTTAGCCTACTCCCCTCAATATAAGTTTCCACTCAGCATATATACTGATTCTACAAGAAATGTATTTCGTTTTAATGAACCATTTTGCTACGTGTCATTTTTATCTGAAATCATTTTCTAAAAGGTTTTCATTTTTAATAATTTCTTTCAGAATTTTGAACTTTTTAAATCGCCTGGAAATGTCCCAATGCTATACTGAAGCTTGACAAGAATCCAAGTATTCGGCGGGGCGACAGAGTTATCTAATGAGGTTTCCATTTTTATTGTACTGGTGAGTCACAGCAGTTGGCTTGCAAGTTATCAACTCTGCGCGTCCATCTGGCAGATACGAAGGCTACATATTGCTGCAAAGCTGGTGTGAAGTGCTCAACGAACATGAATATTAGGTTTTGCCTTCATGTGGGAAACGAATCACACCAAACTTGTGCTTTTCTTGTGCAGTGAGAGCAATATTGAGACTTATATTATTGGAGTGATCTCTTTCTCTATTGAAGAAAAATGGATTGTCATCTAAAGACTTTATAATGTAGTGACGCTATTCAATGTAAGGCTACAGACTGACCTCAGTGGGGTGGAGACACCACTAATAAGGGTAGAGGCACGCAATGCTATTTGTGGGAGATTAGTTGCCTGGCGACAAATCGCCTCTTCCTGGGACGACTAATCTCCCCGAACTGCCTCCCCGCCGGCTAGAATGTAAATCTAGTGGGATGGCACTCGCAACGCTGCGTTTTCAGAAGTCTAAAAATGAAGAGCTCCGTGTGCCATCCCACCGGCAATTTACATTCTTGCTGGTGGGAAGGTAGAGACAGGCAGCAGGACTGGACTGAGAATCAAAATAGGCCCTGGCATTTCAGGTACACAGAGGCCCAATCAGCCCACATAGAGGCCCAAACAGCCCCCACCAGCCCACTAAATACTGACTTTCTATGGGACCTTATAGCAGCCCATCTGGCATTTGCCCTAACCCACAGATTGCCAGTCCGGGCCTGACAGGCAGTTTGGGAGATTGTCACCGGCCAACTAATCTCCCCGAATCTACCCATGTGTCTCTACCCTAAAGTAAAGTATAGGGAAGAATTAGGGTTAGTGTTAGGTAAACAAAAGTCACCTTCCAGGCAGCTCTACCTTCCAAGCAGATAACAGACAAGCCACACCCTCTAACCTAAGTTAAACACACCTGCCACTGCTTATTGGCCAGTTAACTGCACTGCATAAAGTACCCTGGCTGATGCACTCAGTAGTGAATGACAGACCATAGCACCAAAATTAGTATTTAAGCACCTATGAGTAAGTGCTCACTTCTTTCTTTTTCATTCTTTATTTTTCAATTTTTTACTTTTTTCAAGAAATGGAGCCACACACCATTGTCTGTGTGGTTATTAAGACATGTGTCCCCATGCCTTGTGTGTCAGTTAGGGTGCTTTATATTCAGTGGTGACAGGAGGGCAGGGGTGTCTTTTAGTGATGTGCAGGCCAGCCCGAAACCCGAGGGATCTATGGATTTACCCATAGGTTAGGGGGGTTTGAGCTGACCTCGCTGCCCCATTTGCAACCTTAAGCTGGCCATAGACGTAACAATTACGATCTTTCTCGGAAAAGATCTTTCCAA
>CM044439.1:153436256-153470156 GCA_024363595.1 Xenopus borealis
AGTACTGTCCTACTGGAAATCCCTCTGGCCAGCTCTGTAGGAGAAAAGAGCAAACCTAGTGGGCACCTTTTTCATGGACAACCTTTTCAAACAGTTGCTTCACTATGGACACAATCCTCTTTGGAAACGTAGGATAAGAAAGAAGACGATGCAGAAACTTGGAAGGAACCCTAGTTAAAGTACAACCTTGATTCAGAGCAGCTTGTTGTCAAACAATACTTGGAAACAAAGACACAAATAAGAAATAAACAATGAATGAAAATCATGTAGAAGTCCAGCAAATGGAATGCTTACAGAACAAGATGTTCCAAGACGAAATAATTGCTAAATCTTTTGAAAGAAAGCTAATGTAGGTCTAATGTAACCTTGACCAAGCAAAGAACCCTGCTGACAGGCAGTTAAATAGGAAGAGTTTCTCTGAAGAACAACAGTATTTTAAAGTGAGCCACCAGATGAAAAAATGATCTGGAGACAGATGCTCACATAAGGACCAATGGCTTCTTCTGTGGGAAGAGCAAGGGTCAAATGTAATTGACCTTTACCTCTGAACACAAATGTTCCTGGCTGAGACAGTGCTCTGATTCCTTACATGAGTAGCTTAACTATACCAACTGGACAAGTAAGATATTTTTCTACCCATGAGGAAACATATTATGACATATGGAAACACAAGTTACTGAAAACTTTAAAAAGTCATTATGTTTATGAATGGGACAATCTGGGAAAGCCCACAAAGAGCCTGGAGCAGAGGACTGGATCTAGTGATGGTGCTGACAGCCGCTTACACTTATATATGAGGTGATTTTATTGGGGTAAACAGAGTGCCCCTCTACTGCTTTGACTAAGAATCCCCAAAAAAATTGGATTTAGCAGTATAGGAATGGGATCTGTTATCCAGAACCCCATCATCCAGAAAGCTCCATTATAACTGAATAATCCAAATGTTTAAACACTATTTCCTTGTTCTCTATAAGGGCCCTTACACACGGGCGTTTTTACCTGCGCTCCCATGTCGTTGCGTTTTGCTGCGTTCAGCCGCAGGGGAGCGCAGGTATAGACGCACTCAATTATTTTCAATGGGGCTGTACTCACACGAACGCATGTAGGCGCCGAACGCAGGAAAAATGCAGCATGTTGTGTCTGAACTTGCGTTCGGCGCTTACACGCGTCTCGTGGGTACAACCTCATTGAGAAGAATGAGGTGCGTCTAGACCTGCGCTCCCCTGCGGCTGAACGCAGCCAAACGCAACGCAGGGGAGCGCAGGTCCAAAACGCCCGTGTGTAAGGGCCCTAATAAAACAGAAGTTGTACTCAATCCAAGACATAATCAGTCCTTACTGGAAGCAAAACCAGCATACTAGGTTTATTTAATGTTTACATGATTTTCTAGTAGACTAAGGGCCCTTCGTCTACAGGCGTTTTTGACCTGCGTTCCGTTTGGCTGCGTTCAGCCGCAGGGGAGCGCAGGTCTAGACGCACCTCATTCTTTTCAATGGCGTTGTACCCACAAGACGCATGTCAGCACTGAACGCATTTCCGATGCAGTTGCGTCTCCCCTTCGGCTGAACGCAGCCAGCGGAGCACAGGTCAAAAACACCCATGTGTAAGGGCCCTTAAGGCGTGAAGTATGAAATTACAGAAAGATCCATTATCTGGAAAACCACAGGTCCCAAGCATCCTGAATAACAGGTCCCATGCGTGTATGTTAAAAGGACAGCAAATGAAACACAGTTTTATAAAAGTAACAATTTGTATAATGAAGGCAAGAATTAGCTAACTTTGTCCACAAATGATAAAGACAGAACCTCACAAGCTGCATTTTAATTAGTAATTTGTGCAGAGCCTGTGCTTGATAATTAACCACTGTTTTGGATAATTGTATAGCCTTGCTCTAAATAGCGCTAAACACACCAAACTGATGGCATTGTGAACCATAACAGAGCATGTTAACATTTAAATATATGACTTACAAACCACTGTGATTCAATCAGCGTGTCTGCAAAAGGGAGAAACAATTATATTACCACAGTACAGAGTTTACAGTAACACAAGATCTTTGGGGGTTCTTAAACTTCAGAACATTTTGTTTACAAAGAAACTGGAAAACACGGGTTGAAATCATAAATAATAAATATGAATATCTTCAAAATGTGAAAAGCCATGAGTATGTATGAAAACAGACTTTTATACAGCACTGCAGGGAACTTCCTGCCCTGGAATAACTGATTATGTTGATAGATTAGGAATAGTGGATATTTTAGGTAGTTTGCTACGTCTCTGCCCCTGCTGAGCCAAGTAATCGTCTAGCCAACTATATGCCTAGTAATCAGTTGCTACTATAGAAATAAATAGGAATAATACCACTGGCTGAGAGAGAGAGAGATAGAGGTCAGGGCGTTTTAAGCCCTGATGGGCCCTGGACAAAGGGGCAAATAATGGGCCCCCTATGCTGCTTCGTGCGGAAAATTTTTTTTGGAGACCACAACTACTTTTGGCCATACTCCCTTTTAACCTAAACACAACCCAGATGTAAATCCCAAAGTAAAATTGATAACAGCATGTTAACCCTAGGCATGCCAGTATAACTGCTACAGAAAATTCATACTCCGCTTGTTAACCCGAGGTGTACCAGTATAATCACTGTAATAATTACCAAAGAGCACTTAATTCCAGATGTGTCAGTAAGATCCCTGAAAAAAGTACAATAAGGGCTCCATTAGCTCCAAACATTCCAGTAAGATCGCTTTGGGAGACATTCCTGCTATTAAACCATTCCCCATGTTACAGTTACACTATCAGTGAATATATAAAATATATACATAAATGGCAATTTTGTGTATCCCTCCAGAATAGCAAGATGGTACAGTGGCAGTTCCTTGTATAAATGCCCCAGAACTCATAGCAGGGATAGCAGGATGGCTCAGAGATTATTTCATATACAAATACCACTGAAGGTATAGCAGGATGGCACAGAGATGATTTCATATATAAATGCCCCCAGATGGCATAGCAGGATGGCACACAGATTATTTCATATATAAATGGCCCCAGATGGCATAGCAGGATGGCACACAGATTATTTCATATATAAATGCCTCCAGAAGGCATAGCAGGATGGCACACAGATTATTTCATGAATAAATGCAACTAGAAGGTATAACAGGATGGCACAGAGATTATTTCATATATAAATGCCCCCAGATGGCATAGCAGGATGGCACAGAGATTATTTAATGAATAAATGCAACTAGAAGGTATAACAGGATGGCGCAGAGATTATTTAATGAATAAATGCAACTAGAAGGTATAACAGGATGGCACAGAGATGATTTCATATATAAATGCCCCCAGATGACATAGCAGGATGGCGCAGACATTATTTCATATATAAATGCCTCCAGAAGGCATAGCAGGATGGCACACAGATTATTTAATATATAAATGCCTCCAGAAGGCATAGCAGGATGGCACACAGATTATTTAATATATAAATGCCTCCAGAAGGCATAGCAGGATGGCACAGAGATTATTTAATGAATAAATGCAACTAGAAGCTATAACAGGATGGCGCAGAGATTATTTCATGAATAAATGCCACCAGAAGGTATAACAGGATGGCACAGAGATTATTTCATAAATAAATAACCCCAGAACGTATAGGAGGATGGCACATAGATTATTTCATAAATAAATAACCCCAGAACGTATAGGAGGATGGCACATAGATTATTTCATATATTTAGCTACGACAGTGGGCCAGGTCAGAGGGACCACAGGGTGGCAACTATTTAACTATTTATGCAGTCACTGACAGTGGGCACCAAAATGAGTGGGCCCTGTAAGACGTGCCAGTCAGCTTTGGGAATCAACATCAACAGGGGACATTGAATTCATATTAAGCCAGATAGAAAGAGATAGAGAGAGGGAAGTCAGAGAGAGGGAGAAAGCAATAGACATAGATGATAGATAGACAAGGAGGAGGTTAGAGAAGGTGTGCTTGAGGGTGTCTGGCTCAGCTAACTGGGACCCTGGTCGGATAGCGAATTCGGATTCCGGAAGGCTCTTTGCTCATGATGACGTGTTTGTGCAGGGCCAGTGTGGCAAGTGGTGTTATGTGGCAACGCAATGCGTTAGATTCCTCTGGACTGCACCAGCACTTCTGCTTATATTTATGTTTCCTGCAGGTTTCCCATGCTGCACCAGGTTGGGAGTGTGTGTATCAGAGGGGGGAGGGAGCTCAGACAGGTACCTAACTGCTATTAAAAAAAAATATTTTTTTGTAAAAGAAAAAAAATGTTTAAGTCAGCAGTGGGCCCTCCAAAAAAGTGGGCCTTGGGCAGATGCCCCTTTTGCCTGATCATTAAAGCAGCCCAGAGAGAGGTGACTGAATTTCTCTCTGTAAATGGCTCTTACAGGCGAACATTTTTACCTGCGTTCCAGTTTCATGCGTTGAGCCGCAGGGGAGCGCAGGAGTAGACGCACTTGATTCTTTTCAATGTGGCTGCACTCACACAGACGTATGTAAGCGCCAGGTTGACTTGAGACGCTGCATGTTGCGTTTTACCTGCGTTTGGTGCTTACATGCGTCTGTGTGAGTACAGGCAGATTGAAAAGAATCAAGTGCGTCTACTCCTGCGCTCCCCTGCGGTTGAACACATGACACTGGAAAGCAGGGGAGTGCAAGTAAAAACGCTCGTCTGTAAGAGCCCTAAAGTAAGTGAAGGCAAAAGTGGGGGTAATATTCAGTGTTATTTGGAAAGGGTCTTGCCACAAAACATATCCTTCAATGCTTGTACCTAAACACTGGCTACTTGCCCTTTTTGAAAAAGGTACAAACAACAAGGGACACCCTGGAATTAAAGGGATTCTGTCATGGGAAAATATGTTTGTTACATGTATCAGTTCATAGTGCTCCTCCAGCAGAATCCTGCATTAAAAACTATTTTTCAAAAGAGCAGATTTTTTTTTTTAGTTTCCCAGGTGTCCTCAGTCATGTGACTTGTGCTCTGATAACCTTCAGTCACTCTTTACTGCTGCACTGCAAGTTAAGGTGATATCACCCCCACTAGTGATGTGTGGGTCAGGGAAAACAACCCGCAGCTGTTCTAACACATGCTAACACTTGTCTTCCCTTAGGACGGGGATTCTTATCCTGAATGCCAGGCCCCAAATATTAGTCCTCATAGGCTGGGTATTAATGATCCCCTTAATAATGTGGATTTATGTCCTACAATAACAAATAGTAATTACAATAAAGTATATACTGATTCTAAACTAATTACTAGACAATGAAACTAATCCCACCACTTAATTTGGGTCCCTTGAGAAAAACAGTAAGAAAACTTCATCTGGAAAGCTGTACATATTATAATAATAACTGCTTCAGTCTAGCACAGATAGTTTGCTAAAACTAATGTTAGTGCAGGTATGGGACCCGTTATCCGGAAACCCGTTATCCAGAAAGTTCCGAATTATGGAAAAACCATAGACTCTTATTTATATAATCAAATAATCCAAATCTTTAAAAATGATTTCCTTTTTGTAATAATAATTTAATTAATTTCTGTAATAATAAAACAGTACCTTGTACTAACTATAATATAATTAATCCTTACTGGAGCTAAAACCAGACGATTGGAGTTGTTTAATGCTTACATGATTTTCTAGTATTTTTAAGGTATGCAGATCCAACTTATAGAAAGATCCATTATCTGGTTTCAAGCATTCCGGTTAACAGGTCCCATACCTGAATGTAGTTTCCTATGGGGGATTCCACCCCTCCTAACCACCATAGCCTTTTATCCAGGAAAACCATGCTCCGCTATAAGAAGCAAAGCTGAATTTCTCATCATATCGTACAACACAGATACAATAAAGTTTCCTGAGACAATTTACTGCTATAGAGAGAGAGTAAAAATATTTTACAAATCCACTCCAAGAAATGTCCTCCTATTACCAATTCACTGCAATAGTATTAAAATACACATTTTGTAGAAGAGGTCTGATAGCATAATGCTATTCTGTGTGTTTATCAGAAATTGCATTCCTGTTGCAATCCATCTTTTATCCCTGCCCGGCTGCCTACATAAATTAGGACGTGTTACAGAGTAAATTGTCATTTTATCCGCTCTCTGAAATCCTCTGTTTGGATGACTTTCTGCGGAGAACATTAGCAGGATTCATCCACTTACCATGTGCTGCAAGGGATTTGATGTAATACTGTGCAATACAGCGGAAAGCCAAGCCTGTCTAATCTCTGAATATGTTCCATCTCACAATATGCAGAAACAGCAACCGATGCGCAGATTTATTTCACACACTGCTGCTAAGCTGAGAAACATCTAATGGAGGGAAGACATGTGCCCTATGAAGATTATATACATAGGAACATAGTGGTTTTTCCTCTTTTTTCGAGCCACCAGGACAATAACAATAAAGGAAGCACAAAGGGGGTTTCAGAATAAAATCTCTATTTATAATCTTCTGAAGCAGAAAAGCTGGTCACAGTCGTTTTCCTGTTTTTTGCTGCATTACCAAATGTAGTTTTTACAGCAATGTTCCATTTCCAAGCATAACACTCTACTCCCATTGCATGCTATTGAAGAACGAGTACAGAAGGATAGGGAAGAACGAAGCAATAAACACCCGTAAACAGCAGGTGGGCCAACCAGGTATTGTGCTGTATTAAGCTGGCCATAGACGCAACGATCCGATCGTACGAATCCTCGATTCGTCCGATTTTCGGAACGTGTGTTCCGACATTTGTCGTGCCATGCTGATTGGTCGTTTGGTCGATCGGCCAGGTTAGAAAATTTCTGTCGGCTGGCGATCATATCTTTGCGTCTATTGCAGAGCATATGATATTCAGTGGGAGACCGTCACTAGGTTTTTAATCGTACAACTTTCGTACGATCCTTGTCAGGGGCAGAACGTCAGCTATCTGTGCTTTTTACTACTTTAGTTGATCTGAAGGTTAGTGGCAGGTCGGGAGATGCAAAGATCCGATCGTTGGAATCATCTTACGATCGGATCTTTGCGTCTATGGCCAGCTTTAAAGGGGTATTAGACAATAGAGATCCATTATACAAAGCACTGATAAGGCCCCGTCTAGAAAAGGTAGCACAGTTTTGGTTTCCATTGCATAAGAGGGGCATTAATAAAATAGAAAAAGTACAAAACATAGGCTGATCAAGCTGCAGTTGTTTATCCTTGGGCAGAGGTAATTAATAGAGATATTATTAAAAAGGTGGTTCACCTTTAAGTTAACTTTGAGTAAGTTTCAGTTGGCCTTCATTTTTTCTTTTTTGTAGTTTTGGAATTATCTGTCCAGCTTTCGAATCAGGGTGACACTCCCAGGTTTGACGCAAGTGATGCGTCATCACGTTTCAGAGTGAAACTCTCTATTATCATAGTTCCTTGGTACTATTCAATTCTGTCTAAGCTGTTCTTGACCTTGCCTTGACCTTGCCTGTCCCTGATCTTTCCTAGTCTGCCGCCTGTCCTGACCTTTGCCTGTTTACTGACCATTCTTCAGAATCTGATTTTGCACTCTACTTTCATGGGTTCTGACCCGGCCTGTGACCCCGTCTAAGTTTGTACTGCATTTCCAGTTTTGTACCAACCCGGCTTGGCCATTGACTTCACTTCCAGTTCTTTGTCCTACTTCTAGTGTCCTCTCACTATGAGACCTGGCAGCAACCACGTAGTGGAGGGCTCCTCCCAAAGCCAAAAGTGGAAGTGTGAGTTGTGATGGGGACCTTGGGGTTTGTTCTGGGTTTTAACACCCTACGTTACAATATCACTGATTAGAGCTTTTATTATGCCGAAAAATTGGTGGTCATAAAATGAATAGGGACCAGATCCCAATAAGTCATGCAATAGTTGAATGGGTAACGCATTACTAAGTTGATGTAGTGACTGGTTGATTGCTATCTTAAAGTCAAGAAGTACATTTCCACCTTTTGAGATAAATTGCCTTCCTCTAGTGTCAGTTACAAGTTAGGCAAATTTTACTTGGACAAGTTTCAACCTCATCTACTATGTCACTTCTTAAAGCAAATATGTACCTTGTAGATGTAGATTCCAAGTAGCAGGAAGAAACCATTGTAGAAGCCTGAAAACAATTCTAAAAATAAATCACCAACTAAATGGGCTTCACACAATCAGCAACATTCGTTAGAGACTATAGCAACTAAGCGAGACAAATACTTAAAGGGGTTGTTCACCTTTGAGTTAACTTTTAGTATAATGTAGAGAGTCACAATTTGCAATTGGTTTTAATTTTTTATTGTTTGTGGTTTTATCGTTATTTAGCTTTTTATTCAGCAGCTCTTTAGTTTGCAGTGTCAGCAATTTGGTTTCTAGGGTAAAAATTACTCTAGCAACCCTGCATTGATTTGAATAAGAGACTGGAATATGAATAGGAGATGGACTGAATAGAAAGATAAGTAATAAAAAGTAACAATAACAATACATTTGTAGCCTTACAGAGCATTTGTTTTTAGATGGTCTCAGTGACCCCCATTTGAAAGCTGCAAAGAAACAGAAGAAAATTGTAAATCATTAAAAAACGATGAAAAATAAATAATGAAGACCAATCGAAAAGTTTCTTAGAATTGGCCCTTCTACGATATACTAAAAGTTAACTTGAAGGTGAACCACCCCTTTAAGAGTGATATGCTTAGAAGGAACCTTGTTGAACGTCTACTTAAGCAAATTACACGCTCTTTGTCTACTGCAGGGATAAAGCCATTTCTACACTGTTATGCTTGCTTCTGTGTGTTCCGGAAAATGTTTAACAAATTAAAAGGTTCAGTGTCATTGGCTGCGGAATGGAAAGAAAATGACTCTGAAAATGCAGTCTAGATAGGCAATTACTTCAGGTTAAAGTAAGTGTATGTGTATCAGATAAGGTACATTAAGCTTTTGTCTTCTTTTCTGTATTGGTCTATTAATAATGATATTCCCATTGCAGCATTTCTCCTTTCCTCTGTAAAGATGTTACTGTCCTGCCTTGCATCAGTATGATAGTAATGCTCATTTAGGTTGCACGGTACTGAGCTAAAATTGGGTAAAATAGTGTCTATAAAAATACCATCTACAATATCCATGTGCTTTCAAGCTCTCATCTACATTAACACTGTGAATACATTTCCTGGTTGTGGGGTGGAAGAGCCACCCCTAACAATACATTATACTAAAGTGTGGCATGAAGTTGTAATAAGCACATGGGCCAATAATAGATGGATGAACAAATGGATACATAACCTTTTGCCCAGTAACTAAAGAAATTACAAAGTGTAGAAATTTAAAGCCATAGGGACATACCAAACCTATGGGTTCCTACAGAGCCTTATTGTGTATATCTATCATAACTAAGCCCTTTTGGAAGTATTATCATCCAAGAAAACATTATGAGGAATCCAATGTTCCCTAAAGGCAGGTCTGGATTTGTGGATATGCCAAAAGGCCTGGATCTGGGGTGGTGGAATTTAAGGGGGCGGCATGCTGTCAAACCACATCCCAACCCACGTATATCCTCATTGCTCCTGTCCTGATTCCTTAGGTGGAAATGACATCAAGGTAACGTTGCAACATCCAAGTAGAGATAGTGGACAGGCAGGAGGAGACCCAAGGAGGGGAGGGATAGATTTGAGTATCGGCAGCATAGAGGTGGTAGTGGAAACCATGAGAGTTGATTAGCTTGCAGAAGGAGGAAGTACACAGGGAGAATAATAAGGGGCTGACCAAGGCCTGGGCCTAGGGTGGCAGGATTTTAGGGGGCCGCATGCTGCCCAATCCCACCCACATTAGTTCAGAAACACTGGGTAGATGCAGGGCCTCCATCAGGGGGGAGCCGACATGAAGTCCTGAAGCTGCGGAAATTAACGAAGTCATGAAAGGAGCCGAAGCTGAAGTCCTGAAGTGGTGAAAATACCCAATGTCACGAAAACAGCTCTAACTGAAGTCCTGAAGCCATGAGTTCAATTCTACTGACACCAATGTGGTTTTTTTTTTTTTTAATCCCCTGGCCACCAATGTTTTATTTTAATACTCTATAGGCCCCTGCCACCAATTTTTTTTTAAACCTATAAGGGAGCCCTGACCATCAATAGCTTTTTATAAATTGTGTGTATGGGTTACCTTTTTTAGCACTGATGTCTGTGTGGTGTTTTAACTGCAGTGTGGAGTGGGTGGGATCTGGGCTGGACTTGGGGGCTGGGATAGGCAGGGCCCAGGGGGCCCCAAAAATTTTGTTGTATGGGGCCCCGTGATTTCTAATGGCGGCCCTGGGTAGATGTGATAGTTTTTGTTATTTCCCGTACACCTATCCTCATTGATTCAGTCCTGATAATGAAAATTTGAGCAAATAAAAGAGAGGGGACGGAGTCGACAAACTACAGCAGGCCTAGGGGCATCCGCTATGTAACTCCTGCCTAAAGGACACAGAATATGGTGGGAAAAAAACTTAAAGATACTTCCCATAACTACATTAGATTGAAGGTTTATGCAATGGGCTTGGAGTGTTTCCATATTTGCCCACCTTGCTTAAAAAAAGACCCTGAAAGATAGGCAAATCCTATGTCATAACTGCTGATGTGCAGGCTGATCCTTAGGTTTAGTTGCGTTGGTTTGGGCTGAAAATTGAGCCAGCATGTTGGTCCAAGTCAGTCAGTACGATGACGGGGCTCCAACATCATTAGGACAGTGGAAATTCCTTGAGCCGGCCCCCATGATGTCAACATGATGACAATTACTACTTTGAATTCATTTTATTTACAGTGCCAAAACTGCTTATCTATTAAAACGTAAAAAGAAAATAACGTAAACTGTAAAAGAGCAAAAAAAAATTTACATTTGCTCAAAGAATTTATGTTTCATTTAACATTTGATAAAGAAAAGGAAGAATCAATGCTCTCAGACTAACCTCTAAATCAGAAGTTCATTAAACAGAATTCTAATCCACAACTGTAAATCACGCTACAGGCAATTAAAAGAGACAGCCTTTCAGGGAAACAAGGAATATCTATGGCAGCCAAATAAAAGATCTATGCAAATATCGCAACTTATGAAGAGTTTGAACACCTGATTCCATATAATAAGAAACAGCTGCTCTTTGTGTGCTTTATTATGATTGCAGCTGTCAGTCTTCTCAAAGTCTACATATTTCAGTTATAAATATCTAGAAATATATTACATTTTTAGCACCAACAAGTCAAGGTGTGTACTGAGGAATATTCATCTTCTTTGCTCTCTCAAATCAAAAAGCAGAGAATTGAATTATAGCAGGTTATGACTTATTAAAGTTGATATAACAAAGGTGTATACAGTAATAATACATGTACCCCATTAACTGTAACTTTACACAACTGATATACATTTGTTATGACTCATCATGACAGACTCTAGTGCATTTTAGCTGTATGTATTATAGTTTGTGATGTGCTTGTATTGTGCCACTGACCCACCTGAGCAACTCCCTGCAACACAAAGAACCTTGGATGCTCCTCTTGGCGAAATGGAATCCAGTCACAGGGATTTCTTTGTAGCAATTAACAGTATAATAAATGAAATGAGCTGTCTCTCTATCAAGGCAAAGTGTACAAAGACTGACAAATCTCTCCCAGAGATGAAGCAAGCAATGGGTATTAATTAACACTCTATTGAGGCAACTCCTTCCTGAGGGCAGAACACTGAGCACTGTGGATCCTCATCCTGAGGTCTTGTATCTTGGCACCCAACCTGGTCCTCAAGTCTTTCATTGAAATACATGCACTACAGGTCCTAAACCCACTATTCATCCTTGTTGGACTTGAAGCTGCTCACTATCTTCCCTGAGTCTTCATCTTGCATCTAGAGTAACTATAACAAGACTGACTATCACTTACTAATCCTATCTAAACTTTTACCAAACGTAGCCCTGGGCCTGTAACAACCTCCGAAAGAGGTGGGGTCCCAAGAAAGACCTTGAGCACATGGAGCTAAACCTTATTATACTTTTAAATGCTGCCATCTACTGGGCAACAAGAGCCTCGGTCAAATTACAGTTAACCCAGGAAGGGAGACATAGCTGCCTGGGTAAACCTAAAGGACCACTTTAGGCATCCAAAAATGCAAGTGGAACTGCCTGAGTTAACCATACCTAAAACTCAGGATCCCTACACTACAGGTATGGGATCCATTGTTGGGGAACATGTTGTCCAGAAAGCTCCAAATGATGTAAAGGCCATCTAATATTTGTCCAAATAATCCACATTTTTTAAAATTATTTCCTTTTTCTGTGTAACAATAAAACAGTAGCTTGTACTTGATCCAAACTAAGATATAATGAATCCTTATTGGAAGGAAAACCATCCTATTGGATTTATTTAATGTTTACACAATTTTCTAGAAGACTTAAGGTATGATAGATACAAATTACTTAAAGATCCATTATCCGGAAAACCATAGGTCGCAAGCACCAGGGCCTACCAGATTTTTACCAGGTGTCACTCTGGCCCACTACCATGCAGCAGACCAAGCACCCCCATGACTACAGGGTCTGCTCTATGGAAGTTACACCACTGGGGAAAATTGAAGTAGTGTTTGGTGAGGTTCAAATATAATGCAAGTTAGGATAATATTAGAAAAAAATGACTTGCTCTTCTGGGTGGTGAGCAACATCAGGATCTCTGTTCTACACCAACATGAACAACTGATACAATACTCTGGATTGTTTTGTTAAATAAAAGTGCATTGACCTGAAATTGAATTAAAGCATATAACAAGCATGTATTTGTGATCCTAGCTTGGTCCTATGGCATAACGTAAGGGGTCAGCATGCTGCCCAGTTACATGGGAAACTCTCTCAATTCTGGTGAACAATCCCTAGGTGCTTAATTCTCTGTTAAGAGAAACGGTGCATGCACACTTTCCTGTGGGAGGATGGGGGGCCCCAGAGGGGGCTGGCCTCTGGCCGCCTTCAGGGGGAATCCAGCACCGCAGATTCCTCCAGGAGACTTGGATGAATTCTGTTCTCAAGCTAGCCTTGGTAATAATACCTTGACCTTGAGGAAGAACCATCTTATTGGTTATTTGTGCATTTGTTTGTTTTTTCTGCTGTGAAGTGAACAGTAATGCCCTTTTTATGCACAAATAAATTCTGTCACCTTATGAGAGTGCTGCTGGAACATCCTTTTAATGTCTTCAGAGCATTACATGTCTATGGGTTTTTATTTCATCAAGCCTTTGCGATATAATCCTACAAAGCATTATGTCTGTGTAATTCATATGTATTACTGACATCATTTGGAACTCTTTACAATAGTTTTTCTGCAGGTCAACATCTATCTCATGAAACTGATTCTTGCAATATTTTGGTAGAGAAAGAAGACCGTAGGGATTAACTCTCTCACCCTTGAGTTCTGTGACCAGGAAAAAAGACACTAGGAAGACTTATCATGAAGCTCTACTTTGAGACACCCAGTAATTGTAGACATTGGAACATCTCCCCTTAAAACTGAATTGTTATTAATGGGCCTCTCTTTATATCCAGTCTCCTGTTTCAAGGCCAGCCAAGCAAAATGTCTGTAATGGCACCACTCAGCTTTAAACTGACGTCCTATTGATTATTTCTGAGCCGCTTGCTGAGTAGCGATATCCTTCACCCTTCATCATTAATCTCTCAGCAGGCTGTGCAATCAGACATGGGATTGACATATTTGGGTCTGTGGGAGGCATCTGGTGAGCTCAGCAAATATTCACCTGGAGCCCAACGTGGTCAGATAAGATTCTGCTGCACATGGTCACTGCAGAGCTATGCCTAGTGATCTGTTTGCAAGTATGAGATTTTAACCCAGAATGCTGCTATACTGTTTGGTTTTCTGCAAACAAACCAGTAGGCCACATTCACAAACAGCCTATACCTACAAAGTTACATTCAAGCTGAATAATTTGCTAGACAAGGACAGGTGTTTGCAACCCCCCCTATACAATACAAGACAAAATATCTCACATCATTTCTCACATCAGAAGTACTTTAAGGAGAAATAAAACTCAACAAAGAAATGTTACAGGTAGTATTTTTGACTTGTGTACCAGCTCAAGGCCACTACAGACTTTTTAAGATCTAAAGATGCCCCAGTAGCTCCCCATCTTCTTTTCTGCTTGTTCACTGCACATGTTCTGGGCTTCTGTCACTTACTGAGCTTAGGAACAAGCTTAGAATATACTATATCTATCCAATATAAAAATGCAAAAACAATTCAAGGTTAGTTAAAAAAATTAAGTCACATTAAACAACAACAAGGAATTCTGGATTATAAATGGTCAATAATCAGCCTTGTAGCATCAGCTTCTTTAATCTCACTTTCTACTAGTATTGATCCCTAAGCTTAGCTTCTCAACAGCAGCCCTGGTCATTCTGAGCATGTGCAGTGCCAGTGACACTCAAATGATGGCCTAACAGCAGGATCCAAGATGGGTAGCTGCTCTGGACAAATTTAAAAGCATTTTACCACTTCTCTGTAGTAATAATAATAAAAATAATAATAATAATAACGCCGCAATATACAGGTATTTGATCAGTTATTCGGAAACCCGTTATCCAGAAAGCTCTGAATTACAGAAAAGACCATCTCCCATAGACTCCATTATAACCAAATTATCCAAATGTTTAAAAAAAATTATTTCCTTTTTCTCTGTAATAATAAAACAGTAGCTTGTACTTGACTTAACTAAGATAGGCAAAACCAGCCTATTGGGTTTATTTAATGTTTAAATTATATTTTAGTATATTTAGAGTATGGAGGTCCAAATTACGGAAAGATCCCTTGTCTAAAAAACCCCAGGTCCCAAGTATTCTGGATAACAGATCCCATACCTGTACCATGTAGTTGATGGTAACTAAGCTGCATGAAGTCATTTTGGAGGCAATATACCTTAGTAGACCCAGGGTTGGAGTAGCCCGGTGGGATGCCAGGAAAAAACCCTCATGGACCCCACCGGGCCTGGCCCCACTCCCGACCCTACAAAAAAACGTTTTTAATTTTTTTGTGCATACGCACGGCACGGCTCTTTTGCACATGCTTGTTCTGCGGTAGGGAGGACCCTGCACAGGAGTTGGTTGGCCCCCAGCCCCCCAGTCCAACCCTGAGGGTATGGAGGTCCAAATTGTTGGACCCCTTCCAAAACTCCAAGGGGCAAATTCACTAAAGCGCGAAGCGGCTAACACTAGCGCAAATTCGTCAGCGTGACGTCAAATCGTAACTTCGCAAATTCACTAACACTGTCTCTGGAGAATTTACGCTAGTGAAGTAGATAGACTTGAGCAACTTCGCACCCTTTCGCCAGGCGTAGTTGCACACTGGCGAAGGATCGTAATTACGCAAATTCACTAAGATCAACTTTTTGCTGTTCGTTAGCACTTACGCTAGACGTAACTTCGCCAGGTCAGACCAGGTGAAGTGCGATACAATAGATAGGAGGTTGAAAAAAAAATGTCAAATTTTTTCTAAGTCCCAAAAAAGGCTGTGGCGTGTTTTACCATTGTGGGTGATAGTCTGAAAAAGATCGATTTTTTGGGGGGGGGCAACAAACCTATACAGGGGGCACATGTAGGGCAATAGGACAACTTTATTTTTTTTGATTAAAGGTTTCCTGGGCTTGTGTAGTTGCTGTAACATACACTTCTATTATATTTTGTAATTCGCGCCATATGCAAATTAGGCTTCGCTATCGTAACTGTGCTTTGCCTAGCGAAGTAACACTAGCGCAAATACGCTACCGTTCACCGACCTGAGCGTAACTTCGCCCTTTAGTGAATTTGCGTAGCGCTGGCGAAAATTCGCCTGGCGAAGTGCGGCGAACGCCAGCGAAGCTTGCGCTGGCGTTTCTTCGGATCTTAGTGAATGTCCCACCAGGTCTCAAGAATTTCAGATAATAGATTCTGTTCAGTGAAAGCACGTGCAGTGGCATGAATTCTTTCAGTGCAGTATTCAATTTCTATTCGTACAGGAGCAGGGGTATATTAAAATACCTTTATTAAATATTTAAAGGTAGCGGCATGACATAATGGCACTGGCTAGATGGTACAGTTCCAAACTGAAGTGTTTTGTATCTCTCAGAGGCATATACTGATATGGCAATATCTCCTTACTATTATATATACATTTTTTTGGAGACAGCAATCAAGCAACTCAGGGTTGTTCACCTTTAAATTAACTTTTAGTATGATGTAGCAAGTGATATTCTGAGACAATCTGCAGATGATTTTATTTTTTATCATTTCAGATTTTTGAGTTTTTTATTCAGCAACTGTCCAGTTTGCAATTTCAGCAATCTGGTTGCTAGGGTCCAACGTACCCTAGCAACCATGCACTGATTTAAAGAAGAGGATGGAATATGAACAGGAGAGGCCTGAATAGAAAGATGGGTAATAAAAAGTAGCAATAACAGTTATTTTGGAGCCTTACAGAACATTTGTTTTTTAGATGGGGTCAGTTCCCCTGTTTGAAAGCTTGAAAGATTCAGAAGAAGAAGGCAAATAATTAAAAAAAAAACAGAAGAAGAAGAAGGCAAATAATAAAAAAAAAAACAGAAGAAGAAGAAGGCAAATAATTAAAAAAACAATTCTTATTGCACACAACTTCAAAACTCTTCAGCAGGGGCCTTTTATCTTAGGACTTTTTATCTTTCTTTTCAATTTCTTTTTATTAAATTTTATAATAATACAGCAATAAACAATTCTTTTAATAAACTGACATGACGATTTCAAAGTAAATTAAATAAAATAATTGATAGATTAAAGGAGAAGGAAAGGTTAAAACGTAAGCCTTATCAGAAAGGTCCACCTAAATATACCAGTAAACCCTCAAAGTAATGCTGCTCTGAGTGCTCTGTTGAAAGAAACACAGCTTTTCTTTCCTTCTATTGTGTACACATGGGCTTCTGTATCAGACTTCCTGTTTTCATCTTAAACCTCCTTGCCCGGGCATGAGCATGCTCAGTTTGCTCCTCTTCCCGACCCCTTCTCTGATGTAATCTGAGCTATAAGTGAGCAGGAAGTGATGTCACGCCAAGCTAATATGGCAGCTTTTATCCTAAACTAGCAGAGAGCTTCTAGAGCTGTTTACTTGGGTATGGTAAAGCATTCTACAGAATAAATCTAGCATTCTAGATAATCTGTTGGCAATAAAATGCCTCCGTAGCTTTCCTTCTCCTTTAATAGAAATATATTAACCAACACTAGTGAAAACTAGTAAAACGTAATTTGCAAACTACCATGTAGCCAAAGAATAAAAAATTAAAAAATCCACTATATCTGACATAAATTTAAAAAGAAAAAATATTGTATTTATGTGACTGGAACAATTCAAATTCAAACCTGACCCATAACAATATCTCATCAGATATAAAAATCTTTACCCATAAAGTTGTAGATAAATTGCTTTTGTGACCCTTCTAAAGTTTCTAAATAAATAGACCATTTTGATGGAAATTGTTTCCTTAGCGAATGATCTCCTATCTTATGTCTAACTGCATCATATAGACCAGGGATCCCCAAACTTTTCAACCCATGAGCAACATTCATAAGTAAAAGTAGTTGGGAAGTAACACAAGCATGAAAAATGTTCTTGGGTTGCCAAATAAGTGCTGTGATTGGTCATTTGGTAGCCCCTATGTGGATTGTCAGCCTACATTGAGGCTCTGTTTGGCAGTGCATCTGGTTTTTATACACCCAAAACTTGCCTCCAAGTCTGGAATTCAAAAATAAGCACCTGCTTTGAGGCCACTGGGAGCAACATCCAAGGAATTGGCGAGCAACATTTTGCTCACAAGCTACTGGTTGCGGATCACTGATGTAGACAGGAGCAGTATCTTTAATCCAGTTTCAAAAAATTGTCTTCCGAGCTGTTGCTTCAACCAAAAAACTAAAATAAATCATTTGATGGAAACCTTAGGACAATAATCTTTTTTTTTCAGATTCTTTAAAATAGAGTAACACTTGTTATATTAATATTTTCCTTCCATCTTACTCCTTCCTATCCAAAAGAACAGTCCCCTGACACTTACAGATTGGGAAGCAAGGGGAAGTTAATAGAAACAACAGAAGCCAACAGAAGGATGACAAACATACAACTGCTCATACAATTCCATACCAGGGACATGATATATAGACATCATACTGTACTACAGGAATGGAATCTGTCATCCAGTATGATTGGGACTTGGGGTTTTCCAGATAACAAGATATTGCCATAATTTGAGTCTTCATACCTTAAAGAGACGCTGACACCTGAAATTAAACTCTTTTTTACATCTATTATACTATTGGCTTTCAAAGCTACTTCTTACTTTGCCATAAAGCATGATGCTTTTACATTACCTGTCTGATCCCCCATGTTCCTGTATGAGGGGGCTGCCATATTTGTGCAGCAGGAGTCTGTTAGCATTAGAAACTGTAACTAACAGGCTGAGATGGGACAGTCAGGTTGGAAAAGTCAGAGTGTCAGAGAGTCAGGCTTAGGAACTGCAACTAACAATTATATACAAAAACAAACCTCTCAGCAAAAAATGATCAACATGACCTATAGGTAACATTTAATGTACATTCCTATGTTAAAATTCATTTTTTAGTGTCAGTATCACTTTAAATCTACTACAAAATAATTTAAACATTAAATAAACCCAATAGGTTGGTTTTCCCTCCAATGAGGCTTTAGTCATATCTTAGTTTGGATCAAGTACAATGCACTGTTATTATTATAGAGAAAAGGGAAATAATTTTAAAAAATCAGTATTTGGATAAAATATGGTCTATGGGTGTCAGGAAGTGCTCAGTCTTGAACTCTGGACTCTATTATAACTTACAGGTGCACTTGCCTGTCATGTCACTGGAGGTCCATTGTCTTACATACCTCAGTCTTCTGCTTTACCTCTATGCTGATCTCATTATCCCCACCTGTTTCTCATGAGCCAATCCTGACCCTTTATAAGCCTGCCCTTGACTTCTGCCCGGTGCTTCATCATTGAAGCTCCCAAGCCAGATCCAGCATACTCCTTGTTCCTGTGACTCCTTGTTCCTGTGACTCCTTGTTCATGTGACTCCTTGTTCCTGCCTTGTTACCTGTTCCTTGTCCTGCCTGGTTCTCTGCTCTTCTTCCTGTTTCCATTAACAATTGGATCTGCCTGGTTCTCTGCTCTTCTTCCTGTTTCCATTAACAATTGGATCTCCTGGTATTTGACCTCAGTCTTTCTCTTTGACCATTCTTTGCCTTCAGCCTGCCCCTGACCTTGGCCAGTTTACCCAGTGTTGGACTGGGATGCCAAGGACCAACTTTCAAAACTCTTATTCCTCCTCTACTCACTCAGCCTCTTTAATCTCATAGTCCTTTATATCTACAGTACTTTCTATATTATTCCATTACTAAGAATTTTTTCCCATAAAAGAAATTGAGAATGACCATAAAATAGGTTAAAAGCAAGAGACCCACTGACACCTTGGCCCAGTTTTCCTGGTATCCTGGTGGGCCAGTCCGACACTGACTTTCCTTGTTTGCCGCTTTTTTGCTAGTTCTTCGGATCACTCTTGTCTGCAGCCTGCCTCTAACCACTGACCCGGTAGAAGGACTTCTGTTTTTTCCTCTGCGTCCAACCAGTTGTTTTTGCCTGCATTTACTTTAATAAAACCGTCCATGCTACAACATGTTTCCTGTGTATCAGCACCTTAAATACCCACTGTATCCATGGGTTTCCATATATCCCATACCTGTACATACTTAGCACAATAAATGTACTGAATCCCATTACATGTGATGCACACATCCCTTTATAAGAATGATGTCTCTGTTGTGCTAAAAATATCGTCCAGGGAAACTTATTGTATTTTAAGCAAAAATGCCTGCAGAAGAGAAAATAGAAATGGAAGGAAAACCACTAGAGATTAAATAAAAGACACAGTCAGCATTTGCCCTTCAAACCAGCTGCTGACATAATACGCGGTGAGTCCCCTTTTCTAAAACATCAAGGTCACAATTTAAATGTGTTAATGAGAAGAATTCCCTGTGAAATATCTGGGATATGGCTCAGAATGATGGATGGAAAGTTCTTTTTTTCTTACGTTTTTCAGCAAGAGCTTAGAGATCTATTTATATCTAGATACGTTGTCATTGCCCAAGACAATTGTGCTAGTAATAGCAGAGGGCATCTTTATGCCCGAACAGTTCCGTGATCTCTATGAAACATTCTGTCAGTGGGTTTTGTGTCGGGGAAAAACTAGAAGACTCTGAAGTTCATAAAGGGACTCTGTATCCATGGGTGTCTGGTTTCTGCCTGAAAAACTTGGGTGATTACTTTCCATCGTTCATGGTGGTCCTACTCTGTTTAAAAACAATAGTCTGGTTGTTCTTCATGCCAAAATGTTCAGAACCATCGGTAACCGAGTATTCACAGTGGTGTCCTAATAACATTATCAGAAAGGCTCAGACATTGTTATATTTACTGCACTGCAGTTCAGAGAGACCTTTGAAGGAAACCCTGCTCTGGTATGGCATTCGTTATCTGGAAACAGATGCAAATTACGGAAAGGCCGTCTCCCATAAACTCCATTTTATCCAAACAATCCACATTTGTAGAAAGAATTTTTTTCTTCTCTGTAATAATAAAACAGTAGCTTGTACTTTATCCAAACTGAGATATAATTAACCATTATCGAAATCAGAAGCAGACTATTGGCTTTATTTAATGTTTACATGATTTTATAATTAAGTTAAGATCCCTTATCCGGCAAACTCCTGGTCCTTTTCATTCTCATACCTATACAGATATGGGATCTGTTATCCAGAAGGCTCTCATTTATGGAAAGGTCGTCTCCCATTGATTCCATTTTATCCAAATGATCCAAATGTTTGAAAGCAATTTCCTTTTTCTATATAATAATACAACAGTAGCTTGTACTTGATCCTAACTAAGATATAATTAATCCTTATTGGAAGCAAAATCAGTCTATTGGGTGTATTTAAGCACAAACATGCTACCCCAAATGTCATAGCCCCATTCCCGATATATCACTGCCCCGCCCTATACTATCAGGCCACCCCTTGTTAGGTTTTAGTACCAACCCTATTGTAAGATGCTCCGGGAGATCCGCTCCTTCCCTTCCCTCTCTCTGCTTTCTCTGGTGCACAGACGCGCACTTCCAGCTTTGGGTACTGTTAATGTCTTGATACCCATCTTGTGACGCTGGCTGTCATGACGTCATCGTGTCCTTAGCGCCAAATCACATTTAAAGGGCCACTCCACCATTTTGACAATGCCCAAGCTAGGCTTCAGTTTATCTGTTCTTGCTAAAACATTTTCCCGTTTATTGATAACCTGGTTTTGACTTCCGCCTGATCTTTTGACTACGTTTATTGCCACCTGCCTTAAACCCTTCATCTGACTCTGATTACGCTCCTAAGACCTATGGATATACCATATTTATATTTAATTTCCAGCTGTAGCTTTTCTAGTTCAAGTACAGGTGTCTCTGTAGAACCTCGCTATAAAGATGCCAGGCCTTTCCCGATGGAATAAATCATTCATAGAGGTTAAATACAAGAACACAATAGAGAAATATGAGAAGGAAGGATTATACTGAACGGATAGAGGAGGTGAAATATAAGACAAGAGTGAAAGGTTGAGAAGAAGACCATCCACTGAGCTGAAATAAAATGATGCTGATGAAACCCAGAAAGGCGAAATGCCTGGAGTTATAGCGCCCTGATGCTGTGCAGCGACATGAATTAATGAATCAGCAGAAAAGAAGATGGGGAGCTACTGGGGCATCTACTGGGGAAACACAGATCTTTACTGCTAAAGGGATATGGTTGCCTTGGGCTGATACAAAAGCCAAAAACCTGCCCGTGGGTTTTTTTAGAGTCTGTGTGGATATTGGCATACCAGGGGAAGACCCATATCAATATGGCAGCATGAGATTAACAACTTGTGCTGTCCTAGATACTGTAGATCCCCATAACCACCTTGCCAATTGGCATATGGTCAGTACAGTCAGATTGTTCAAAATGTTTCCCTCGGCACTCATTCAAAGAGCATTTCTCTAAGGGTTCAGGCAGGGTCAGACTGGGGGCCCCAAACTAGGAGATGGGTAGGGGCCAGTCTGCCACAGGAACATGAATTCATGGGGGAACATGGGTATCTGTCAGTGCCAGTTTTAGTTGAGTTGATGCCCTACTTGCCCCTCCCTCCCGAATTGCATAATTTTTCTGATGATTTGCCATTGTATGTTATATGGGAAAAGAACGCTCTTGCTTGTCAGACCAATCTCTTCCCACATAGGGAAAGTACCTGTATAAAGTATACAGACAGATTAAAAAAAGGAGGGACTTTTCAAGGCAACAACAAAGGGAAAAAAACATCGGTGCTCCAGTTCTGTAGTGCCTTTACCTCACTATGCCCAAGACACTTATCACTTCCGATTACCCCTAATTCCAGGCCTTGTACCTTTACCCTATTTTGGAGAACAGAGGCATGTGTCACTTTATCAACCAAGGTAGACAGTTAAGGATTCAGATTCCCTGGAGCATCCAGGGCTAGTGTTGGCCTGGTCTAAGGTTTTCTGGTGGGCCCCTGGTCTAATCTTTTCTGGTGGACCCCTGGTCTAAGGTTTTCTGGTGGGCCCCTGGTCTAAGGTTTTCTGGTGGGCCCCTGGTCTAAAGTTTTCTGGTGGGACCCTGGCATCCCAGTCCACACTGTCCAAGGCCAACTGGGACTGAGACTTCAAGGGCTCTCCATGTGAAATGAATGGTCCAACTACAACTCCACTCCTATGCATGTGCCACATACTTCCCTAATCACTGACTTTGCTGTTGTGATAGGGTGAGAGGGGACAGTACCGGACTAGGTTGGCAAGGCCCATGAAATCCAAAACTCACCGGGTTTTTACTTGGTGTCCCATTGGTGTTAGAAACATGGAGGTCTGTCCTGTTTTTTTTTTATTTTGCACCTTTACTTGCCCATTGTAAATTATCTCTCATGTCTAGACCAGTAAAAAAAATAATGGGCTAATTTTTATCATTCATTCTAGAGTAAATTAAATTACCCCCCATAAATGCAACAGTTAGCCCCTTATAATGGTGTGTGCCTGAAGACAACAACAGCTTTCATATAGTGCCTTTAAGTTACTCAGCTCTTTCCATGAATTCATCACATGGGCTCTTACAAAAATTTAACAAACAAGGGTTACAGAGAAAAAATAAGAGCTGACATGGACTTACAATTTACAGTGTATTTTACACCAATTTTTACTTTGTTGGAGTAAAATATTTTAGACACACACACACATTCCTTATACTTGGAACCTGTCTCCCATTAAATTATCCCATCTAAATAAAGTACAGAGTTTTAAATATCCTATTCACAAACAAAAGAGAAATACAACTGTAATGCAACATATTCCCAGATTAATGGATTTTATTTAAGTGCTGCATTGCTAAAGTATAGTGCCTATTTATGGAGATGTTATAACTAGGATGAATTAAGGCATCTCTGCAAAGCTTTTGGCTTGAGAAGAGGATAGCGCTCCTATTTAAAGCTAGCATCAGCTAATGGTTACACAACTCTTATTTCACTTTGTGTTGAACATCCATTATTTGTATGTACTTGTAAATACCTCCATGCCTTGGCTTTTATTTCCTCGCTGCTTCTGCATGGGTCTACATAGGATTGTTGTGCAAGCCACTGGATATTCTCCCTGTGTATCAAGTTGATGGGAAAAAGCAAATCAAATTTGGGGGCTGAATAAAGTTTCATGTATCCTTCCTTCCATTTTATTCACTAGAGAACCCTCTCAGTTAACCAACACAATGAAGAATTATCCAGCCATTCATTTACAAGCCTTTGTATTGAATGGAGTTTCATTATAGGGTGTCCTGCATGTTCACCTACACAGGCCAATATTGTTTGCTTTTCTTGCATTTCTGTACAATAGCACAACTGTCAATTTTGTATTAAATACCTGCATGATTCCAGGAGGATTCCCTCATACATTTGCTATTCCTAGTGCATTTGCCTTTCCTTACTTTTAATTGTAAATGTCCCTAGGCCCTGCTGTGCTGGTAACACATTGGTGTTTTATCCTATGTATCAGCTACAGGCCAATCATAACCCTATTCAATTAAAAGTTGGTTACATCCAAAGCAAAAGTGATTCAGTACACATGCCCTGATGATCATTTCTCTAACCCATTGATCCCCAAACATTGGCTCATTTTGCTCATTAACCCCTTAAATGTTGCCCCCAGTGGCCTCAAAGCAGGTGATTATTTTTGATTTCCTGGTTTGGAGGCAAGTTTTGGCTGCATAAAAACCAGGTGCACTACCAAATAGAGCCTCACGTAGGCTGTCAGTCCACATAGGGGCTACCAAAAGGCCAACAGCACTAATTTTGCACCACCCAGGAACATTTTATATGGTTGTGTTGCATCCCAACTCTTTTTACATCTAAATGTGGCTCACAAGTAAAAAGGATTGGGGGCCCCCAATCTAAACTGTTGTGTCTCATGCACATATACAGGCAGGTCCGATTTGTGGAAAGGCCACCAAGGCCATGGCCTAGGGCGGCAGGATTTTAGGGGCTGCATGCTGCCCAACCACACCCACATTGGTTCAGAAACACTTGAGATACAATAGTTTTTTAAATTCCCCATGCACCAATCCCCATTGCTCAGGTCCCGGTGATGAAAATTTGCCAGAATATAGGGAAGGGGACGAGGGGTTCCCACTTTGTAAATCCGTCCCTGTGTACAGGACTCAGTGTCCTTACTTTGCCAAAATCAATAACCATGACAGGCCTAACTAGATAAGCTGCATGCGGCCACTGGGTAGTATAAAGTAGCTGCTTAAGAGAAGAAACAGGTTGTAGAATACTACAGTGTGATTATTTAATCTCAGCTTGGGAAATGCAGATGTTGACCATGATTAAATGCTATAGGTCACCTGAATAAAAACCCAGCAGGTCTGCCCCCTTCCTACCAAGCCAAAAAGAGACCGCATTTTTTGTCCCTCCCTTATTTCTAAATGTCAGACTTGCTAAAAATACCATCTACCTTTCCAAATATTTATAAGAGCAAACAATGCCCAAGGCAAAGAATATCAGCAAGGTAGTACTGCGTGTGTGCCTGTTCTTGGCCAAATCAAAGTGAATTTTGAATATGACGAGGCATTTATCAGGTTAGGAAGTCACCTACCTACCAGTCCACTTTGGTACAGTTCTCTTCATCGCTTAGGAAAATAGCTGGCTTGGTGTGCTTCGGGCACACAAACAGTAGAATATTTTAAATGCTGACACAAGCAAGATGAATCAGAATCTCATTGCTGGCTTTATTTATTAATTTAATGGAGAGAATACTGAAGGTTAGGCACCCCTGGCCCCCAGTGGCAAGTATTGTAAACCCTTTACCCTGGGCCAGTGAAAAGGCCCCCTGGGTGCACAGAAAAGAAGGTTCCACTTTGCTCTACAGCAACCCATACAGGTTATTTTTATTAAAAGAGGTGCACCAGCTCCTAGTGTTGCCATAAGTATTTTTAACTTTGCTTTTAACTTATAAATTGTGCTAATGATGTGGGGCAATGTGTGTCCAGACCATCAAGGGCATTATTGAAAGCCAGAAATATGAGCTGTTAGGCCTCCAGCAATACAAGCTACATGTTACATGCCGACTTCAAAAGAGTGAATTGTACATAGTGAAGAGGTGGCTTACCCATGTATCAGGAATCAGGAAAGTACAACATACCAGGGCAGTTTTTCATTACTCCGTTCAGTCTCACGCCAGTTCTGCCCCCGTCTACTCTATGCCAAGCCTGCTATCTCTTCCAGAACTGTAGCTTGAAGTTAAAAAATGATATATTGTGCCTCCAAACAGCTCCTGGTTATAGGTATAACATTGTTATGACCCAAGTGCCCTCTCTGTCTCTTTTTCATGTCTTCTCTTCCTCATTCCTTGCTCTCATCTGTGTCCTTCTAAGGGTAGACGTGTTGGATCTCATATCATTCATAAAGGTCAATGGATCTATGTAGAGGCCAGGAGCCATAGAATAAATTGGGAAGTCTGCAGCCTGACATGAGACTGTGGTTGAACAGCTCTGACTTATTTATATAGCAGAAGAAAAATGACTTAAAACAATTTCCTTGATTTTTTCTTTTAATACAACCACTTTTCTAAAATGTAATACACTATAAACTGTATATATATATATATATATATATATATATATATATATATATATAGTTGTCCTCCATGCCCTCTAAATGTTTCCATTCTGATGTACATGATATCATGATATATGTTTCCTGTAAATAATAAAAGTTATTTTCAGTGAAATTTTCCTTTTTATCAGTTTTCAAGCAACATTCCCAGTCCTCTGCTTCTTCTTTCCATGTTGACCTTGTGTTCCCTCTGGAAAGAAAGCCTTCTAACAATTACTTTCTCATTTCTCTAAACCTTTCTATCATCCCCTTCCCCCTGTGCATTAGGTGGTAATATGGGGTTTTATATCTTCTCACTGTCTGATAAGATATTATTTCTGTTTGCTGCAGTGTGTGTGTAATCTCTACAGTAACTGAGCAATCCTGTGATGCTGTTAATAGAATCAATGGGGATGCAGAACAGGGAAATGTTCAACTCAAAGGGCAGAACTTCTGTAATCTATTCTATAAGCTTCTAAGTGTTATACAGGTATGGGATTCGTTATCTGGAAACCTGTTATCCAGAAAGCTCCAAATTACTGAAAGGCCGTCTCCCATAGACTCAATTTTATCCAAAAAATCCTAATTTTTAAAAATGATTTCCTTTTTATCTGTAATAATAAAACAGTAGCTTGTATTTGATCCAAATGAAAACATAATTAATCTGTAGTGGAAGCATAAACAGCTTACTGAGTTTATTTAATGTTTACATGATTTTCTAGTAGACTTAGGGGCACATTTACTAAGGGTCCAATTTCGAGGTTAAAACAACCCTCGAATTCAAATTAAATTTAAAACATTCAAAACATTCATTGTTAAATCCAGTCCTGAGAAACCCACTTTTCTCTCCAGGACAACAAAGACCTTTCTACCAAACCTGGGAAATAAAGGGCTTTTATTTAGCACATGACTTTGTTAATCATGATTCCCTACAGCTAGAATCATTTGGGGACATGCAAGCTAGGCAACCAGAAATATCTATAAAATTTTATGAATACCTACAAAAAAGACACCAAGAGAGAGTGAAGTTCACCCCCTTTGGTGAGAGAGGGTTGGCCACAAAAGGCTTTGTTATCTAAGATTTATAAGATATTAACTTCACTACCTACTACAAATTTTAAAAAGCATAACTATATGCTACAGTGGGAACAAGACCTAGGACAAACTCTTGAACTAGAAAACTGGGAATCAATATGGCTTAATGCCAAAGAAAATGGTTACTTGTGTCAGACAGAAGGAAAATGTATTTAAAACAATGTCGTTATGGTATTTAACCCCAGCAAAGCTAAATAAAATGTTTCCTAATGTCTCCGCACTCTGCAGGAGAGGGTGTCCCACTCCACATTACTCTACTATGGAACTGCCCCTCGGTAACACCTTTTTTTGGGACATAATTCACCAATTAATTAAGAAAGTTACATGTGTTAATATACCTAAAGACCCCTGGGCATTCCTAATTGGGAAACCTATTAAAGATATCTCAGCCTCATCACAAAAATGAGCAAACCATATTCTAACTGTAGCTCGAATCTCACTTGTCTCTAAATGGAAAGTAAAGACAATTCCATCTATAATAGAAGTCCATAGAAGAATTGTTAATAATATGCACTTCGAGATTATGATATCCCATGTGCAAAATAAGGTTGCTAGATTCACAGCCATTTGGGCACCTTTTTTAGCTATTAGCAAAGCCACAAGACTTCTAAGGACAAAGGTGTTCATCACCACCTAACTGAGCACATGGCAACTCAAGGCCCCAAGATGCAAAATTTGGTCCTTTCATCTATAAGAGGAAACACCATGTCCTACAGAACAGAAAGTATTAGGTGCACTTAAATAAGACTAATATACGAAACTCTGACTAGAACTGAAGCGGTTTGATTTACTACAGACCCTTCTTTTCTCCTTTTTCTTGTATAAAGTCTCTATTTTTGGTTTACGTTTTCTTTTTCCCTTATATTACATTTTTCTTTTTCCATGCTAAAGTACTCAAGGTGTGCATATTACAAAAAATGTTCAGTTTCTAGGTTATCTTGTGAGGAATTGATATGATGTACAGTACTTGCATGAAAAAGATATTGTGAACTCACCGTTGATAAGCATTGTTAATAAGCGTTGATATGTTTCAAATATTAAAAAACTAAGTTTAAAAAAAAAAAAAACCCTCAAATTCTAATTCGATGGGGTTTCAACACAATTGGATTTTTCGAACGATTGAATATTAAAAATTTGATTTAAAGCAATCGATCGAATTTTTTTTATTCGAACAAAAAAACTTCCCATAGGATTGTATAGCAATTCGGTAGGTTCAACCTGCCGAATTGTTATATTGAATTTTTCTTAAAGGGACAGTACTTCGAAATTCGAATTCTTGAATTTGAACAATTCAAATCGAATTTTGGGCTATTTGATAGTCGAATAAGCCCAAAATTTATTAGAATTTCAAATTTATTTTTTATTCAGATTTGATTCAAATTTTCACTTTGAATCAATTCGACCCTTAGTAAATGTGCCCCCTAAGGTATGAAGAGCCAAATTACAGAAAGTTACATTATATGGAAACCCCCAGGTCCCAAGCATTCTGGATAACAGGTCCCATGCCTGTATATGTTGCCTCTTCCCTTTTCTCACCTAATAGTGCTCTGTGTACTCTTAACACTAATTTGGCCCACTTGCCAAAATCAACATTTGGGCAAAGTACTATTTTATTATTACAGAGAAAAATGAAATCATTTTTAAAAATTGGAAGCTTTCTGGAATATTGTCTCCATGAAACGTGTTAATTTCTGGGCTCCCTTGCATTTGTGTTTGCATCTCACACTCAGTTTACCAGTGCCAGCAGAATTGGTGCATTGGTGCTCCATGCGAGTTATAAGACACAAGTTGAAATGCAAATACCGTTGTGTAAGTCTATGTAAAATGGGTTCTGATATTGTGATTTGATATTAAACCACAGAAAATTGTCTGTGGAAGTTCAAAATTAAATTTTTTTTCAATACACCAAAAACAGTTTTTGGGTGTCATTCCTTTTAAAATTGACACACAAGCTATTGTTATTAATATTACAGTAGAAATTCCAAAAGAAATATTCTAGTTTAATTGGTTCTCTGTTAAGACTATGAGTACCCACAGTACCCACAGGCTTTATACTCAGAGCTCTTCAAGCACCACTGACTGCATAATATTTATACATAATAATATGGGGTGTAGATATGTTTGTAAAGCTGGCCATAGACATGCAGATGTGTCCTTATGTCCAATGAATGATTGTACGTTGAAAGCTCTCCCTGGGGTTATTGTGCATTTATTTACATAGTAACATAATAAGTTAGGTTGAAAAAAGACATATGCCCATCAAGTTCAACCTTTCAACTCTATTTTAACCTGCCTAACTGCTAGTTGATCCAGAGGAAGGCAAAACCCCTATCTGAAGACTCTCCAATTTGCCTCAGAGGGGGGAAAATTCCTTCCTAACTCAAAAACTATGAGTCCCTGGATCAACTTGAGCTTGAGCTATCTTCCATAACCCTGTATTCCCTCACTTGCTAAAAAGCCTTCCAACCCCTTCTTAAAGCTATCTAATGTATCAGCCTGTACCACTGATTCAGGGAGAGAATTCCACATCTTCACTGCACTCACTGTAAAAAACCCGTTCCGAATATTTCGGAACCTACTTTCTTCTATTCGGAATTGGTGACCTCACGTCAGATAGAAATACCTACTGGTGAATAAAGCATTAGAGAGATTATTATATGATCCCCTTATATATTTATACATAGTTATCATATCACCCCTTAAGCTTCTCTTCTCCAGCGTGAACATCCCCATTTCGCCAGTCTTTCCTCATAGCTAAGATTTTCCATACCTTTTACCAGCTTAGTTGCCCTTCTCTGTACCCTCTCTAATATAATAATGTCCTGTTTGAGTGATGGAGACCAAAACTGTATGACATATTCTAGATGTGGCCTTACAAGTGCTCTATAAAGTGCAAGAATGACCCCCTCCTCCCGTGACTCTATGCCCAGGGGCACTCCACCAATGAGGCGAGCTGAAGCGCTCACCTCAGGCGGCAGTGCCAGATAAGTTTCTAGGGGCAGCAAAAAGACGGTTCTCGTACTTCTAAGAGCCGAATTTCCGGTTTCAGGCAGCATCTTCATTAGAATCGGCACTGTCTATGCCCCTTTTAATACAGCTCAAGACTGTATTTGCCATTGATGCTGCTGACTGGCATTGCTTGCTACAGCCAAGTTTATTATCAATAAGGAGTCCAAGGTTCTTTTCCATAATTGATTTGCCTAGTCTAGTTCAGTCCCAGTCCCAAATTACGTGGCTTGGATATTTTTACATCCCAGGTGCATGACTTTACATTTATCAATATTGAATCTCATTTGCCACTTAGCTGCCCAGATTGCCAGTTTGTCAAGATCCTGTTGCAAAACTGCCACTTGGATGGAATTAATTGGGCTGGATAGTTTTGTGTCGTCTGCAAACACTGATACATTACTTACAACACCCTCCCCTAAGTCATTAATTAAGTTAAATAAAACATTTATCTGCGCTTTATTCTTAGGTATTATACATGGACTTGCAATATATTTCTTTTTTTATATTTTTTATATTTTATGGCATTTTATGTATTTTTCTTCTCATAACACATGGCAGGATAAAGTGCTAGTTCCATGAACAGTATAATCTCTTTGCCCTGTTTAATATATGTAAATATTATATAATACAGGAGGCACATTCCCTCATTTTTTTGTCCCTAGACAATAATGTGCACACTTTCACTTTCAGTAACTTGCAGTACCAGCAGACTGTACAACTGCCAACGTGCATTCTACCTCTCTCTTTTCTTGTCTTGTCCTGACCTTTCAGCTCCTCATACTTTCAGTACAAGATCATTAGAAAACCACAACTGTCCTTTATCACATCCTTAATGCTTCTTCTTTGTAGATTTGTGCTTCTAAAAAGCCACTGGACATTTTTTTACTTTTTTTTATCTCTGGGATGTAAATGTTTAGAATCTGAAGAATTGTATTTTAAAAGGATTAACTGAGCATTTTGGATCAAAGAGTCACAATAATTTGATTGCATGGGGATATACTCATATAATGTTTAAGTGATTATTGCAGGGTCTCAAAGATATTAAACTGATGAAAACATCAGGATAACTAACCCTGAATGGTATTTGGAACACTCTGAACAAACATCTGGAGGGATTATAAATACATATTGTATAATATAAAGAGGTGACTTAGTAGCTAAATTGCAGCTTACAAGACCAAACAGTCAGCAATTTGTTCTGAAAGGTCAACTGATTGGCTGCTGTTGGCAGGCTCACTTATGCAAGTTAGCAGCTATGTTATTAAATGAACTATAAATGCTAGTGTAAGCTAATATCTCTAATTATTTCATATGTCCCTCAACAATGGATCATGACTTTTCTTATGGTGTTCAGTGAGCAAACACTAGTAAAAGGCAGCAACACACCTTTATAGTTCTGCATTTACTATGTAAAATAGCTCTGATATTTCTCTTGTTGCCACAGGACACCTTTTGGTCCCTATCACCAGAGAACCAGATGCTTTTGAACTATGGATGAAACTGTCTATAGGTTATGGAACATGGTTCCTACAGCTATGGGGTATATTAACCTGAACTTGGGGGACCTGGGGTTACCTAACTATGCATTACCTGTAAATATAAAACAAAAACAGGATTTCTTTCCCAATCAATTTTGATTCATGCTAGCTTAGGCACAACCAAGTGCAAGGCACTTATGGTGTTTATACAAATGGCCTGTGGGTGTCATTGTGCACAATACTTGTGCTATGCAGATACACAGGACTTTCTGTACAGCTTGGAAAGTGAAAGTAGGAAGTAAGGCAGTTGTGTAATGGCTACATGAACCTGTTAATAAAGCACTGTTATACTCTGCTCATCCTCGGCTACCAAAACACAACAGATTGGCGACAGGATGTTCCTTCTACCTCTGCAGCAGCCTGCAGCTTTTCTTCCAAACCCTGGTGAGCCTACCATGCATGCTTTACTTATTCACTGCCTGGGAGCAGAGGGACAGCATATATTCTATACATTACAATCACCTGTTGAGACTTCTGAAACTGCTCTTACTGCTATAAAGAACTTTTTTGTGCCAAGAGTAAATGTGGTTGCTGAAAGATATAAATTCCGACAATGTGGACAGCGTAATGGCGGATCCACACAACATTTTGTAGCAGCTTTGAGAGAGGTGGTTGTTACCTGTGAGTTTGGGACTCTAACAGATGAAATGCTAAGAGATCAAATAGTGGAAAAAACTAACCCACATCGCATTAGAGAGAGACGAATCCTAGAGCAGGATTTAACCCTTGCAAAGGATATTACAGTTGCTAGCCAAACCGTGCAGCAAATACAAATAAAAAATGGTTCAACACAACACATTGCAAATTATGCTACATGTCCTGCAAAGCTGTACAGTGTTGCAAATGCTCAAAGGTAGGTCATTTGGCTAAAACCTGCCGTACTTCTTCTAAACATGTTCATGAAGTCACTACTACAAATATTACAGTATTAAGTGTGGATAAAGCTTTATTCCAGACAAGTTTATAGGTACTGTCAATGTCAATACTGCTTCTGCTGACAAAGGAAACGCCATTAACCTAATGCTTGATACAGGTTCAGCTGTTTCTATACTACCAAAGGATATTTTCTTGAAATACTTTGCAAAAGATACACTTGTTGCACCTGCCTTGAGACTGGTCAGTTACTTAAAGGATCCAATCTCTGTGCTTGGTTGCTTGCCAGTGACTGTACAATTTGAATGAAATACTGCAAAATGTAACTTTTACATTGTGAATAAGGGTACTGCTATACTTGGAAGGGATCTCTTTGCTGCATTAAAAATACAATTACAGCACCAGTGTCTGCCACACAGCCTGTGTCTAAAAATTCACCACTTCAGACAGTACCATTCCCCAATTCAGCATGGAAAAAACTTGCTATTGATATTGTGGGTCCTTTTGCAGATGCTCCTATAGACTGTAAATTTGCTATAATGCTGATAGACTATTACAGTAAATTGTCTGCATTTGTTTCTCATATAAAATCAGCTACATTAATAACATTTCTGTCTACAGTCTTCAGCAGAGAAGCTAATCCAAAGGAGTTAATATCAGACAATAGACCACAGTTTATCTCATCAGAACTTGAAATCTTTCTGAGAGAGAGGAATATTGTGCATAGAAAATCTTCAGTTTATTACCCACAAGCAAATGGAGAAATCGAGCGATTCAACAGAAGTCTGAAAGAAGCACTACAGACAGCAAACCTTATTGGGAAATCTTGGAAAGTGTTTACAACAGAGTTCCTACATAACTACAGAGCAACATGCCATGCAACAACCCAAGCATCTCCAGTTGAATTATTACATGGCAGACAGAAGCGCACTAAGTTACATGTTCCTACAAACTCATCTACTGCTGACATTGTCAAATGTCAACAAGCCAGATGCAAGGCTTATACCGACAGAAAACGTAGTGCAAGAGAAGTGCACTTTCAGCCTGGATCTTTAGTCAGAATTAAGAAACCAGGAAAACTGAAACAAGTACAATCTAAATTTAATACACCACTTGAAGTGAGATGCCAGCGAGGACCATACACATATGAACTGTCTGATGGATG
>CM044439.1:153479350-153548750 GCA_024363595.1 Xenopus borealis
CCCTGAACTTTTCACTGCCAGCACGTAGCTGCTACGTGCTTGGCAGTGAAAGGGTTAATCGTTACTGTTTATTATTTTTGTCCAAACACTTTCTTACTATAGGGGGAATGTGGTGTTTATACAAATGGCCTGCAGGTGTCACTGTGCACATTACTTGTACTATGCAGATACACAGTACTTTCTGTACAGCTTTAGAGTGAAAGAGTTCAAGTTACTGCTGTTGTGTAATGGCTGCATGGACCTGCTTATAAAGTACTGTCATACCCTTATTGAAGGAAAAGCAAATAAACAAAAAATTTAAGAATTGTTGCTATAATAACGGCTATTTGGGGAAATGCATTCTCTTATTTGAAGGTATTCTAATACAGATACAGGGAGAGTCCTGAAATCTGTCACTCCTGTGCATGCTGTTTCCTTATACGCTTGCTACATCATTGATTTTTGGTGCAAAATGTGGTAGAGAAGCTCCCTAAACATAACTGATGTCACCCAGATAGACTCATAGGCTACTTGGCTTGGACAAATAATAATGGGAGGCTAATGTTTCAAGGTTGCAAGCTATACTAACTAGGTATTAACTAAAGCTCAACATGTTTTTACTGTCTGTCTTTATCTCTGTGTATGTATTTTCCAACTCATTCCCAAAGAACATCTGCCCCACCGCAATATCTCAATGAATCCTCTGCATTTTGTCCCGTCCTTTCCCTTATTGGAACGCATTCTCATATGGAAAGTGAAGGTGTTCAGTGTACATACATGAACCAGTGACAAAGGGGCATTTGGCCCCTAATATGAGAGTTATAGTCGGATATTTGCTGTAGTTACATTTCAGCCAGTTTCAGAGGAATGTTTAATGAAGGGTTTTCGGCAAGCTGGTAGAGATGGACCCTGACAAAACTACTGTCACCATAACAGACTCATTGTTATAGGCTGCTCAAATGAGGCAAGAGGAGTCTGGTAAAATGTGAGCTAACATATGAGGAGGTCAATCTATTATTTATTGAGGTCTAGGTACAGTAGCGCTATGGGACACACACACAATATTGGACTGTAATCAAAATCCAGGGTCAAGTTAAAGACATTGCAGGTCGCTACTAGAGCGTGAATGAATATACAGTATGCAGGTACCCAACACTCCGAACATATTACTAATGCAATGCAATCTATGTGTGCAATTTACATTTCCATGGCAATTATGATATGGGAATTAAGAAATAGTTCATTCTAAAATTAGAATTTTGCAGGAGCTCAGGCAGTCTGTAGGTTTTTCTGAAGACCAAGGGAAATTAATTGCATTACAGAGCCCAGGGAAAGTGTGTTTGCACTGCTTCCAGTAAACAATGGTGGCAAACCAGATAAATCTTTTAGGATTCTGATGCAATCTGTTTATCTTTCCCAAGCAATGCGATATGAAACCATAATTACAAGTGCTCTGTATATTGATTTTTTTTTCCAATATATCTCTCCCTTTAGCTTTAGCTTTGCAAACTGAGAAGGAGGGAGATATTTGTGGTTTAATATAGTCAGTTTTCCCTTTTTCAATGCAGGTACAAGAGTTATTGTACAAGTGGGGCAATGGAAGACTAACAGAATGGGAAAGTGTAAACAGTAAGGGGGTATTTAGCCATTTAAAGAATGAGAAGCTCTCATTTTCGTTATTCAACAATTAACAATATCACTGCTGTAAAGTCCAAGTTGTCCAGGTTTCCTTACTACTTACCAGAGTTAAGCATCACAGTTTAGGCATTTAAAGGAAAAAGGAAAGATAGAAGAACTGGGGTACAAACTTGCTAGGCACCTGGTCCAGTCAGTTGCAGGGCTGCAGGTTGGACATCTCTGCTTTAGTTTTTCATAAATCTTTGTTTATGAAATATTAGAATTTGAAGAACATTGTTGTGATTAGAAGTAGGTAATGCAGGATTATTGTAGACTGGTGATCCCCCAGCCAGTGGCTCTAGAGCTGTGGTCCCCAACCAGTAACTCGCGAGCAACATGTTGCTCTCCAACCTCTTGGATGTTGCTCCCAGTGGCCTCAAAGCAGGTTTTTATTTTTTAATTACTGGCTTACAGGCGAGTTTTGGTTGGATAAAATCCAGGTGCAATGCCAAACAGAGCCTCAATGTAGGTTGACAATCCACATAGGGGCTACCAAATGGCCAATCACAGCCCTGATATGACACCCCAAGAACATTTTAATGCTTGTGTTGCTCCTCAACTCCTTTTACTTCAGAATGTTGCTCACGGCTTCGAAAGGTTGGGGATCCCTGCTCTAGAGCAACATGTTACCAACCCCTTTGGATATTGCTCCCAGTGGCTTCAAAGCAGGTGTTTATTGTTGAATTTCTGGTTGGAGGCAAGTTTCATTTAATAAAATTAGTGGCTACCTAATAGCCAATCCCAGCCCATATTTGGAATCCCCAGAGACTTTTTCTCATGATTGTGTAGCTCATTTTACATTTGAATGTGGCTCACAGGTAAAATGTTTGGGGACCCCTGTTGTAGACACATACTGTACATTGAGTACTCTCAGTTTATAAATAACCATAATTTACCTGTGCCAGTGGTAATGTCTTCCCCCCCCCATCCCCCCACCCAGGGAATAGCTTACTAGTGTGGAATTGCCTGCAATGTATGCATAACATTCCCTACATTTCATGCTGTTATGAAAAGCCAAAAAGGACAACTAAAAATTCAACAAGGAATTAGGCTGATTCTATGCCTTTTATTATGAGCCCTTTAGCAGTGGATATAGAATGAATCAGATGCAAGTTGAGAGTAGGACTGGCCAGATATGGGATGACTTTGACGTAGTTGGCCAGCTTAAATATATTGCAATATATGGACAAACAATCCCTGTTTTGTTTAAAGGGTAAGGCTTTTTAAGTAGCTGTATGCACAAAATGTCTTAATGTCTGAAAGGACCAGTAACATCAAAAAATTATATTGTTTTAATGTAATAAAAATATAATGCAGTGTTGCCCTGCACTGGTAAAACTTTTGTGTTCGCTTCAGAAACACTACTGTTGTTTATATAAATAAGCTGTTGTGTAGCCACAGGGGCAACTTGTCAAAGGAGAAAAGGCTCAAGTTACACAGCAGATAGTAGATAAGCTCTGTAGAACATAATGTTATCTGTTATCCTGTGCCATATATCCGTTTTTCCGCCATTGCTACTCAGCAACTTGTTTATATGAACTATAGTAGTGTTTCTGAAGCAAACACATCAGTTTTAACAGTGCAGGGCAACACTACATGATATTTTCTTTACTCTAAAACACTTAGGGGGTTATGTAATAAAAGGCACTAAGTTTGCTCAGGAGCAGTAACCCATAGCAACCAATCAACAGGAAGCATTTACTGGTCACCTGTTTAAAAGCAATCATCTTATTGGTTGCTATTGGTTACTCCTCCTGGGCAAACTTAGTGCCTTTTATTACATATGGGGGATACATTTTTTGGTGTTACTGTTCCTTTAAATATATTGATAATGGGTTGAGTGCAGAGGACCTATTGTATTTGTCTATATGTATTTTGTGGTCACAGCCTCATTGCACCCCCACCTAATGATGTTAAAAATTAGTGGTGAGCACAACTTTCCCTTGTTTGCTAACAGGATTCAAGATCAGGACAGTTTTGAAGACATGGGTGATTATTATTATTATAGTGCTGCTACATTTTATTGGTTGGGCATTTTTAGCCATTTTCGTTTTCAAGTTTTTGTTCTCCTTTAAGCACACAAGTATTTATTCAGCAGCTCTCCAGTTTGCAACTTCAGTAATCTGGTTGCTAGGGTCCAAATTATCCTAGCAACCATGCACTGATTGGAATATGAATAGGAGTGGCCTGAATAGAAAGATGAGTAATACAAAGTAGCAATAACAATACACGTGTAGCCTTACAGAGCATTTGTTTTCTAGATGGGGTCAGGGACACCCATTTGAAAGCTGAAAAGAGTCAGAAGGAAAAAGCAAATAATTATAAAAACATAAAAAATAAACAATGAAAACCAACTGAAACGTTGCTCAGAATTAGCCATTAATTTAACACAATTATTCAATTCAATTAACTGAATTGAATTCTATATATAAAGAGGCAGTGCTTTCATTTAAACATCTACAATTCAGAGCTGTTAATTTATTAATACATATAACTTCACTACCATAAGTGATATTATCTTTGATTTTTTTTTAGTATTGCCTTCTTTAAACTATTCAGTCTTTGTGATTACATTTAGTATTTTTAATACTGCTTCCTTGCCCTCAAGGTACAATCTGTCCAATATATATGAAATTCCACTGGCAACCAATAATGAAGAACTATCCCAGCTGCACGGCTAATATTCTGCTGGATAATAAATATCTCAATTGCTATTGAATTTTTGGAAACATTCATATCTACAACTAATTAAAACAAGTTCCTGTTGCAGTTGCCTTTTGTCTTAGTGAGCCTGGGATTAAGCATTATCGTATGTATCAGTGGTAACTTTCATCAATAACAGATATTATGCATTATTGATGTATCGCTGATGTATTCTACATCATACATTTTAGTCCCTGCCCCAGTGGAGCTTACCATCTAAAGTCTCTATCCAATGCATACACACTATAGTAGATAGCTGGAGGGCCGAGCACTGTCTATAGCCCACCCCTCCCACACCATTAATGGCCCCTGATTCCACCACAGCTTATTTAATACTCAAACATGCCTCCCCCATTGCTTCATGTGATGTCTCAGATGTGTAGGTCAGGTGCAGGGGGCATATGAATAATCATGGCTGGGCGGGTTGGGTGCAGGTCAGTATAGGGCAGTTTAGGGTTGGGTGGGGATTGGATTTTTGCGCTCTCTTCATCCCTTACAGCACATCTGACCCCTAAAGTTATTAGGAAACAGTTTGGTTAATTTATAAATACTGGGCTGCCACAGCAACCAATCAGTGATTAGCTTTTTTTCAAACACCTGATTGGCTACCATTGGTTACTGCCCAGTTGCAGATACTGTATGGCCAGTTCTTATAAATAGATGACTCCCATTGTATACAACAGGGTCCCCAACCCATGAGCCAATATAAAAAGAATTAGGAAACAACACAGACAGGAAAAATATTCCAGGGGTTGCTGCATTTGGCTAATTGTTAGCTCATATATGGACTATTAGACTACATGGGACTCTGTTGGGCAGTGATTTTTATACAACTAAAACTTGTCTCCAAGCCTGGAATTACAACTTAAAACCAGCATCGTAACAACTCCAGGCCGCCCCACCCCCCGCTAAAAGCCTTAGAAGGGGCCTGGCGACACCTGAACTTATCCGGCAATATAGGGTATAACAGTGCTTTATTAACAGGTTCATGCAGCCATTACACAACTGCCTTACTTCCTACTTTCACTTTCCAAGCTGTACAGAAAGTCCTGTGTATCTGCATAGCACAAGTAATGTGCACAGTGACACCCGCAGGCCATTTGTATAAACACCACATATTCCCCATATAGTAGGAAAGCATTTGGACAAATATAACAACCAACGACAATGCATCTTAAAGCAATAATATACATTATTCACATCACATAGTCCTGGGTCCATGCAGGTAGTTTTCTGATTCTCTCACTACGCCTTATAGGTTCATTTTGTTCAGGCCTATTGCAGTTGGCATTAGGGGTAGGAAAATGTCCTTCATCAAATGGAATGTCTGCAAAGTCATATCTTTCAGCAACCATATTTACTCTTGGCACAAAAAAGTTCTTTATAGCACTAAGAGCAGTTTCATAAGTCTCATCAGGTAATGGTAATGTATGGAATATACGCTGTCCCTCTGCTCCCAGGCAGTGAATAAGTAAAGCACACTTTCTTTGGTCAGCAGAAATAATGTAATTATCAAACATACGGATCCAAGCAGTAAAAATTATAGTAGGCTCACCAGGGTTTGGTAGAAATGGTGCATAACATTTGTTATGTTTTGGTAGCCGAGGATGAGGAGGGTGCTTTATTAACAGGTTCATGTAGCCATTACATAACAGCAGTAAGTCTTACTTTCACTTCCCAAGCTGTACAGAAAGTCCTGTGTATCTGCATAGCACAAGTAATGTGCACAGTGACACCCGCAGGCCATTTGTATAAACACCACACCAGCTTCCTCGGCTCTTCCCGCCAATCGTGTGCATATGCAAGCAGCCGGTTTGTGCGGCTGTAGAGGATATTGACCCCACAATCGGGGCCCCCTTTTCCCCGGGACCCCCACAACCACAGTGTCTGCTTCCTCTATAGTTACGCCACTGATTAAACCAACCGACTTTGAGGCCACTGGGAGCTAAATGGTAAGGGATATAAAAGCAGGGTTCCGCCAAGGGTGAGATTCCAGAAGGTGTAGACAGGTTGATCTCTAAGTGTGGGCATTAGGTGCCCTAGCCAGGTACTGCTAGTAAGAATGGGTAGCTGGCACCCCAACAAAGAAAGAGAGGCTGTAGTACCTGTAGCTCAACCACAGTCAGGCAATGAGTGTATAGATAGGATCAAGCGGACAACCCAGGTCAAGGTGGCAGAAAAAAAGCCTATATGGAAAGGTCAAGGGGAACACTAGCGTTGTGTTCAACTGGCTGAAGCAGGCAGGTGGCACAGGCAAAAAGTAACGGACTGTCTGACTGGCGGGTGGTGCATGAAGAAAAGCCTTCACTGGGTTTGTAAATTCTGTTAAATGTGGGGTATTTGGATCACCTGAAAAACTGGGAAAGAACTGTCTGACCAACCGGATCATGGAGTGGATTGTGTCAACTGTTAAATAAATATTTTTTTTCTTTTATTTGAAACTTTTAGTATACTGTGCCTTTAAAGGACAAGGAAAGTGTAAAATAGAATAAGGCTAGAAATGCTGTATTTTGTATACTAAACATAAACATGAACTTACTGCACCACAAGCCTAATCAAACAAATGATTTATGATTTCAAAGTTGGCCACAGGGGGCTGTCATCTTGTAACTTTGTTATACATCTTTGTCTGACACTGGCACTGCACATGCTCAGTATGGTCTGTGCTGCTTAGGGATCGTCATAAATGATCAAGAAACAAAGCTGCTTGAGGTCTGCATGGCTGGTAAGTAAGGCAGGGGCTCCCCCTGCTGTATATAAGTATGATTGTTTCCCTGCCAGAAGTTAGGGACCGTCTGACAATTCCTATCCACAGCACTAAATGAAGGGAGAATTTCACAAAGATGGCAACAATATGTTGTACCTTTAATGGATGTGTTCAATTATCTTATAGAATTTATCCATTTTTTGTGCAATTATGGCTGCAATTATAGACACGCCCTTACCTATATATGGGTGTGTCCGAAACATTTGTTAATAGTGGTACAAGCTGGACTGATTATATCCAGCTTTTAACAATGCACGTTCTCTTCCATAACTGTTTTCCCAGCAAATAATGATGTGCAAATATATCATTAACCCAGACGCTCGCTTTCCAAGTCAAAAAACTTTCAGCAACCAATTCTGAAACTTGCTTTCCCGGAACCCATTAAAAATGTTTCTCTCTCAAATGTCAAATGGGTCAGAGCTAATAATATGACTTTACAAATTACTAAATAATGGTGCGGTGCTTTCATGCCATCGTTTCCCCTGTTTATATACTGTATAAATAGCTCTGGGGAATAGGACCATTGATATCACCTTGGTGATCGGAGTTGTTATGGACTTATGCCTCAGAACTAATTTCCAGCTCCGAAGAACTGGCACAGAACTACCGACAACATTATGGGTTCAGCGCGAGGAACATGAAGTTGTCACTTTTTATCAAATCCATTTTAACCCGTAGAACTTCCTCTGCACATTGGCATTTATTTTTTTTATGTTGTATATTTATCTAACGTCCATTACTTTCTCTGTGACTCTTTATCTGTATAAAACATTCGTGGGGTTCCAAAGGTGTAAAACTATGCAAGTTGGATTATTTCAATAATTTTTCAAACTTTGCCTATTTATACAAACATCAGCATTGGATTATAGAGCTCATTTAAAACCACAGTTGTGCAAAAATGAACAAGGTTATTGTGCAAAGTGAAGCCATTCATTAAAGGAATTGTTCAGTATAAAAATAAAAACTGGGTAAATAGAAGATAGGCTGTGCAAAATAAAAATTTTTTTCAAAATAGTTAGTCAGGGAAAAATGTAATGTATAAAGCCTGGAGTGACTGTAAGTCTAAAATAACAGAACACTACTTCCTGCTTTTCAGCTCTCTTTTGTTTACACTGACTGGTTACCCTGGTTACCAGGCAGTAACCAATCAGTGAATTGAGGGAGGGCCACATTGGTCATAACTGTTGCTTTTGAATCTGAGCTGAATGCTGAGGATCAATTGCAAACTCACTGAACAGTTATGTCCCATGTGGCCCCCCTTCAAGTCTCTGAAAAGCAGGATGTTGTGTTGTATTCTGTCATGTTAGACATCCAGTCACTCCAGCCTTTATTCATTACATTTTTGGCTAACTAACTACATTAGAAACATTTTTTATTTTGCACAGCCTGTCTATTTACCCAGTTTTTATTTTTACCCTGAACTGTTCCTTTAAAGGGGCTTCTGTCCAGAGCCACTCCTCACACTTCCATATCATTGCAGTCAGCACTGTTATTTGTTGTTTTCATTGTGCCTCCTACAAATTGTGTGCAAGTGCACCAGTTAACAAAGCATTGTGATTTACTTCCAAAAATTGCACTTTGCACTTTGCACACTGCACTTGTAAATGAGCCTTACATCTGTAACACATGCTGCCTCCATAATGACTATTTCAGTACCAGAGACAGCGCCTATGATGGCCCAATGCAAATATGGCCCTCCAGATTGAAAACTTGACAATTAGGGGTAGATTTATCAAAGGTTGAACTTCAAAGTTAAAATACTTTGACCAGTCAGTGTTTTTTCAAAATGAAATGGGCCACTTTCAACCAAATAGGTGCTTTTTCATTCGAATTCGAATTGTTCGAATCAACCGATTCAAAGATTTCTCAGAAAAAACTTTGACTTCTCAAACTTAGCCAAAATACTTTGTATCGGTTATAGGAGGTCCCCCATAAGCTAAAACAGCAATTTGGCAGGTTTAAGGTGGCAAATAGTCGAGGTTGAAGTTTAAAGATACAGTGCTTCAATATTCAAATAGTAGAATTTTTTGAATTCAAATCTAGTTTTGGCCTATTCCATAGTCAAAGTACCCCAAAATTACATAAAAATTTTCACTTCTCCCTCTTCTGCCACTTAAAGGAGAATTCAACCTTTAATAGAAAAAACACCCCTGGGTAGATCCCCCTCCCTCCTCCCCCTGGGAAAATGCCCCCAAATCTTTACTTACCCCTCTGTGAAGATTCGGGCCAGGGGAGTTCATCTTCTTTCTTCGTTTTTTTCGGAATCAGAAGGCATTTTAGGCACAAGTTTGAGTAAATGTCCTGTCCCAAACAACTGTGCATGAACCGAAAGTCATAAAATTTCCAAATAATTTTCAGAATACCTGGATACCAGGTGACTCCCAGGTATCCAGTCTGACCCTGTTAGTAGCAGTGGTGGGTGATTGCCTCCCAGTCGCACAGCTGGATTTATTTGAACCCCTCTCGTTGTTCACCTTTGAGTTACTAATCATACTTTTAGTATAATTTAGAGCAGTGATCCCCAACAAGTAGCTTGTGAGCAACATGTTGCTCATCAACCCCTTGGATGTTGCTCCCAGTGAACTCATAGCAGGTGCCTATTTTTTCAATTCTTGGCTAGGAGGCAAGTTTTGGTAGTATAAAACAAGGTGCACTGCCAAACAGGGTCTCAATGTAGGCTGACAATCCACATTGGAGCACTAAATGGCCAATCACAGCCGTTATTTGGCACCCGAACAACATTTTTCATGCTTGTGTTGCTCAGTGTTGGACTGGGATGCCAGGGGCCCACTAGAAACCCTTAGGCTGAGGGCCCACTTTCCAAACTATTATACCTCCTCGCCTCATTCAACCTCATTATTCTCCTAGTTTCTTTTTTCTACATACTGTACTATATTCTAGTAGTTAGTTCTAGTTCCCACAAATAAATAGGGAATGACCATGAAATAGGCCAAATGGTTAGAAACAAGAGGCCCACTGACACCTGGGCCCACCGGGAGTTTTCCTGGTATCCCAGTGGGCCAGTCCAACACTGGTGTTGCTCCACAACTCCATTTACTTCTAAATTTTGCTCACAGGTTCAGAAGGTCTGGGAACCCTGATCTAGAAGGCAAATAATTGAAAAACTGTAAAAAAATAAGTAGTGAAGACCAATTGAGAAGTTGCTTATAATTGGCCTTTCAATAGCATACAAAATATTAACTAAAAGGTGAGCCACCCCTTTAACATTTCTCAGCTCCTGCTAAATTATACCATTGATTCACTCTTTTATTTCTTTAATTTCACAGGCTATTTGCACAAAGGAAGATTTCTTAGAAGGTGTAAGCTGTCTAAATCTCAGAAATCGATAGGACTTGAGCGCTTCTGAGAAATGAATCTTAATTAAAATGCAAAGAGACGGATTTCTTTAATTAAAAGCGCAGCAGATGGTGGTGGGAAGGCACAAAGCGCAAGCTCATAAAAAAGCCATCCCTTTTCAAAGAAAAAGAATGGCAAAGAAGTGAAGATGTAACAAAAATAAATAACTGATTGTTGGGAAATAAACAGAGGTCTGTTGGAAAATAAACTCCTACTGGGAAGCTTGTTAACCCTTTAGGTCTATGTTAGTCTTTTAAAGGTTGAGGTTCAATGACAGCTGGAGGCTGCAGGTTGACCAGCCATGATACTGATACCATTTTGCCTTACAATACACATTCACCCCCTATGAACCAGTTCCCCTAATGTCTTGTCTTACTATAAACATTATGCCATAGATGCAGCCCCCTTCCCCTATCACCATCTTGTTTTATTCTAATCCAATGATTCTTGACCTATGATTTTGGATCTGAAATTGGGGCTCAATGCAGTTTAGGGACCTTTGGAGGAGCAATGACATAGGCACAAAGGAAGCAAATCTGGTAGCCACAGAAACCCCAGGTCTTGGTCTTCTGTAAGGGGCTAGCACAGTGGTCCTCAAACTTGGCCCTCCAGCTGTTAAGGAACTACAAGTCCCACAATGCATTTGCCTGACTGTGGCTGTCAGACTCCATCATTGCATTGTGGGACTTGTAGTTCCTTAACAGCTGGAGGGCCAAGTTTGAGGACCACTGGGCTAGCAGATGACCCATGTCCCACAATTTAGGCCAGATTGTGTGCCCATGAAAAAATTGTGGGGGACTGGACCCCTAAAGTTACACCACTGAAGAGGAAAGTCTTGTGATGCAAACAAAAGTTATAACAAAAGTTATTAAAAGTTATTGGTGGCCAGGGCTCCCTTATAGGTTAAAAAAAAATTGGGGCCACAAAGATTATTTTTATAAAAAACTTTTGCGCCAGGGCCTCCTTACAAGTTAAAAAAATCGGGGCCCCAGAAAATATTTTTTTAAATAATCAGTGGTGGCAGGGCCCCCCTTACAAGTTAAAAAAAATTAGGGCCCAAAAGATTATTTTCATAAAAAACTTTTACGCCAGGGCCCCCTTACAAGTTAAAAAAAATTGGGGCCCCAAAAATATTTTTTAAAAAATTGGTGGCAGGGGTCTATAGAGCATTAAAATAAAAACATTGGGGACCAGGGGATTAAAAAAAAAAAAAAAAAAACCCACATTGGTGTCAGTAGAATTGAACTTGTGGCTTCAGGACTTCAGTTATAGCTGTTTTAATGACATCGGGTATTTTCGCAGCTTCAGGACTTCAGCTTCGGCTCCATTCGTGACTTCGTTAATTTCCGTCACTTCAGAACTTTGTGTTGGCTCCTTCGTGACCGATTCAGGACTTCGGCGCTTCCACAATAACCAGCGCTGGTAAGGGGGGCCCGGCTCTTCAAAAGCTGCAGTACGGCCGGGCCCCCCTTCAGTCCCAGACCTGGGACACTTGTCCCCCCTGTCTCCCCCTGATGGCGGCCCTGTCTGTAGTTACACCTCTGGAATAAATCAGTTGTTTCCAAGTAGAGTGTGATACATATTTATATATTAAATATAGAACATCCCCATTTCAAGGAATATGGTCTTTCTAGGCTGGTAAATTGGGTGTGTTAACCTTTTGGGAGGATCAAACCTTCCCAAGGATGAAGCTCATGTAGGCAGAATATTGAGAGTGTATGAAATGCAGATGTCGTGCTGCATATGGAAAGCACCAACTATAATACGTGTTTGCCAAACTTCCCTTTATTGGCATCACCAGGAAATGGGGAAAAAAATAATTTCACTTTCAGATCAGTAATGGGCTTACTCAGATATTGACTGGGCTACAGTGAAAAATCGAGCACCGCATTAGCCTGTGAATATGACCTGAAGCTGTCTGAGCTCCCCTTTCTCTTTTTAATGAAGTTTTCATCACTGCTTTGTGCCTATAAATACATTTATAGCAAAACCAGTAAAAATGGGTCTTATGGTTGGATAACTTGCAGGACAATGCTGGTGATGATATTTTTAGCAACAGCTGGAGGGCCTAAGATTGCATATCCATGGCACGTCCTGTTTCTCTATTAGCAGTTATTATAGTGCGTTATCATAAATTACCATTCGCTGTTAATGGATATTTAAGTATGTTACAGAATTATCTCTAGAATTGAGTTATGTTGCTTTGGAAACTGGGACCTAAAGAAAACAATTGGACGTCCTACCAACACAAAGAGGCCCCTTTGTAACAGGATATGAATGTAATTAGAGCAAATTATATGATCCCTTTTTGATAAATAATTCTTTAACCATTCATCCCTATGCCTGGTAATGGAACCGCTCCTGCCACATACAGTATAGAAATATAAGGGTAGCACATAATACAAGATAAGGCTAGATGAGCAAAGAAAAGATAATGAAAATAATGGTGCAATAATCTGAAAATAAATACTATGCAATGATGTAATAAATTGAAGACAAGTGCCTAATGATGGTAAATGAGCCTTGTCTGTTCGGATTAAAAAGAAATGTGGCTTTGATGTGCTCTGAATCTTCTCTTCTGCAGGTTAGAACATAGACATTTTAGATCACTGATCTTGGCAGTCAAATGCCCATCCCGACCAACAGGCGCTTCCCATTCATTTTAATATAAAATGTACTGCTAATGGCAGCCAGGAAGCCTGAAATAGCTCTGAAATGTCTTCTCTGGCCATACCTGCAGTCTTACTCTAACAAGCTTTCCTCAACTTATTGTCACAAAATCTAGTACTTTCTACTAGATCTAAGTGAATTCGGGGTCTTCTGCTGGAAATATATTTTAAAATGAGTAATTTTAAAACATTTGGGTTGCTCTGTGTTCATAGAACACAGATATTGGCTTAAATCTTGAGCAATGGAAGGGGGACTTAGCCTGAAGGCCAGTTAAACTGAGAATTGGGGGAAATGGCCATTAGCCATAAACTTGGTCATCAATGTTTGGTCAGAAATTCTCCTGTGACCCTCCAACCATAGTTTCCCCTATAGTTTTTTTTCTGTGCACTAAACCCCTTGCTCTGCATTTTCTTTCACTTCTTAGTGAAACCTACAGACTCCCTTCAGATACTATGTTTAAACTCTGTACCTGCTGTATCAACATGGGCAGGGGTCCCCAACTTTTTTTTACCCATGTGCCACATTCAGATGTTAAAAGGCCCCTACGTGGACTGGCAGTCTACAGGAGACTCTGTTTGCCAGTAAACCTGGTTTTTATACAACCAAAACTTGCCTCCAAGCCCAGAATTCAAGAATAAGCCCTTGCTTTGAGGCCACTGGAAGCATCCAAGGAGTTGGTGAGCAACATGTTGCTCAAGAGCCACTGATTGGGAATCACTAGGGTCAGTTTCACGAGGAGCCAGTTAACATGTCTATTTGTTTTTAGACCATGGGAGATAACCAACGTAGGCAAGTGAAGAACATATGAACTTCCAGATCATGCCCTGGCTGAAGTGAAACTCAGGCCTCAGCCCTGAACGGCAGTAGTGCTACCTACTAAGTCACAGGGTCGCTAGCATATTCTTGAAAGTGATGTAAACAAGCTTACATAAACTGTAGTGTGTTTTGTTTAGCCTGATGTTATTCAGGATTTGCAGCCCAACTTTAAAATTTCAAAATATCTCAACATGCCCATGTTTTTGTTGAAATGAGACAGACGTGTTAAATATTTAAGCACAACAGCATCTGGCGATCATCAGTCTCCTATCTGCTAGTAATAAAAATAAAATCAGACAATACAGACACTATACATTTTATAAAGGATTATTTTTGATGCATTCCTTATTATAGAACAGTGTCATATGGTGTCCTGCATTAACTTTTATTTAGTGAACACCAAAACAGGTTTTGAGGGCACCAGTCATCTAAATAAATATGTAATTGTTAGGTTTTCCAACATAGGTTGACCTTTAATATGCAGAACTTTGCACTGCCTGTATACAAATACTGCTTGGGGGGCAGAACTCTCAGTTGATGATCCAGTGTTATTAAACATACTGTATACCTCCTGGTAAACGTGACTTTAATCTGCATTTTTATATATGGCTTTGAATGAAGGTGGTTGCTACAATCATCTTTATATGGCAGCTAACTTGTTTATGAAGATGGGTTACAAATAAAAGGTCTGGAAAATTGGGACATATTCAATTCCATGAGAGCACGTGTCTCATGGTTTATCTCATGAAAACTCAATACATATCTATGGGGAAAATTTGAAAGAGATAGGAAATAGGTTTTTCTCACTCAACTGAATCTGGCCCATTGGTTGAAAAATTATTTTATTATAATAATATAATATGTGGATCTCTGGCTTCCATCATGCTTGTACAACTATGGAGCCTGATATTCAGAATGCTTGGTACATAGGATTTTCTGGATAAAGGAACTTTCCCTAATTTGGATCCCCATCTACTAATAAATCATTAAAAAGTCTACTAATAAATCATTTAAACTTTAATCATTTAAACTTTAAATAAACCCAATAGGGCTAGTTTAACTTCATAAGCCTTACTTATATTTTAGGATCAAGTACAAGCTACTATTTTCTTACTACAGAAATTTTTTTGAATTATTGGACTAAAATGGAGTCTATGGGAGATTGTAATTGGGAGCTTTTTGGATAAGGGGTTTCTGGATAACAGATCCCATACCTGTATATGCCAGTTGCTAAAGGTATGGCTAACGAGGTGGAGGAATGGATGGGGCTGCGTCCATGTGCATAGTGCATAAGAGAACATAATAACATAGTAAGTTAGTAAAATTCAACATTTTAACTCTATTTTAACATGCCTAACTGCTAGTTGATCCAGAGGAAGGCAAAAAAAAACCCATCTGAAGCCTCTCCAATTTGCCTCAGAGGGGGAAAATATTCCTTCCTAACTCCAAAATTACTAGTCCCTGGATCAACTTGAGCTTGAGCTACTGTATCTTCCATAACCCTGTATTCCCTCACTTGCTAAACACCATCCAACCACTTCTTAAAGCTATCTAAGCTATCTCATGTAAGGAGGATACACACAATATTGAATGTATTACACAGAGAACTTTACCTTTGAGCAGGACTGGACTGAGAATCAAAATAGGCCCTGGCATTTCAGGTACACAGAGGCCCAATCAGCCCACATAGAGGCCCAAACAGTCCCCACCAGCCCACTAAATACTGACTTTCTATGGCACCTTATAGCAGCCCATCTGGCATTTGCCCTAACCCACAGATTGCCAGTCCGGGCCTGCCTTTGAGTATTCTTTTATGTATGATTGTATACTTGTATTTATCAGCTTCCACATGGCACATGTCCTGGTTCAGGTAGGCTTGTGAGAATTAGAAAGAAAGTTATTATCCTTTTATGCATTACTTGTTATAAATGTCTACAACTCGCAATGTTCTAATCTGCAATTTAAAATGTCTGTTATGTAAAAAAATTCCATTTGACACATGTAAAATTGCCTGCATGATTCAAGCTTCTACCTCAAATTCAGTCTGGATACGATCACAAATCATTTTGCCTCTTGATATTTAAACAGATGAGCCTAGAGATATAAAAAGCTTGTCTGAGATTGCTCGTTGCTCTACATAGAATTCCAGAAAGAACCATGAAACCCACAGTCATTAACTTGAATTAATCATCTTCAGCCCTCTTCATTTTTAATCTTCAGTAAATGTTTATCTCCTTTTCTATTTCCATACCCTCTTCACACATCTTTTTCAGCTACTACAGTGTACTCCAGTTTGCCAATTAAATGAGCAGGAATGTTTGCTTGCGCAATGTGAAATAGTTTCAAGAGAAGATTTGAAGAATCTGAAGATTCCCGGAGGCCAATTTATTGGATAAGCTTTGGGAAATATTTACTCTTTGTGACTGAGACATGGTTGTAGCCAGTTGGAAATTCTGAGATCCTGCTGTGAGGTTTAAAGTGGACCCGTCACCTCCAAAAAATATTCAAAATCCTATTTTATCACATTAGTCAAGCAAAATTTACATTAATTACACTATATAAATTATTTTAATCTTGTTTTCTTCAGTCTGGGAATTCATAATTATATCAAGCAGGCAGGAGCCATTTTGTGGACACAGTTATTAAGACAAGCCTTGTATCATCTCAGAATCTTGTTTGTGCACCAGAATGGGGGACCCGATGTCTATCCCCATGTCCTGGCTACACAATTAAATGGTTAAGAGAACTGGGGGAATGTGTGGGGAGCAGTGACATCTAGGAAGTGCTGAATGGAAAGTGAAAGTAATTATCTGCCCCGCCTCTATGCCTAAGGCATAGAGGAGTGGCAGACAATATTTGATTGACAGCTGAGATTTTTAAACGAGCTTAAAACAGCTATGACTGCTTTAATAAAAATTTGAAATTGGATTTCATATTTAATTTGAAAAGGACTTTTATTATACAGATGTTTGTGTCTGGGTGACAGGTCCATTTTTCTTGCACACATCTATTGGGCATGGTTGCTGTAGTATTTAATAGTGACCCTTTAAGCCTTTATCTTTATGTCTTCCATGAAACAGAAAATAACCCTGTTACTATCACATACAATAAAACATAATTAAATATTAGAAGGAGAAAAACCAAAGATCCAACTAGCAGCATTCAGTTCAATAAATTGACAGTCTTCAGGATTTTTTAAATTTGCTATGGTGGTCTATGATGCATAATTATCTGGTTTCCACATTATGGTGCAAATTTATTCAAATTCAAATACATTTTCTGCCACCACTCACGAAAATCACAGATGAAAATCATGAATTTGAATATTTTCAAATATGATATTTTCAGAATTAAAATTTTCAATCCTAAATCCTGGAGAGCGTCAGCTTCTATTTAAGTTGATGGGAGGTGTATTTTCAACATTCAATAACAAATCATTTCATCACAAACGTTTGTTTTTTTTAGAGTTGAATTTTTAAAAAGTGAATGGAGTTACGTGACTTTTGTTTTTTTTCGTGCGCAATAACATGATCCTGCTTTTTCAGTTTTAGTTTTTTTGTAAACAGTTGAGGGAAAACACCTGAATTTTGGGTTTCACAAAAGTTTTTTTTCAAAAATGTGTAAATTGGCCTCTAATTACTATGGCCAATATCTGGAATTTAAGCTTTGATTTTTGTGTTGTCCATTACTACAAGCATGATATATCCTTAGCCTGGACTAGTCACTAGCACTTTGTTCAGTACAGTATCTTAAAATTAAGGTAGCCATTGTGTGTTTGTGTTATTCTTCTCTCCATGATGCTTTTATACTTATTACAGTTTCAACAAATTGTTGTTTAAAATAGGGATGCACTGAATCCAGGATTCGGTTCGTCATTCGGCCTTTATCAGCAGGATTCGGATTCGGCCGAATCCTTCTGCCTGGCCGAACCGAATCCGAATCCTAATTTGCATATGCAAATTAGGGCCAGGGAGCTAAATAACGTGACTTTTTGGCACAAAACAAGGAAGTTAAAAATGTTTTCCCCTTCCCACCCATAATTTGCATATGCAAATTAGGGTTCGGATTCGGTTCGGTATTCGGCCAAATCTTTCGGGAAGGATTCGGGGGTTCGGCCGAATCCAAAATAGTGGATTCGGTGCATCCCTAGTTTAAAATAAAACCTAATTAGAAATGTGGTGCATTTTACCGATAATTCCTAATCAAACTGTGAAGCCAAGATGGTATCAGGTCTTTCCATCTGGCATCCTTGGTAGGTCAGTCATTGGTAGGGTCAATCCTCAGCCTATAAAGTCACAGACTTCTTGAGAGAGACAGACTCCTTGGAGCTAAAGCTGAAGGTCACTGTGGCCTAACATCTACGTGTAGGGTGACCAATAACAGAAACTCATTTACTCAAGTTGCTGCAGTATTGATGGGCTAAATCTTTGTGGTTGCCTACTAGCATCTGTATTGGGTCTTCCACTGACCAGTCTAAGGGCCACTCTTTTATAATTCTTTTAACACTACAGATGCTTTATAAGAGACAGTTAGAAATGCATTAAGTTTTTAGTCTACGAAATATACCAGTATGCATTTGCTATACTGATAAATTAGGATGCTGTAACTGAGAAATATTCAACAGATCTCCACTGGGGGTTTTTAGCATTCCATAGGGTACATGTATTTCCAATTACAAAAAAACAAACCTAATTTATAATTAAGACCTGCCGTATTTGCACTAGATTTGATACCTTCGTTGACCACTGAAGCCTGATCTAAGGGGGCTGCTTTGAAGGCTGAATCTTTAACTATACAAGATGTACTTTTGACCTTGTACTAGCATTATTCCTAGTTTAAGCCTTATGTTTTCTTACTTTCTCTCTCTGTCCATACACCCAATAAGAACTGCAGATTTTTCTTGATCACTGTAAAAAACAAAACACTGTTTCCACCTTATTTCTTCGAATCCCCACTGATTAGGCTCACGTATTCTGTAGAGCCTAGTATTCCAATTCAAGCAATCCCAATATGGCCAGCACATTTTATTTAATGCCACAATAAGGGAAATTCAATTGAGGGTGCCAATATGTTAGGAACTTCCCAGGGAATTCTATCTATATTTTTTCAAAAAAGCAATGCAGTGCTGCCATCTTCCCTACCTTCCCCAGGCCTCTATAAAGCAAATCCAAACATTTTATAATACTGCACATATGAAAGCAGAAGTCTGTTAGGCACCCCCTATGACATTGCATTGCCTTGTCTTTTAAATGAGAACTTCCAACCTCCAAATCAACTAATCTTTTCAGGGTGGAAGAGTCATGTTCAATAGGCTGGGCAGGGGTGTCTGGGGAACAGGAAGCTTGCAAGGGGGGGGGGGGGTCACAGGTGACACATGATTTAATCTAGGGGTTGAACCAAAAAAATCTTTTGCAGGGGGAATCTGGACCACAAAAATGACTCCAGTTCAGGTGTATTGTTCTTGTTTTCTGAGTTGTGAGCAGTCAGGCCCAAACCAAAGAATAATTTACTTGTGGGGAAGAATAATTCACCTTGGAGACCCTTGCATATCACTTAAATTCTCACAACTGCCAAAACACACAAAATATTGACTTCTATGGTAAAAAGAAATTGGTCATTCTTGACTAACGTCAAATATACAACTTGCAGGACTACTTCCACTGATGTCCTCATTGGTTTGAATAGATCGCAGCAGGTTACAGCATGTGACCTTTTTTGTCGAGAAATTACAGTGTTTACTTGTAGGTCCCTCCCTGTATATGTGCTTCTCATTCATATATGAATATGGTTGGTTACTAAGATGCACTTTTCTATGAGTGAAGATAACATGACCTTGAGCACCATCGGATCTCTGGAATATAATCCATCCCATGAGCTATAATTAATAAATGATCACTGACTCATCTGTAAATCTTTCTTTGCTCATATGCATATTTCTTACCAAATCCTAGTTATTTCCAGGCAGGCTTTCTGCCAGTAGTAGATCAGTATAGGCTCCCGCACACCTTTATTCAAATCAATAAATGTTACCTGGTGCTCAAAAAGGTAGAGGCTCGGCCACCTCACATACTGACCTGGCTTTCTGCCAGGTCAGTTGACATTAGGGATCCACCGAATCCAGGATTCGGTTCGGGATTCAGCCTTTTTCAGCAGGATTCGGATTCGGCCAAATCCTTCTGCCTGGCCGAACCGAATCCTGATTTGCATATGCAAATTATGGCCAGGGAGGGAAATCATGTGACTTTTTGGCACAAAACAAGTAAGTAAAAATTGTTTTCCCCTCCCCACCCCTCATTTGCATATGCTCGGTATTCATCCAAATCTTTCGGGAAGGATTCGGGGTTTGGCCGAATCCAAAATAGTGGATTTGGTGCATCCCTAGTTGACATACGAGCCTAAATCTTATCTCTAATTTCAATAATACAAGAAAAGAAATAGACGTTTGTAAGAAGAGATAGCAAAAAATAAGGCAGTAGGCGCACACTCCAAACTTTAGAAAAATAACTCACGTGAGTGCGAGGTGCAGATCCAAGGGGAGGCTACCCACAGTTAGACTCCAGGGGTGATCACATGGAATAAGAAATTATAGATCGCACACTCAAAAGTATAAAGTAACAAAAATGTTTATTGTTCCATGCCAGTCACTCAAAAAGTATCATGGCATATTTGCCCAACGCGTTTCGACCAGTCTAGGTCTTCATCAGGGGCACAAGACAGAAAAATCATAAATACAAAAAGCAAAAAGCAAAAAAAGGCCTTTTTTTGCTTTTTGCTTTTTGTATTTATGATTTTTCTGTCTTGTGCCCCTGATGAAGACCTAGACTGGTCGAAACGCGTTGGGCAAATATGCCATGATACTTTTTGAGTGACTGGCATGGAACAATAAACATTTTTGTTACTTTATACTTTTGAGTGTTTGTAAGAAGAGAGGCAGATATAAATAACTTGTATAGTGGACATTTATATCATTGTTTCATGCAAAGATGCCCATATGTCTCATGTGCATTCTTCTTTTTGGTTCATAGATCTGTGGGTGAATGAAGCACCAAAGAGATAACTGTATTGTATTGTAGTGATAATAGTAACATAGTAAGTTATGTTGAAAAAAGATACACGTCTATCAAGTTCAACCTTTCAACTGTATTTTAACCTGCCTAACTGCCCAATTTACCTCAGAGGGGGAAAAATTCCTTCCTGACTCCAAGATGCAATGGGACCAGTCCCTGGATCAACTTGTATAATGCGCCATCTTCCATAACCCTGTATTCCCTCACTTGCTAAACATCATCCAACCCCTTCCTAAAGCTATCTAATGTATCAGTCTGTACCATTGATTCAATATTACCACTTCAAGGGGAACACAATCTTCTCCATGAATTTCCAGATTAAAGGACAATGTAAGGCTCTGATGGAGGACGACAATTTGTTAGTTACCTCCCTTAGTTATCATTGCTAATCAATTTAGATTTCCTTGATTTTGCATGCAGGACAGCTGCATGGGACAAAAGAAAAGATGAAGGATTGGTTCCCAATAGAATTTAACAAATATAATATAAGCGAGAAGAGAAGTTCCAGTCTGTGAGGCCTAACAAATTTGCAGCCCCCAGTGAGTAACCATTTTCTGTCCTTTAATACAGTTCGTTAATCTCCTCCTGAACTGCTTTATAGATTGAAAAAGTTCATGATTACACCATCAACCATCAGGATCAGCAGAAATCTCTGTGTCATGTTGGGTTGTACCACTTTTGGTTACTTGAGGGAAAGGTCAGTTTTCCCTTACTTCTGGGCCTCTCAGTACAAAGAATGGTAAATTCTGCATGCTGGTAGTGATGGGCGAATCTCCCGCGTTCCGCTTCGCCGAAAAATTCACGAATTTCCAGAGAAATTAGCGAATTGGCGAAAAATTTGCGAAACGAGTAGCACGTCGTTTTTGACACGCGTCGCGTCAAACGCGGCGCGTTGTTTCCGACGCGCGTCGCGTCGTTTTCGGCGCGTCGCGTCAAACACGAAGCGCAACTCGTTTTTTTAGGCGAATTTTTTCGGCGGCGAATTTTTGCTGCCGTTTCGCGAATCGCGCGAATTCGCCCCTGGCAAATAAATTCGCCCATCACTACATGCTGGTTGATATGGGTTACTGTACCTGGGCAAACTGAGTGCCTTTTATTACATAACCCCCTTTAAAAGTAGTCTAAACACACATCACAAACACAATGTACATTACCTGGCCCCAGGTGTTGTCTAATTACATTACAGTGGGGGAACGGACCCTTCCTTTATTAATTTAGAATTGATTTAAATGAAAACAAATAGAGGCTATGGTTCCAACTAAATTGCACTAATGACATGTTGAATCTTTTTTTTTGCAGGCAGATGAAGCTGCACTAAATATTTTTTTCCTTTTCCTTGTACCCAGTCTTGAACCTTACTTTGACCTTGACCTTGACTTGCTTTAAACTTGCCATGTCCTCCTTGCCTTGTCCTGCATTAACATTGCCTTGACCTTGCCCTAGCTTATCTAACCTTGTTCCTGCTTTCCAGTCCTCCTACTTTCCAGTCCTCCTGCTATTCATTCCTCCTGCTAACCAGTCCTCCTGCCATCCAGTCCTCCTGCTATCCAGCCTCCATCCTGTTCTGAGCTAAACCTGCTCTGTTCTGTCTTGATCTGACATGTCGCCCAGACTGTCCTGCTCCAGGTCCTGTCCTGTTCTGATCTACACCTGCTCTGTTCTATCCTGTTCTGATCTACACCTGCTCTGTTCTATCCTGTTCTGATCTACACCTGCTCTGTTCTATCCTGTTCTGATCTTCACCTGCTCCATCCTGTCCTGTCTTGTTATGACCTACACCTGCTCCTTCCTTTCCTGTTATTTGCCCACTCTGTCCTGTTCCACCGTGTACCCTTTCCACCCTGAAGACACTACGCCCTTGTCACCCTGGTTCTGCCCTTTCCCTGTCCGTGTCCATGGGCATGGCCAGTTCTTGCCTGAAGGACTCACCTTCCTCCTCTGCCTCCACAGCGCCCCCTACCTCACCCTCTAATGCTGAGTAGGGGAGCATTTTCCAGCAGCAAAATATGACTAAAACTACGGGACACAATATGAAGGGAAAAACAGCAAAAACTTCTCTACAGAAAGGCTGAGAAATATATGGAGCACCTTCGCTGCAGAAGTGTTGGGCACTAACTCAGTGATGGAATGCTAACATGCGTGGGATGGACACATAACAATTATAATGAACTAAAACTAGAACTAAATGCTTAATTGGCTGATGAGATGGACCATCTGTTTTTTTCTGCCATCAAATACTGTTTCTTTAGTGATTCTTATTAGCGTTGACAGATAAGTAAACAAATAAAGCAAGAGAAAGCCAAAACACAATGGTGTTGAAGGGGAACTATTATATAAGAAAAATGAAGGAGACAATGTTGTAGTTAAGAGAAACACATAATTATCAAAAATATAATTCAAACTTTCTTAGTGTTATTCATTTTAACAGCAGCTTGGTCGACTGATCTTTAGCTTAGTAACTGGGAAGTGGGCTTAGCCCCAACACTATGTTTTTGCACACGGCACATGTTTGGCTACATTTTGTTTGGTGGTGAAAATGTTAACTTTTCCTAATCTGGAGTGCAGAGAAGTGGTCTCTCTATTGCTTTGGCTGGCTGCCCAGTAACTTGGTCGATATGTTTACTCTTAGTGAGAGTGTCCCTGCAGAAGCTGCATTATCAGCCTTCCATCTTGCCAACCATCTTCTATCTCTATAAAGCACAAGCTCTTTAGTTCAAAGTAGATAGGACATCCAGGCCCATAATAGCTGCTGTCCTCAAACATCACAGCAATTTACCATGCGATTTCACTCTGACATCTGTCTCTGCTTTCCTTGTACACATATTATGGATACCCACCCACCTCCTCCATCAGTCATTAGTCCTCCCACATCAGAACTCAAGCCTCCACCAGCCATCCATCATAATCTTCTTTCATTCCTCCTCTATACTCCCTCAGCCAGCTTCCATAGGCCAGTAGTCCCCCTCTATTTCTTCTCAGCGGTCCTCTACTTGCCTTCATGCCTCCTCCATAAACTACTCTCAGCTTTCCATAAGCATTTAATCCTCCATCATATACAGTTAATGTGAAGAAGGTCCACTGGAGAGCAAGTCTGATTCAATGTTGTGTTTAATTGAAGATGCATAAGCACTACATGTTTCGGACCTCTAGGGTCCTTCCCCTGGTGCAGCCCTAGAGGTCCGAAACATGTAGTGCTTATGCATCTTCAATAAACACAACACTGAATCAGACTTGCTCTCCAGTGGACCTTCTTCATATTACCTGTATGTTTATGTGGACCTGGCAAACCCCACCGCTGTAAGATTGAGCACCCGACACTGCTGTACTAAGGTGATCTCTGATCTTTATGTTTTGTACCTTAATCCTCCATCATACCCTTCTAGTCCTCCTCTGTCCTCATTTAGTCACTCTGTCAGTCTTCTTTCAATCCTTCTCCATCCTTCTTCTAATCTCAGCCTTCCTCCATCAGTGTTTAAATCTTATATCTTCCTATATCCTCTTCTGTCCTCAGCCACCTTCTATCAGCCTTCAGTCTTCTTCCAGCCCATCTCCATTTGACTCCATCAGACTTTAAAATAATAATTTCTGTCTCTTGACCTACCTGACTCTCCCCTTCCCTCTAAAGAACCATATAAATAAGAATATTGTTGCCCACACTGAATTACCAGGAGTAAACATGCCAAAAAGAATCATCACCAATTCTTTCAACAACCTCATTTAATTGTTTACCATCCCTTTAGACTGTTAGAGACCTCTAATCCTACTATTTTATTATGTGATATGTGTTCTTTATTTAAGTAACCTGTTTCTTATAAAAAAAAAATATTGTGCAGCACTGCTTAATATTCTGCTGCTATATGAGCAAATGATAACGACGATAGAGAAAATGCTTCCACATGTCTAATGATTTTAACATTAATTTTGTATTCCATGATGATTCCCCTTTAAGTGAAACAAACAAATTAATTGGCTTCAATAAAATAAAACCTGAGATGTTTAAAAATAACATATTATGAGATGATAGTATACTCTTCATGGATTAATTCAATTAAATCTCCAATTATTACTGTACTTCCTACTGGTCTAGATAAAATGGATGTTAGGCCAAAAAGGGCAGGATGACTTAGTAACGTATTACTGTGCCCACACACTGATTTACTTCATTTATGTCCATGATTTCATTAAAGGCAAAAGGCCTCTCCACACATTTTATTAACACATTTTTATAGGCTGTCACAGATATTTTCAAAGAAGTCTGAGCCATTTATCTATTGATTAAATATGCAACTAATCACTAAGGCATAATGTGAACAAAATGCAAATTATGGAGACAGTCCTGTAGAGGGTCAAATGGGCACCCAAATAACAGTGGTGGTTGAAAAGGGACATATATAAAGTTTGAAATTGCCTTAAATGGCAAGTCACTATAGATCATATCTGATCCATGTCTGCGTTATAAATGAGCATTGGGGGTGTCCAAACTGTACTTCCCCCAGAAACTCAGTAAGATATACAGTAAGTCACCAATCACAGTTCTGCACCCACACAGGGAAAGATGAACTGCAGTTCCCTTTCAGGTCTGCCTAGCTGCTGGTTTCCCTCCTACTAAACGGCATTAGCTGGACTGGAACTGCATGAAGTCTGCCAATGTACCACCTATTAGTAAACAAAGTGCATCAATTAACATTTTTAAATTTGGTCAGAACATCAGAGATCCAGCAGAATTACAGGATGGTGTTCTGAAACTGAATCCAAACCTACCATACTTGCCTATATGGTTCAAGCAGCATGGTCAAAGCTGGCCCAGTTGCCTTACCAAATACGGGCATTTATGGCCAGCTTAAAGGGGTTGTTCACCTTTGAGATAACTTTTAGTATAATGTAGAGAGCGACATTCTGAGATAATTTGCAATTTGTTTTCATTTTTTATTATTTACGGTTTTTGAGTTTTTATTCAGCAGCTCTTCAATTTGCATTTTAAGCAGTCTTGTAACTAGGGCCCAAATTACCCTAGCAACCATGCATTGATTTGAATAAGAGACTGGAATGTGAATAGGAGAGAGTCTGAATAGAAGGATCAGCAATAAAAAGTAGCAATAACAATACATTTGTAGCCTTACAGAGCATTTGTTTTTTTAGAAGGGGACGGCAACGCCCATTTGAAAGCTGCAAAGAATCAGATGAAAAGACTAATAACTATTTAACTATAACAAATAAATAATAAAAACCAATTGAAAAGTTGCTTAGAATTGGCCATTCTATAACATAATAAAAGTTACCGTAAAGGTGAACCACCCCTTTAAGACATAGGGTGTAAGTGGAATACTGGCAGTTGGACAATTGTTGGAACATTGGGCCACATTCAATTCAGTGATAAAAATGTTTGTCACGTGAAAACTGATGGAAGAGATTCGATTTGAGGTGCAATTCAGTTCAGATAAACTCACAGTTAATCACGTGAAAATGCTATTGAAGTCTATGAAAAAAACTGGAGCTAAAATTTGATTTTTTTTTCTCTTTGCATTTAATCTTATCCATGAGTTTTCATGTGATAAACTATGAGATAACCTTTTCTCACTAAGTTAAATCTGGCCCTTTGTGTACTTTAACTAAGGGATCCTGGGTCATGGACATACTTGAACTGGTCCTTGTAAAAAAATTAGGGCTTTACACCAGTCCCTGGGGCACAAAAGGTTGGGGACCACTGCTTTAACCAATGACATTTTCTGGTCAAGAGGGTCCCAATCCAGTAGTAGCCTGCATGCTAATGTCCTGCATGCCATGACTAAAGTCACTCTTTAATACAGCTTTAATACAGATAAAGATTTTACAATAAGTTGATTGGCAACTCCTGCCACTGTTTTGTTCCACGAGTATCATTACCTGGGGACTGCAATTAAGGAATGGGTTCTGCGCTCATATGCTAAATGGCCAAAGGCACAGCTGAACACAATGACAGAATAGCAATTATTTCCTGGCATGCTTTAAGGAAAACACATTAATTGGTACAACATAAAATAGAAAGCATGATAGGAAACAATAAAGTCAAGACTTATCAGTGCGATATAACTGAAGTACAAAGTTTGCACCAGGTCAGTAACCCATATAGCAACTAGGGTTGTCACCTTTTCTTGAAAAAAATACCGGCCTTCCTATATATTTATCTTTTTTTCCTATTAATAACATTGGGATCAACCATCAAAAATACCGGCCAGGCCGGTAAAATACCGGCCAGGTGGCAACCCTAATTAGAGTCCTGCAGCGGGTCGGGTACCCGCAAAATCCCGCTGTACCCTGCGGGTTGCTCGTAGAATTTCTGGGTGCGGGTATAGAAGCGGGCCGGTGGTCCTGCAGGTTGGCGGGTTGAGGGTCGGGTCGCGGATCCTCGCTATAGGGATTTTTACTCCTTTTTCTGAGCATTTCCACTACTGATGATGTCACATCCGGTTTACAATGACAGCACTTCCTGTTTTACTCCTTTTTTTTCTGATCCTGGCTACTTCCGATGATGTCACTTCCTGTTTATGATGACAGCACTTCCTGATTCTTGATGGTCAGCGGGTCGCGGGTCCGGGTTGCGGATCACGGGTTGCGGGTACGGTTCGGGTCGCGGGTCCAAGCGGGTAAAAATGCGGGTCGCGGGTTCGGGTTCGGGTTGCGGGTACGGGTCGGGTTCGGGTCCCAAAAAATGGACCCGCACAGGACTCTAACCCTAATAGCAACCAATGAAAGGTCATTATCATTTTGAGTTCAAAGAAAGATTAAGCATACTGTATAGGTATTGCCTATAGATATGCACAGTTATTGTCATGAACGGCACCCTAAATCCAGAACCCAAGCTAAGCTTCCTGGTCTCGGCTCTCACTTCTGCCTATAACCGCTGCCTTTCACCTCAGGAGGAGCCCTCAGCTAATTGGATGGCGCCAGGTCTTAATTGAGAGAGGAGCAAAGCTAAAAGGCTCTGGATGAGCAAAGCGGCACAATCGTCTCACCAAGGATACTGGATTGAAGAACACCACCAGACGCCACAAAGTGGAACAGGCAGGCCAGAATCGTCAGACAGGCTGGGATCAGGATTGGATAGAGCAGAATAGTCACAGACAGGCAAGGGTCAGGATTGGAGAGAGTCAGAATAATCAAGTATCAGGCAAAGCAAGGGTCAATACACAGTAGATCAGGCACGAATCACAAGGATTAAACACCCAGGAACTTTTTAATAGAACCTAACAACGAGCAAACTGCAGAAGACTTAATTACCCTTATATACTATTTGAATTTCACGCCAAGTGCAATGATGTCATCACACTGGTGCATGGAAGGGAAACCAGCCACAGAAGGGGAAGAAGCAGCGCAGAGGGCGTCCACGCCGAAGGAGAGTCAGTGGACCCTGCTGCCCACTAGACCACCAGGGTGAGTCCTTACAGTTATGCAGAGGGTATTAAAGGGTATAGTGACCCTTCAATGCAGTGTTTCTTAACCTGCAGCTTGCAAGCAACATGTTGGATGTTGCTCCCAGAAAAAAAAACCTGTAACCCCCACCCCACATAGACCCCCCTCCCTCCTCCCCCCAGCCTAACTGCCCTCCCCCTGGGGAAATGCCCCTAACTTTTTACTTCACTTTACCCCTTGGTGCAGATTCAGGCATCTTTCTACACAACCAACTTCCGGTAATTTGTGTCCTCTTCCACCACTACGGCAATTTCCGTACATTTCGGTGCATGTGCAGTTGTCTCAGCTTACTGAAGACCCGGAAGATAGCTGCGTGGAACTCCGATGTCTGAATCTACTCCAAGGGGTAAGTAAAAAGTTAGGGGCATTTCCCGGGGGGGGCTGTTAGATTGGTGGGGGGAGGGAGGTCTAAGTGGGGTGGGGGTTTTTTTGCAAAAGGGTTGAATTCTCGTTTAAAGTAGATGCTTATTTTTGAATTCCTGGCTTGAAGGCAAGCTTTAGTGTCCTAAAATCCATGCGTAATGCCAAGTCAAGTCAGAACCCACATTTGACACACTGCCCTCCCCCTGGGGAGGACTAGTCCTGAACAACATAAGCATGAACTTATTTCATGCTTATGTTGTTCCCCAACTCATTTTATATTTAAATGTGTGGCTTATAGGGGAAAAAAAGGTTGGGGACACCTACTTTAATGTGTTGGTGGCAATTACCCTAGTCCAGTTTAAACACTAACCAATTCATTAGAGAATGTTAACCAACCCAGTCTAGTTAGAATGATGACAGTGAATATTTGTTTGTGACGAGTTACTGGCCAAAAGCAATATTTTCCATGTCAGCGTTTGGCTTTGGTCTCCCAGCATGCAGCTTTCATAGGCAGTAGATGGTACAACGCAAGTGCCAAGACTCTGTTAATGAAATACGATTGAAGCGTCAGGGAAAGAACTTGCCTGGCAGAGATAAAATATAAAAATCTGTTTACGCAGTTGATGCCAACGAACGTGTGAAACATTTACACACGCAGTTAGCCCAGGCAGTGGAAAGGTGAGCCATTAGTCACATATCAAACCTGACATCTGGCAGCCTCTTGTGAGTCCATCATTCTCATGAAAGGAATTCACACTTGCTGTGAACGTGAGCCTCATCGTGTGGGTGCAGATGGGTCCCAGAATGCAGAGCTAACTTAGGAACTTAGCTAAAGCTTATTATTATTATTTTGGTTGCAAATGCATGAACTGTGCTAATGAACCATGTGTGGGTGCGAAAGGTTTATCAATTAAGGTAAATGCCTGGACGTTGCTTATAAAGCTCCATATTTTACATTCTAGTCCTGATATAATCTAGTCCTGACGTAGTTGCTCCTGTGATGGCCCTGATTGTCATACATTGACTGTATGTTTATTGGATCTTTTCTGTTATCCAGAAATCTCTGGCTACTGCTAAGGTTATTTCACTAGGCTATTTTTCTGTACTGTTTAAACAAAGAATTCTTAATTTGTAATTGATTTGCTTTCGCTCAGCATTAAGGCAACACACAAATAAATTATTGGAAGACTTTAATTATACGCCTGTATAAGTGCAAAACAGTTAATCGTTACGTTACGGTCTGTAAGAGGCTGAAGGCCCATAACTGATTTAGCCCCGTAGCCCAGTAGCATCTTATTATACCAATGGCCTTTTCATTGGGCTTCTGCACCTGGAGTAGCCAGCAAAAATACTTAAGACATTACCCTTGGGCTTCCCAGTGTAATTATATTCACTTAGACTATAATTTATTTTTATATGTCTTTATTTGCACTACAATATAATTAAACATAAACATTAAAATTAACGTTATTACAAATATGAATACATTTTGTACTTTAAAACTGGGGTTGGTCTACACACTTTCTTCAACCTGCCCCAAACACAAAGGCATAACATGCATACTGTTTTCGATATCAGACAGAGTTCTTCACAATATCAGAAGATTAGTATACCAGGATGTTGCCCCTTCCCAGGGCCAGAACTAGGGGTAAGCAGAGTAGGCACATGCCTAGTGAGCAAAGCTGGGGGATGCCAGGCACATACCTGCTCTACCGCCTACTCTATGCCCGGTCCCCTGTCTTCCCGTCTTATTGCACTTCCGGGGATTTGCGCAAATACGCAAGCGTCAACCCCCGGATGTGTGCTAGCCCGCCAATTTGTGCATGCGTTTGCTCAGTCGGCGCCGTGGCCAGCCAGGTTGCCTAGGGCGCCTGGCTGGTGTGGCCCAGCTCTGCCGCTCCCTCAACAAACCAACCCTCTCTTATTGTCCAACTCCGTTTACACAATACCTGGGAGCACCACCTAACTTGACATTTACAAGTCATTATTTATTTATATAAATATATTTCTTAAAACAAGTTTTATTTATGAAGTTTTGAATGGGGAAGGGTGGGGGGTACAGATGCTCAGGTAAAGGTCAAGAATGCATGAATTATTAGAAGCCAGAAAGACATGAAGAACATATTTAACGTCATTATGAAGACATACATGGCCAAGGCTATATCTCAAATCTAGTCATAGGTCTCCTTATAGCAAGTGTACAGTTCTATATATTAATGAAAAGTATGCTCAGCTTCATGCTAAAAAAACATTTATTTGTGCATTATCACCATAATTAAGTTGTTCATAAACACATTCACAAACATTGATCACCACGGTGCCGTGTCTCTCCCCCCGGTCTGCCTACCTTGTGTTAGCCACTCCCTCCTTACGCGCTTCACGCTATTCATCAGATGATGATGTGGTGATCAATGTTTGTGAATGTGTTTATGCACAACTTAATTATGGTGATTATGCACAAATAAATGTTTCTTAGCATGAAGCTGAGCATACTTTTCATTAATATATAGGATTAGAGGTGGACCTGTGCACGGCTTCTGCTGTAAAGATGGCTTTCTGCCCCACACACTCTTAAAAAGTGTACAGTTCTGCCAGATTTTCTCATATTTGTAAGGGTGGTGGTACACGTTGCAATTGCAGGGAAATAAGTCAGCCAATGACTAATCTCCCTGAAATTCATTCAGCTAGAATGGGAATTGCCTGTGGGATTGCACTCGGATCGCTTTAGTTTTCCAAAATTGCCCAAGGTTTCCTCGTGAGGCAACTTTGGAAAACAAAGTGACCCGAATCTGAACTTGTGCCACCACCCTTAGGGGAGTGTTGTACAACTGGCAACCAATTGTGAGGCTCCCACATCATTGTCTGCTTGCTGTGACTGCTTACCTTGTGTCAGCTTTAATAAAAGATATCAGTACTAAGATTAACTGGCCACTGCATTGTATACACCTTAAATTCATATATATGGCAAAGAGAACAAAGGTCACAGTAGACTCACCCAGTATATGAGGAGGTCCAGGTACACCGCCCTGAACCTTCAGCTAAGGGAGCAGATCCAGACCGTAGAGCAAATGGACAGGCACTCAATGGAACAATCCTCCACACAGATGTGTAAACGAAATATAAGTTTATTCGGTGTTCGATCAGTGTCACCCTCCCCCCTACTCCCTATACCTTCCTGAGGAACCATCAGCATGTGCATAGTCAATGAAGACCAAGGAGGTGCATGTCACCTCAGGCTAGCTAACCTTATAACTATAACCATCCGCAGGGCAAATATGTTCCATGTACAAATCATTTTGCTCTGCGTGAATTTTATAAATAAGCCTCCAATTGTTGCACTCACTTTTATGAGCCATTTGTGAATATTTGTGCACAATGTGAATTCACAAAAAATGGAAATATGGGCATATTAGTGCAATATTTCAGCTTCAGGAAAAAACATGGGCAATACAACCACTTGCAAAAAATGATGCACTGTGCAGAATTATAAATGACCCCCAATGTATTAATTATGCCCATAGTAAAATGAGAAAAATGGTGAGGAACAATATAGTTGTTCAATAGATGTAATGCTAAGATAGTTATATAGGACACCAAGAAGTGGGTCAGAATAATGCATGTCACGCTATCTCAGACGGGTGAAGAGCAAAGTGTCAGCACATATTTCTAAATGTCATTCCCCCAGACACTGAGGTGTTATGATGGATAACTTGCATTCCAGAACAAAGGCTTCAGATGTTTCTTCTAAACAGACCCCAGACAAGACAACAGAGCAGGCATCTTCATTAAAGAGTTTGTCAATGATAATTTTTCATGCAAAACCAAACGATCCAGGTCAAAACAATGATGTGTTACATTTGCTATCCATAATTTCTTTTTTTTCCAGCCAACAGCATAACGTGTAACTCCCATAATCCCACTTTACTAAATGGTTAAATACAGTTAGAAAAAGTTAGGAAAAAAAAATCTTATGCTGTATGTCTACTACAGTCACTGTTTGCAGCAGTAACTTAGCCCCCCAACCACAGCTTTATGGGTTCACCACTGAGCTTTCTCTTCAAGGAGAAGGATAGCTACTGAAGCAGTTTATTGCCAATAGATTCGCCACAATCCTGCAAACTATAACACAATTTATTCTGGAGAATGCTTTAGCATACCTGAGTAAACCGCTCTAGAAGCTTTCTCTGTTTGTTTAGGATAGCAGCTGCCTTATTAGCTTGGTGTGACATCACTTCCTGCCTGCTCATTCATAGCTCTGGGCTCAGATTACAGCAGGGAGGGGAGGAGGAAGGAAGGGAGAGAGGAGCAAACTGAGCATGCTCAAGCCCTAGCCCTGGAGGTTTAAGCTGAAAACAGGAAGTCTGATACAGAAGCCCATGTGTACACAATAGAAGGAAAGAAAAGCTGTGTTTCTTTTGACAGAGGACTCAGAGCAGCATTATGTTGAGGGTTTACTGGTGTATTTATAGACCTTTATAATAAAGCTTACTTAATTTTAGACTTTCCTTCTTTCTCTTTCAGGAATAGGGCTGCTCCATCTTGTTGTGTTTGGTAGCCGAGGATGAGGAGTAAGTCTTGGTTTCACTTTCAAGCTGTACAGAAAGTCCTGTGTATGCACAGTGACACCTGCAGGTCATTTGTATAAACACCACACATCTGTCAGCAGTGTTCCTTTATCACATATTGCTCCATTTACTGATATAGAAAGCGAGAAGACATTTTCTAACTCTAACCAATGTTACTCTTCTTCCTATGTGATTATATGGTCCACCCATAAATTAAAGCCCCTGTTCTGGAATGAAGGTGACAACAACCTCATGCTGTCGGTCGGGACGCCCTAAACTAAATGCATTCTGAGTAACAATTTAAGATGCTCGCGTTTTACAACAAGCCTTGTGTTAACGGAACATATAAAAGTGTGTTGAGTGAATACAAATAGAGCAATATGCTCTTTACATCTTTAACATTTCATACTGAGCAGGTGGCCAGGGATTCGAAACTTTCTGTGCAGAGCAAACTGATTCAACGGTAGTGTTGACAGCGCAGCCTGCATACAGTAAATACTGGGAAGAGCAGACATTATTAGAGCTCTCTGCTTTCTAAAAGTCATTCTCTGTAAAGTAACATATTTAAATACAAAACTTAAAGCAAGGTGTTGGGAACATATGGCATGTGAGCTTCGCTTCAACGCACAAATTCCTACTTTTGCAGGGGTGGTTCAACTATAAGTTAACGTTCAATGTTATAGAATGTCTAATTCTAAGCAACGTTTCTATTGGCTGTCTTCTTTTTCTTTATAGTTTATAAATGATTTGCCTTTGCTTTCTGACTCTTTCCAGCTTTCAAATGGGGGTCACTGACCCCAACTAAAAAGCAAATGCTCTGTAAGGGTAGGGACAGACAGGGAGATTCGGGGAGATTTTGTCGCCCAAATTTCCTTCTCCCTGTCTGCCGATCGTAAAGGGACAAAGCGACAGCGCCTGTGCAGACGCGGCACGGCGATTTCCGGAATCGTCCGAAGATACCTCGTGAGGAAACTTCGGGCGATTCCGGAAATCGCCGCGCCGCGTCTGCACAGGCGCTGGCGCTTTGTCCCTTTACGACAGAATCTCCCCGAATCTCCCTGTCTGTCCCTACCCTCATGCTGCAAATTTATTGTTATTGCTACTTTTTAATTACTTGTCTTTCTATTCAGGTCTCTCCTATTCATATTCCAGTCTCTTATTCAAATCAGTGCAGGGTTGCACTTGTAGCCTGCTTAATAAAAAGCTAAATAACAAAAAAAAATGAAGACCAATTGCAAATTGTCTCAGAATATCACTCTCTACATTGTACTAAAAGTAAATTTAAAGGTGGACAATCCCTAAGGATATGTTTATTATTTTTGCCTCAATCAAACACAATGTCACACTGGAGTATCTGGAGCATTGTATCTTATTGGACAAACATACCCCAAATTCAAATCAAACCTTTGATTGGTTGGTAGAAGGATTTGATAGCACAGCAGATGGCAACTAGATTGATCCATGAGTGTTTTTGACAACTATAAACCAAATAAATGGTTAATGAAATTGTGTCCTGATTACACAAATGTTTTTCCTTGGTGCTAACAATAACATTTTATTGAGTTATTTTTTGGAAAAAGATTGCTAATTCTGAACCATAGTATTTGTACTAAAATGAGCAGCATCCTTTTCTCTTGACATTGCTTTAAAAACCTGAACGGAAAGCAACCAGACGTGCAATCTAATGGAGATGTTCCATAGCTAATGGCTCCATAGCTTCAGCATTAATCTTTGGAGAACTTGACATTTGATCACTACAAAAAGGATCAGAGACTGCGAGATGTATTGGCAGATTTGATGTTGATCATTAGTCATTAGTCATGCAGTTAGTTCCTAATAATAAACTCATTATCTAAATCAATACACTGAAATTGGAAAACAATTTAGGAGTAATTATTTAGACCATAAGTCTGGGGTACAGTTTTGAGCACCCATATAGAATAAAGGAGAGAGGAACTGGAAAAGGTCCAAATAAATGAGCTAATGTATTTGATTGTCTTTAAAGGAGAATTAAACCCTAAAAATGAATGTGACTAAAACTGCTATATTTTATATAGTGAACTTATTGCACCAGCCTAAAGTTTCAGCTTGTCAATAGCAGCAATGATCCAGGACTTCAAACTTGTCACAGGGGGTCACCATCTTGGAAAGTGTCTGTGACACTCACATGCTCAGTGGGCTCTGAGCAGCTGTTGAGAAGCTAAGCTTAGGGGTCGTCACTAGTGATGGGCGAATTCGCAGGCGAATTCCCGCGATTCGCCGCTGGCGAATAAATTTGCGAAACGCCAGCAAAAATTAGCCAAAAACAATTCGCCCAAAAAACGAGTCGCGACGCTTCAAAAACATTAAAAAATTTGAATCTTTTTGAAAATTCGATCGAACTTCGAATCCTTCATGTGTATTTAGTAAATCTGCCCCTTTGTGTACCGAATATTGTGAGTGGGTCCCTAAGCTCAGTAAGTGACAGCAGCACAGAGCATGTGAATCAGTGAATCAGCAGAAAAGAAGATGGGGAGCTACTGGGGCATCTACTGGGGAGACACCGATCTTTACTGCTAAAGGGCTGTGGTTGCCTTGGGCTGGTACACAAGCACAAAACATCATGTGTAACATTTATACACACTTCATTAGTTAAACTTTAGTTCTCCTTTAAATTAAGTTTTTACCATGATGTAGATGTGATTTTCTGAAACAAGTTGCAGTTGGTTTAATTTTTTATTATTTGTGGTTTTTGAGTTTTATTCAGTAGCTCTCCACTTTGCAATCTCAGAAGTCTGGTAGCTAGGATCCAAATTACCCTAGCAACCATGCACTGATTTGAATAAGAGACTGTAATATGAATCTGAGAGGGACTGAATAGAAAGTAATAGAGAGTAATAAAAAAGTAGCTTAAAAGAGTCAGAAGAAGGCAAATAAAAAAAACTATAAAAAAGTAAAAATGAAGGCTAACTGAACAATATTTTAGAATTAGCCATTCTAGAAGTTACTAAAGTTAACTTAAAGGGGAACCATCACTTTAAAGGAATAAATAGTATAGCATGCAAACAGTGGATCCTCAGATAAAAGGTGACTGCACTGAAACAATTATTCATGTAAAATCAACAGATTGTGCAGTATGGTGGCTCAGCGGGAAGCACTTTATCCTTTCAGTGCTGGAGTTCAATCCCAGACAGGGCAATATCTGCAAGGAGTTTAGATGTTCTTCCTTTGTCTGATGGAGTTCCTGTTCACACTTCAATTACATACAGTCTGATTACTTGGTTGCAGATAGGTATTGACTATAGCGTGTGAATATGGACCACTTGAGCAGGGTCTCGTGTTAATAATTTCTGCAAAGTGCAGTGGAAATGTATCAGTGCTATATAAATCATAGGTCATTAAATTAGGACATATATTGATAATCAAGGAAACTAGGAGGGTGGGCTGGATTTCATTACTGGACAGTCAGGTTATAGTATGAACTATCACAAGTCATTCTAATGCATAATACAGATATCGGATTATTTTTCTAAAGTGCACATACAATAGCATTTCTTAGGATCCGCCTCTAGAGAGTTTTTAGAAGACTTCAACCTTGTGATCATACACCATGTTCTTTTATCACTCTTGTTGAGCTTTTACATATAAAGTGGTGGCATAACTGAAGGCAGAAGATAAGATTATGTTACCCCTGTTGTAGATGTGGGTGTACAGTAAAGCTGTTTAGGGGTCTGGGGAGGATAAGATATTGTAGGATAAATAGCAATACTAGATATCTGTGTAACTCCACTGCAAAGGATGTAATAATGATATAAGGTGGCAGGACGATTAATGTACAGGGCAGGTTCACATACTATAACAGTTAAATATTGATTGGTTTTCTTTTTGTTCTAAACAGTCTCCTTCTAGCTGTGCTTCAAGTAGGTGCTCACCTCAAAAATTAATCTAAAGATCAATCTCCCCTTTGACCAGTGCATAACAAGATAAAACCTCTATGGCCAATGTCAGCCACATTATATAGAGTCTCATCAGCTGATCCAGGTCCCTTTAATGGTGGAATGACCTAGAGACCTTCAGTAATCAAAGAAAAGACATTTCAGTGTCAGCTCGATTTTCAGAGGCTTCTCTATGCTTCTCGCTACCCTGCCTGAAGCTATTCTTAGATCACATATACCAATGTCCCTTGGGACCTCTGCTTTCTAACAACTTCAATGTGATTACCGTATGACATCATCTTGCACAAAATCCAAATAGATTCAAAAGCATCATAGTGGATTGATAAGTTAAATGCATACGAGTGGGGCATGCCATATTGCTTGTCCCTGCCAAGAATCATACACAACAAAATCCAAACCATCATCAACTGATGTCCACTAGGGACGCTGCTCTATTACACTACAGCTTTTATTGTATATTGATAATGGCTTATTATCACTCATGAACTTGCTGAGTAATTATTGAAGACGTTTCACTGCTCATCTGAGCAGCTTCTTCAGTTCAACTGACTGGTATGGGAAGTTCTCGGTATATATATGTTTTAGAATTACTTATATCAAATATACCATGACCTGGATGAATGAAAATCTTCATAGTCAATCACTCATGAAATTGCTTTACATGTTCACAATTTTAGATTTTAGATTCTGTAAGCCATAGTTTCTATTAAATGTCCACTACAATACTTTTTACCTATCTTAGAATACACTCATTCATTCATTTATCAACACTGGGCAAATTTGCCCATGGGCAGTTACCTATAGCAACCAATCAGTGATTAGCTTTTCAAAGCCAGCTGCAAGTAGAACAATGAATGCAGCAATGTGATTGGTTGCAATGGGTTACTGCCCATGGGCAAATTTGCCCAGTGTTGATAAATGACCCCCACTGAGAGTGCACAGTATAATAAACCAAGCTGGTTATCTATTAAAAGTTGAGTTGTAAAATCCTGAAATTTTTTTGTTATTTTCACTAGAAAATACATTTTTAGAGGAAAAAGGATTTTTTTTTATTTATTACAACCCTATGCAGCAAAAGGCCTGAATCTGAAAATCTGCCATCTCAGACCTGTCGAGGTCCTATATAAGTCAATTGAAGAGGCACATATCCAAATTTGAAGGTAGCGTGGTCTGCCCTGGGTTTGGCTGAAAATTCAAATTTATTAAGAAATCGAGAAATTCAGTAAAAAGCCAGAAAAATTTGTACAATTCGAGTTTTCACTCGATTTTATCAAGGTTTTCTGTGACCCGATTAAATTGAGTTTTTTTCTTCATAAATAAGTAAAAATTCGGGCATGGGAGTTTGGTCCAGCTTGTTTTATTAGGAGATAAATTTGTTTTTTATTAAATAACCCGCCAAGACTGTATGAATGTGTTTGTCAATGTCAATGGTAATTTGGCGCATGTACAGGTATGAGATCCGTTTTTCAGAAACCCATTAACCAGAAAGAGGGCCGTGACTTCATTTTAGTCAAATAATCCCAAGTTTTAAAAATGATTTACTTTTTTCTCTGTAATATTAAAGGAGAAGGAAAGGCTTTTTGCACTTGGGGGTGCCAAATGTTAGGCACCCCCAAGTGATTGTATTGACTTACCTGAAACCCCGGGTCGGTGCTCCTATCAGCAGAAAACTGCACTGGCCTGGGGTTATACCAGTGAGCACCACAAAGCGATCCTCTTCCATCTTCTTCTGTCTTCGTGTGGCTGTGCATGCACTGTTGAAAGAAAATCCGAACTTTAACTAAAAAGTTGGCTATATCATTCAACTGCACATGCGTTTGCCCTGGAAAATTTGAAGAAAGAAGAAGCCGGAAGAAGATCTCTCTGTGGTGCCCACCAGGCCTGGACTGGCAATCTCTGGGTTCTGGCAAATGCCAGAGGTGCTGCTGTAAGGTCCCATAGACACTATTTAGTGGGCTGGTGAAGGACTATTTGGGCCTCTGTGTACTTGTAATGCCAGGGCCTATTTTGAATCCCAGTCCAGACCTGGTGCTCGCTGGTATAACCACGGGTAAGTCAATACAATCACTTGGGGTTGCCTAACATTTAGCACCCCCCAAGGGCAAAAAGCCTTTCCTTCTCATTTAAATCAGTACATGTACCTTGTAATTGATCCAAACAAAGATATAATTAATCCTTATTGGAACCTATTGAGTTTATTTAAGGTTTACATGATTTTCTAGCAGACTTAAGGTATCAACATCCAAATCACAGAAAGATCTGTTAATGTACCCCAAATATAAGTATCTATTCATATAAATATATCTGTAAATATTATAATATGGTTAGAATATTGTATTTCCTTATGTATGAGCTTTATGAAGATTTCCAATCTGGCCCACTATATTGTTTCCTGGCAACAAATCAATACAGAGCAGTTTGTTAGGACCTCAACACGTTAATGCCTATATTTAGTTATCCCCAGTGAACTCATCATCAGTGAAACACATACGGTAACTCTTACACTTGTTGGTAAAATTAACGCTAAAGCAATAATGAGGGAATTTTATTTCTGGTTCAGACTGTAAAACAAAAGCCTGTTGCATTTACACGTACCCCAAATAAATATGCAAAAAAACATTTTCACCTATAGTTCTATCACCCCTATTCAATGTCTTTTAAAATAGCACTCCTCACTGACTTTACAATTGCTTCATAATTTATAGTAGGGAACACACAATATTATATATATATATATATATATATATATATATATATATATATATATATCCTTGTTAAAATCCAGGTGTCATTTATGAAATCACACATTTTTATCTGGTTTTCCAGATAAGGAGTCTTTTCTTAATTTGGATCTCTATACTACTAAAAGATCAAGTCATATTTATGACTGTATGTTCTAAAATTTCTATAAAAATATTGAAACCAATTTTTAAATAATCCCTATAGGATGGTTTTGCTTCCAATAAGGGTTAATTATATCTTAGTTTGGATCAAGTACAAGCTACTGTTTTATTATTACAGAATAATTATTTTTAAAAATGTGAACTATGTAATTATAATGGTGTATGGGAGATGGGTTTTCTGTAATTTATCAGTTTCTGGATAATGGATTCTATGCCTGTATGATAACCTTTATTTGTATTATTCAAATTATGTCTAGTGGATAGGAGTGTACAAATGATCATGGAAATTTGCTTAATGCTTGCAGAGTGTCTGCTGGTAAAGAGCAGCTAGATCCCCACCTAGTGGTGACCTTCCATTTTTAAAGAAGTTGATCTGACCTTCAGTAACATTATGGGGCAGCCAATGAATAGTCTACCCAGCAACAGCCACAGCCGACTCAGAACAGACTAAGATGAAGCACTGGATCACAATTATACTATATGGCCACTTGCCTACCTTGAATCTCATTGCAAAATCAATGGTTTTAATCTAACATTGACCCTCTCTCTGTTGCTTAGCCAACACTCTCCTGGCACCATAAAACATTGTTTTATGGGATTTGTTTCCAAGAGGCTGAGAACTGATATAAGGGATCAAGTCTGGAAAGACTTGGCATTCCAATTCATCCAACAGTTGGGTTGAGGTCAGGGGGTCTGTGCAGACCAGTTCTACAACCCTGTTCTGTATGAACCTCCCTTTTTGCATAGGCTATTATTGTGCTGAAAAAGGCAAGAGCCAGGGTCGGACCGGGGCTGTCCAGGGCACCCCTCCGACCCCCCCTCACCTATTACAGGGCGCCGGGTGCTGATGTCATTGCAGGGTGCCGCGCGCTACACACCATTGCGCATGCATGCTAGGCTCAAGGTGTCACCCAATTTTTAGTCTAAAACTAGATTGGGAGACGGGGGTCTGGGATTGGGAGACGGGGAGTCTGTCCCGGCGGGGGCCCATGAGGGTCGGGGCCCACCGGGTTTTTTCCCGGTGCCCTCCCAAGCCAGTCCGATACTGGCAAGAGCCAAACAATTTGGGGGAAGATGGAAGCACAGAATTGTCATAAATTTGTAGGATGAAGTAGTACCAGTGTCAGCAACAATTGGTTTGACTTAAATCAGTGGCATAGCTTGATGTGACTGGGCCCTGCAGCAAATGTATTTTAGGGCCCCAAAAAATTTTTTGTCCAGGTTGTCCAGTTGTACTAATATATATATATTGAAATTGCTCATTAAATAGGCCTCTGGCCCCCCCTGCAGGCGCAAGGTCTGCTTCCTCTGAAGTTACAATTACACCCATGGCTTTAATACTCAGTCCAAATAATTAAATGGGGTGTCCACAAACCTTCGGCCATATAATATATAAAACTCTTCACTGCTGCAAAGCTAGTGTGCTTCTGGGCTGAAACAGTAAAGAATTAATTTAAGCCGGCTCATTTTCAGCCAGATCCCCCAAGCTTTTGCTGCTGTTCAACTGACTTTTTACTGGTAATTAAATTTTTATAAACAAGTGTGTTTCCCTTTAACACTGAAACTGGAATTAAAGTTGCACAGACTTTGATTTGTGAAAACAAAAAATCAAACACCTGAGGGCCTTTTCCTTTCCGAAGTACTTGCAGAAGAACAACAAACAGAGATTAAAACTTCTTTCCAAGCAAACTCCCAGTTGCCGCACTGTGTCTGCCTCCGACTCACAAGTTCAGAATTGACTGAGGAATACAAGGGGAAAACGATGGATGCCAAGAAACACCTGGTGCTCCGCTGAGAGAGAGGTGCGCTTGTCTGAAATATAAACACAGTAACTATACAAAGGAGAGCACAAAATAACATACAGATTGCCTTAGGAAATCTTTTTAAATGGATACTGTCCTCAGAATACTTGCACCTGAAAACAATAGGGAGTCATATACTTACTGGCCCCTAAATTTCCCTGCAAATCACTTTTACTAATCACTTTTACTATCATATTTGTATAGTTGTAATGGCTGCTGTGTTTTTCGGCCTCCTGTTCTGAATCGAGCGCTGTTGTACCTATTGATGCGTGACACCCATGTATGCCTGAATCCAAGACAACACATCAGTTCCAGGTAGAGTCCTGCGCGCGTCCATTTTTTGGGACCTGTACCCGACCCGTACCCGCAACCCGCAACCCGGACCCGCATTCTTACCCGCTTGGACCCGCGACCCGTACCCGCAACCCAAGATCCGCAACCCGGACCCGCGACCCGCTGACCATCAAGAATCAGGAAGTGCTGTCATTGTAAACCGGAAGTGACATCATCGGAAGTAGCCGTGATCAGAAAAAAAAGAAGTAAAACAGGAAGTGCTGCCAATGTAAACCGGATGTGACATCATCAGAATTAGAAATGCTGAGAAAAAGGAGTAAAAATCGCTATAGCGAGGATCCGCGACCCGACCCTCAACCCGCCAACCTGCAGAACCACCGGCCCGCTTCTATACCCGCACCCAGAAATTCTACGAGCAACCCGCAGGGTACAGCGGGATTTTGCGGGTAACCCGCGGGTACCCGACCCGCTGCAGGACTCTAGTTCCAGGTCCAGGCAGGAAAGGAAGTTTATGTCCATGTAGGAGCTGATTTTGGGCCTACATATATTTCAGCAGGCCAATTTCAGTTTTAGTGCTTCAGTAAAAGTGCCTGTATTTTCCTGCCCGAACCCAACTTCTGGGTTCCTTTTATAGACCCGCGCTGACCCATCCCACCAATGACGTCACTAAAGTGGTGGAGCGATCTGGCATGCATCTATAAAAAGTAGGGATGCACTGAATCCAGGATTCGGTCAGGATTCTGCCTTTTTCAGCAGGATTCGGATTTGGCCGAATCCTTCTGCCCAGCCGAACCGAATCCGAACCCTAATTTGCAGTGCAATTTAGGGATGGGGAGGGAAATTGCCTGACTAGCGGGTGGGGAGAGCAGTCAGAAGAGCTCAAGCCAGCCGCGACCCAAAAGATGGAGTGCGACGTTGACCCGAACCCGCAGGTTTACCCGCGGGTAACGGGTTGGCCCACACATCACTACTGTACAGCTATATAACAAAATTAAATAAATAAAGTTTTTTAAAGGAAAACAACGTGTAAAGTCACGTTGAGGTGCCAATTTGTTAGGCACTCCCCAGTGACTCTAAATGCCCCCTGGGCCCCGCCCATCCAGGCCCCCCCCCCAGACCCAGCCCATTCCACACCACAGTTAAAAGACCACACAGACATCAGCACTAAAAAAGGTAACCCCCCCCTACACACACACACAAGTTATAAAAAGCTATTGATGGTCAGGACCCCCTTATATGTAAAAAAAATTGTGGTGCCAGGGCCCCCATAAAAGTTTTTTTTTAAAAAAATTGGTGGATTAAACAAATTAAAAAATTGGGGCCCCATAAAATGTTTTGTTTTTGTTTTTTAATTGGTGGCAGGGGCCTATAGAGTATTAAAATAAAACATTGGCAGCCAGGGGATTAAAAAAACCAAAACCCACATTGGTGTCGGTAGAATTCAACTTGTGGCTTCAGGACTTCAGTTATAGCTGTTTTCCTGACTTCAGGTCTTTTCACTGCTTTAGGACTTCAATGTCGGCTCCTTTCGTGACATTCGAGAAAAACAAGGGGGATTAATCAATGCACATTCCCTGGTCCCCTGTCTCATAGGTAATCCAATATCTATGTAAATTTGTGTATTTTTAGTTACAAAGTTATGATCATAACCTTGTAACTAAAAACCCCTGTTTTTTTAAAATACTGATCTATTCACGGTTGGACTGGCCTGCCGGAGAACCGGGAATAAACCCGATGGGCCCCAGCCTTGGTGGGCCCCTAGCTTCTTTGCATCAGGGGTTCCCATGACAGCTGCAACTTCCTCCTGAGAACCTCCTGCACTCGAGTCACAGCCTGTACCAGCAATGGGGAAAGAACGGTAAGGGTTTCTCACAATGCAAAGATGTTAGAGAGAAGGGGTGGGGAAGCAGGACGTGTATTACTTATCTTTCTTAAGTGATCAGTATTCGGTAGCCAGTAATAACAGCTGGGACTGTGTTCCCTGGATGAGCTGTGCGGGAGGTTTAAATTCCAACTTTTCTTTCCAGCCACACTGTTTAACCCTGCATTTCGTGGAGCTTATTATCTCAACTGTAGTGATATTTTTTATCACAGGGCACTGGGACAGGCTGCCCATCACCCAGGAATACGTGTGCTGCTTTCTCCCCACCCTCCCCTCTAAAATCTTCCTATTCTGAAGAAATGTATTTTGCTCTTTTTGTGCTCTTCGCTACACTCTGTGCTAACAGACTCTCTATCATCCTCACTGACAAGTCTGACTTACAGCAGCATGGTGGAATTTACTCATGCGTGGGGGCTGGGCAACAGAAAGGGGCAGATTTATCAAATTCACATGAATGATTCGAAATTCAATCGAATTTTCAAAAAGATTAGATTTAGAATATTTTTGAAGACCACTTCGACCATCGAACTTTTAAACTTCGATCGAAACGAATGATTCAAATAATTTGAATAAAATTCTATTTGAATATTCGACAGTCGAATAACTTGCCCTTTAAATTTAAATTCGAGTGCCTAGTTCGCCAGATACAACCTACCGAATTGCATTTAGTTATTTTTGATTGAATAAAAAAATTTGATCGAATGATTAAAATTTTCTATTCGATCGATCGAATTGTGCTAAAACCCTTCAAATTCGATATTCGAATTTGAAGGGTTAAAATTCGACCACAATTCGATTGGTCGAATTCGGGGGTTAATTGACCCTCAAATTCGACCAATAGTAAATCTGCCCCAAATTTATACATGGAGCTCTGTATTTATACTATTTTGTTTTCTGGGGGGATTGACACATAACACTTTCATGGTTTTTATTCTCCCAAATGTTCTCGGTGGATTATAAATTAAATTGGTAATACATTTACCTTGTTTCATTGCTTGACTGCATATAAATTGCCAGGGGTGCCAGAACCCACTGCCTCTCAATTTTCTTAAAGTCCAACTGTCATTGCCTCTACCTGTGGAGAATGTGTTTGTTGTCCCTCAATCCAGTGCCTTTGACTAATAATGTACTGGAAATGCTGTCTTGCTTTATATTGTGACGACACTATCCAATTGTGCTCTCTGTATAATATAATGTTGGATCATATACAATACCTTGAATTTAACTTTAAATATGTTATAGAATGGCCAAATCTTAGCAACTTTTCAATTTTTCTTAATTTTTTTTTTGTATTGTTTTAAAATTATTTGCCTTCTTCTGACTCAAACCACTGCCTGGTTACTAGGGTCATTTAGACTCTAGAAACCAGATCAGTGCTGAAATTGCAAACTGGAGAGTTGAGCAAGATATTTTAATTTAATATTGTTATGGGAATTCAAGTTTTTTTTTTTTTTTTTTTTAAAGGAACAGTTCAGGGTAAAATGAAAAACTGGGTAAATAGAAAGGCTGTGCAAAATAAAAAATGTTTCTAATATAGTTAGTCAGGGAAAAATGCAAACTATAAAAGTTGGAGTGACTGGATGTCAAATATAATAGCCAGAATCCAACATCCTGCTTTTCAGCTCCCTAAATCTGAGTTAGTCAGTGACTTGAAGGGGGGCCACATGGGACATAACTGTTCAGTGAATTTGTAATTGATCCTCAGCATTCAGCTCAGATTCAAAAGCAACAGTTATGACCAAAGTGGCCCTCCCTCAAGTCACTGATTGGTTAATGCCTGGTAACCAGGGTAACCAGTCAGTGTAAACAAAAGAGAGCTGAAAAGCAAGTAGTAGTGTCCTGTTCTTTTAGGTTAGACTTACAGTCACTCCAGCCTTTATACATTACATTTTTGGCTAACTAACTATATTGAAAAAATTTTATTTTTGCACAGCCTATTTATTTACCTAGTTTTTATTTTTATACAGAACAATTCCTTTAAATAAAAATGTTGATTTCGATATTTATTTGTGGGCACCATTTTGTACTGGTGGGCCCTTGAAATGAGGCTTTCTGGTGGGCCCCAGGCATCCCAGTCTGACACTGTATCCATCCCTCTTCTTATTTTCTATATTTGTAGTTAATTTGGCCAGATCACTAGCATTTCTATTGTATTTAAATATATTTTTACTTAGCCTTGGAGTGCTCCCACAACCCCCCTTTTTTGCTTTTTGTATTTTAAAGGGGTGGTTCACCTTCATGTTAACTTTTAGTATGTTATAGAATGACCAATTCTAAGCAACTTTTCAATTGGTTTTCATTATTTATTTTTTATAGTTTATGAATTATTTGTCTTCTTCTCCTGACTCTTTCTAGCTTTCAAAAGGGGGTCACTGACACCCTCAAAAACAAATCCTCTCTAAAGCTGCATATTTATTGTTATTGCTGATTTTTATCTTTATTTCCTGACCCTATCCTATTAATATTCCATATTCTCATTCAAATCAGTGCATGGTTGCTAGGGTAAATTGGACCCTAGCAACCAGATTGCTGACACTGCAAACTGGAAAGCTGCTAAATAAAAAGCTAAATAACTCAAAAACCACAAATAATAAAAAATGAAAACCAATTACAAATTGTCTCAGAATACCACTCTACATCATACTAAAAGTCAACTCAAAGGTGAACAACCCCTTTAACAGAGTTATTCTGCCGGGGTCTAGTAGTTATGCTGCAGGTCAAGCTTCCATTTGGTAGTAGTGCCTCCACACCCATCCCTTGAAACAGTGGTCCCAAAATAGGTGTTGGTTTGGGCAGTTTCTCTCCTTTAAAGCCACAATCAGGGGAGGATTTAGTCTGTAGAACTAATGTTGTGGTCTAGGCAATCACTGTGTTTTAAAAGCTAATGGCAGGGAAGGACTAAGCCATTTGAGTGAAACCAATGCCCAGGTCAGGAGACACTCATCCCTAGAAATGCTACCATTTAGGGAGGTGCCAGCCTTTCTATACTATGACCAGAGGTAACCAGTTAGGGACCGCCATATGGGGTTTACCTTAACATGGTATGGTGACTTGAAGCACAAAAAGTTGGTGCAAGGCGCACTGGTAGACTCACGTATTGAAATTGAAAAATACATTTATTATTATGCACTCTATATAGACAATCTTATATTTATTTGGACAGGAGATCATCAATAATTTCGTATTATACCTTAATCATAATTCCCTCATTCTTTGCTTCACTTCTGAATTCCATCCTAAAGAGATTCATTTTTTGGATTTCTTGTTAAAAGGCCAGGATGATGGAGTTATGACAACCCTTTTTTCGAAAGGACTGTGCAGCTAACACCATATTATAGGCCTTTTCATCCCACCCCAAACATTTAAGAATATTCCAGCAGGACAATTTCTACGTCTGAGACGGTTATGTTCAGGAATTTGTGAAACAATCAGTCTGAGGGACAGACTCCTTTTAAAGGAACAGTTCAGGGTAAAATTAAAATAGATAGACTGCAAAATAAAAAATGTTTCTAATATACTTAGTCAAAAATGTAATGTATAAAGGCTGGAGTGACTGGATGTCTAATATCATAGAATACAACACAACTTCCTGCTGTTCAGCTCTCTAAATCTGAGTTAGTCAGCGACTTGAAGGGGGGCCACATGGGACATAACTGTTCAGTGAGTTTGCAACTGATCCTCAGCATTCAGCTCAGATTCAAAAGCAACAGTTATGACCAATGTGGCCCTCCCTCAATTCACTGATTGGTTACTGCCTGGTCACCAGGGTAACCAGTCAGTGTAAACAAAGAGAGCTAAAAACATTTTTTATTTTGCACAGCCTATCTATTTACCCAGTTTTTACTTTTATACCGAACAATTCCTATTAGAGGCTATCACCTGTCCATACTTACCAAAACCTTTGAAAAAGTCAAAGAGAACCCCTGTTGCAGAAATACTCCTCAAAGAATTTGAATAGAACGCAATCAAAACATTCAGAAACACCACTATGTATACTCACTTTAAGTCCTCAACATTCCAATATTAAAAATATCATTAATAAGCACATTCTAATATTACAGGCAGATGACAAACTGAGAACCATATTAGGTCCAAGATGCAAATTTGTCACCAGAAAAAGTGCATTGATCAATCCCCCTTCTTTTCCTCTTTTTATCCTCTACAGAAGGTCAGAAAGGTAAATGTACAATGCAGAACATTTCTGTGCACTTTCCAGTGACTTTACATTTCCTTTTTCTTTAATTTGTGACCAATTCCCCTTTTCTCTATAATAATTAGTCAGTACTCTGTACTTGCTACTGGTATATAAATCGCATGAAGCCATATTGGTAGCAGAACAATGCTATTATTTTTTTAAACAAAATTGCTAGAGTATTAAAAATCAAGGGGGAAAAAAAAGACTTTGTTAAAAAACAAGTATCTCTAATCCAACATAATTCAATAAATTATTTCGATAATATATAAGTGACCCTACTTTAATGATAATTGGTTCATTTAAAGGGGTTGTTCACCTTTGAGTTGACTTTTAGTATGATGTAGAGAGTGGTATTCTGAGACAATTTGTAATTGGTTTTCATTTTTTATTATTTGTGGTTTTTGAGTTATTTAGCTTTTTATTTAGCAGCTTTCCAGTTTGCAGTGTCAGCAATCTGGTTGCTAGGGTCCAATTTACCCTAGCAACCATGCATTGATTTGAATTTGAATATGGAACATTAATAGGATAGGGTCAGGAAATAAAGATGAATAATAAAAATCACCAATAACAATAAATGTGCAGCTTTAGAGAGCATTTGTTTTTTGACGGTGTCAGAGACCCCCTTTTGAAAGCTAGAAAGAGTCAGGAGAAGAAGACAAATAATTCATAAACTATAAAAAATAAATAATGAAAACCAATTGAAAAGTTGCTTAGAATTGGTCATTCTATAACATACTAAATGTTAACCTGAAGGTGAACCACCCCTTTAATTTCTTCTTTTGTAGTATCCATGAACTTTGGGTCTAGATATAATGCCCAAATGTTAACCTGTCTAATATGTCTATTTTGGTATTTAGTTATTGGTTTCTTAATAATTTTTAGTAGGGATCCCAACCCCAAATCCTTGGTGAAAGATTCGGCCAAATACCAAACTGAATCGTAACCCTAATATTAACATATGCAAATAAAGCCAAGGAAGGGCAAAAGAGAAGATCGGAAAATGTTCAAGCATTCCGTATATTCTATGTAGATATATATTTACCCCCACACATAAATAGTTCAATTCATCAAGGCAGAATATGTGTTTTTATTTGCAGAACCTTTCATTTTATTTTGTCATATAAAGTTTGCATTTCTGTTATTTATTATTCATTAGAAAGCCTATGATTTTTTTCCCCATCTTCTATTATTTTTAAAACGTATTGCCCTGTGTCTATTTCATAATAAACCCTAAGTAAACAATAGAAATAAAATATACTGATGAGAACAATAATTCTGAAGTGCAGGTTAGCTGCGGCTGACTTCATTCTGAAAACTGTATTGTGGTTTTTACACCCCTTTACAATCTTTTTAGGGTTTCATTTGAACACTTCTTGTTTAATCTTAATGCTGCTGAATGATTCATGGAGGCAGCAGAGGGATTAAATGTACCATCCTGTGCAGAACCCAACTGAACCGATATCTTGGAGGATTTGTGCTTGCTTCAGCCAAAGTAAATAAAATAAGCAAAGTAACAAGTTGAAGCTGAAACTTTATATACAAATATTCCAAGAAACCTGAGCTCATATCCTGTACTTGTACTGTATTCTACAGCATTGTGTCCTCACCGCAAAGCAGAGTATTTATTCAGCACAGAGTATGGATGTCAATATGCTTTTTACGCTACTGAATTATTCAAGAAAAATTAGGCATTTATTGACCGATAACTAGCAAGGGTAATGTGCAAACGGAATTGGATGTGCCCGCACCTTTCTGGCTCTCTATAAAAAGTTTTATTCCTGATTTGTAGTGCTGCATTGGTATCTGAATCTCTGTATTAAAGTCAGAATACAGGAGAAGTAGATACCATTGTCTTGAAGATTATCCTTGTAATATAATTAATCAGTTATGTGTGTGCTTCATTCTGTTACTTGTAGCACACTGATCAAAACTAATTGCTGATTGGTTGCTATTGGCAACTGCACTTCTTCAATTTAGCGCCTATGTTCATAAATCATCCCTCATGTCTGTAAGGGTCAATATGTTGCATGAAGAATAATACAGAGCGCATAAGCGAAGCAGGAAACCACTATTGTTAAGTATTTTTGATTTCTGCCCTTTTACTTTTAATATGTTTTAGCAAGCAATATGTTTGTTGGATTTTTCTGCTACCAATATGGATTCATGCACTTTAGTTAGGAACAAGTACCAGGTACTGTTTTATTACAGAGAAAAAGGGAATTATTTACTTAAAATTAGGGATGCACCTAATCCACTAATTTGGCTTTGGCTGAACTCCGAATCCGTTGCGAAATATTTGGCCAAATACTGAACCAAATCTGAACCCTTCGCGTGGGGCTAAAAAAAATTTTTTTTACTTCCTTGTTTTGTGACGAAAAGTCACATGATTTTAAGGATTTGGATTCGGTTCGGCCAGACACAAGGATTTGGCTGAATCCTGCTGAAAATGGCCGAATCCCAAACCGAATCCTGGATTCAGTGCATCTCTACTTAAAATGGCCTTGCTGTAATTTCCAGTTTGACAATTGGTAATCAATTTGGGACAGAGAATGTGTCTTTTTGCCTGACTGATTGGATTAAAGTTATCAATGAATTTAGAAATAGTTCTTTATTAAATTAAGTGTGATGATTATTTTGATCATACATGTATGTGATTTTTATTGGTCTCACTGTTAATGTATTTATCGTTTTTATGAATTAATAGACTGGCCAGTCACTGATTAATGGTATTATGTAATTGTAGCTTTCCTTAAAGAGGAAAAGAGTTATTTAAGTTGTTGTGTATTCCTTGTATGGAATATTTTTGGTTGGATTGAGCTACCAACATGTGGGTTGAAATACGCTGATATAATACTGAAATGGGGTATAAATATAAACACAGAATATAACAAAAACGTATTTCTGCAAGCATCAGATCAGACAAGATTTTTAATTCAATACCATTCTCTTTGTAGGAGTTAATGTTTAAGGAAGCACCAAATCCATTATTAGGTTCAGGATTCGGGTAGGATTCACCCTTTTTCAACTGAATCCAAGGGCCTGTCAAAACCGAACATCAAACAAGGTGGTTAAACTTTCTCTTTAACCCTTATTATTATTCCGTTTAGAAGAAAAGAGATTCCGCCTAAATATTCGGAAGGGGTTTTTTACAGTGAGAGCTGTGAAGATGTGGAATTATCTCCCTGAAACTGTGGTACAGGCTGATACATTAGATAGCTTTAAAGGACCAGTATCATCAAAAAATTTAATTGTTTCTAAGTAACAAAAATATAATGCAGTGTTTCCCTGCACTGGTAAAACTGCAGTGTTTGCTTCAGAAGCACTACTATTGTTTATATAAATAAGCTGTTGTGTAGCCATGGGGGCAGCCATTCAAAGCAGAAAAGGCTCAAGTTACACAGCAGATAGCAGATAAGCTGTGTAAAACATAATGTTATCTGTTATCCATTATTTATCCTGTGCCATTTAGCCATTTTTCAATTTCCACCATTGCTACTTAGCAGCTTGTTTAAATGAACTATAGTAGTGTTTCTGAAGCAAACAGATCTGTTTTAACAATGCAGGGCAACACTAAATGATATTTTCTTTACTTTAAAACCCTTTCTTTTTTTGGTGTTACTGGGAGGGGTTGGATGATGTTTAGCAAGTGAGGGAATACAGGGTTATGGAAGATAGCTCATAGTACAAGTTGATCCAGGGACTGGTCCCATTGCCTTTTTGGAGTCAGGAAGGATTTTTTCCCCCTCTAAGGCAAACTGGAGAGGCTTAAAAAAAGTTAAAAAGGCTGAACTTGATGGACGTGAGTTTTTTTTCAGGGTTCGGATTCAATTTGGTGCATTTCTATGAATATTTCCACCTCTCGCTGGTGTTTTTATCCCTTTAAGTACACGTTACCATAACTGGAGCGTACTACTGGCGAATCAGTGGCACTATGTTCCTGGAAATACCTGATATCACCCTTATGCTCTCTACTGTGACTTGTCACATACAACAAGCATGATTCTTACTACAACATACTATAAGGGAAAAATAAAAAAAACACCAAGCAATTTCATTCTTAGCAACACTAGTATAGTTCAATGGATAGTTTTTACCATGCTAACCAGATTACCAAAGCTTTCATTCTCTTGCAAAACCGGCCAATATAACCTCAAACATTTAGCAGAATTCTACATACTTGCTGACAAATGCTGGCCTCTCTATACATTAGTTTTCTCCTTTAATTGCCAGCAACCCTTCTCTTAAGACTTTGGATACCTTATCCCTTACATGTAACAATTTGCTCTAATTTTATCCTTCCTCTTGAAATCTTTTCACCAGAGTTTCTGATGTTTCTATAAACTCCATCTCCCCTGATACAACTCTGCCTCTTAAGAACTGTTCCTAATTTATAAGGGTGCTAGAATTCCCTAGGGTCTAAGAAAGCTCTGACCATTCAACAGCTTATTCCTATCTGTTGGGTTCCTGTAGAGACTTGTACTGATAGAATATCTTTCTCTTCTTCTAGAAGTTTTACTTCCATAGTCATGTGTTACCAGCTTTTATGGACCTCATTAAGAATTAGTATTTGAGACATTTCCCACTTTGCTGCCATTGCTATATGAGCAGCTGTTTATGGCTTTTCCATTTATGTAACGGCTTTATTGTTTTGCCAAGAAACAGTTGCATTTACCCCATATTTCTGTTGTAAACTTCACAGTGGGGATGCATTTCTTGCACATCTCTAGAAACATCTCTGTACTGCCCTCCCTGATAACAAGTACATCATCTCATGTAGGGTTTTATAAGGCAGCTCAAGTACAACCAGTGACCTTTCTCACACAGCGTTTTTTTTCTCTCTCTTGAGAAAGGTCACTGGTTTTGAACAATATGGTTTACTCCTGAGTGATGCATTATGGGGAGTGCAGTCCATCTGAAGCTGATCATACTGGTGACGTTGCCCTTAAGCTGGCCATAGACGCAAAGATCCGATCGTTCGATGATTCCCCATCTCCTGACCTGCCACTAACCTTCAGATCAAATAAAGTAGTTAAAAGCACAGATCAGCCAACGTTCTGCCCCTGACAGGGATCGTACAAAAGTTGTACGATTAAAAACCTAGTGACGGTCTCCCACTAAAAATCGTACGATCTGCAATAGACGCAAAGATATGATCGCCAGCCGACATAAATTTTCTAACCTGGCCGATCGACCAAACGACCGATCGGCATGGCACGACAAATGTCGGAACACTCCACACACGATCCGAAAATCGTACGAATCGAGGATTCGTACGATCGGATCGTTGCGTCTATTGCTAGCTTTAGTGCTTGCCAGTGACTCGTTAGCCTCCTCTGCCCTTTCTTAGGGTCTGTTATATTTGTGCTTGTGGTGATTAATTCATTCATAGTAATTTATACATACTTTCCTACTTACCTACTCTGCCTTCCTTTGCTGCTGCCTCTTCTTTTATTGCTGTATCGCAGGGGCCCCAACCCTTTTCACCTGTGAGCAGCATTCAGATGTAAAAAGAGTAAAAATTTTCCTGGGTTGTGCCAAATAAGGGTTGTGATTTGCTATAGGTAACCCTTGTGTGGACTGGCAGCTACAGGAGACTCTGTATGGCAGTACACCTGGTTTTTATACAACCAAAACATGCCTCCAAGCCTGGAATTCAAAAATAAGCACCTGCTTTGAAGCCACTGAGAGCAACATCCAAGGGATTGAGGAGGACCATGTTGCTCATGAGCTACTGGTTGGGGATGACTGCTCTATAGTATAAGCTGGACCTAATGGGGGCTGCAGTAGGTTATTTCGCATAATATATATCAGGTTCAGCTAGATTAATGTTTTCTTTGGAAAAAAAAAATACAGCGGGGGAAATCATATGTGCTACATTGCTGATGAACTAGGGCTGTCCCAGGGGTTCTGCTCTGGTAGGCCACCTATTTACCAGCCATCAAAGCAAAACACTATTTTCAAACCACAGGATTGCACTTAGATTACAAGAAATTCATATTTGAGGCAAACACAGCCTTGAAATCCACAAAAAGCCATTCACAAGCAACTGCCTCCTGACACTTGTTCACACTTTAACTACACAAGAGGACTATTTTTTATGCTTGGCAGCTCCTTATTGCGTTTACCTCCAGCCAGGCTTCTGGAAATTCAGCCTAACGTGTTTTTAAACTAATTCCCCAGTGGCCCTAAATGAATGTATGCAGATACATGGTACATCACCTAAGTTACAAGACAAGGAAAATAAATGGCAACAACAAAACAAGGCAAAATAAATGAGAAAACGCTTTTCAACTAGATATAGTCATCAAACAAGCTATATTGTATGTACAGTAAAAGAAAACCAACGTCAAACATTGTAGTGACATGCATTCCATTCATAGCTGCCCAATGAGCTGTTCTTTATTTAACAAACTCTTGGAATTTTAAAGATTACTTGGACAAAGTCTTTCCATTTCGATAGTATTGCTTAGAAGTGTCCTTCTCTGCTATACAAAAAGTGAAATGTGGCCACACAGGGGCAGATATTTTCTGCTGACTATACTACTCCTAAATAAGCTGGATGTTTAAAGACTTGTGAATAAAGTCAAAACAAGCATTATCTATTTGGAAAACAGCCACATTCAGTACTTAATAGGTAGATTTGAATTTGAAATTTTGCGTTAGCTCCTATTGTCCTAATGTTTGGTCCACCTGGGTGAACAGATCGTATAAACATCAGTTCACATGGAGTCCTCTCTAACCAAGTGATGACTGATGTCCTAAATAACTTACTTTTAAGGGTAGGGGCAGACAGGGAGATTCGGGGAGATTTTGTCGCCTGGCGTTTTTTGCAGGCGACAATCTCCCCGAATTACCTTCTCCCTGTCTGCTGATCGTAAAAGCACAAAGCGCCTGTGCAGACGCGGCGCGGCGATTTCCGGAATCGCCCGAAGATACCTCGTGAGGAAACTTCGGGTGATTCCGGAAATCGCCGCGCCGCGTCTGCACAGGCGCTGGCGCTTTGTGCTTTTACGATCGGCAGACAGGGAGAAGGTAATTCGGGGAGATTGTCGCCTGCAAAAAACGCCAGGCGACAAAATCTCCCCGAATCTCCCTGTCTGCCCCTACCCTAAGGGTAATTCCCCCTTTCCTTTGTTGTTGTTTTACAGTTATCATCACCATCCGAAGTCTATTTGCTTTATAAACAAGGACTTCTGTTCTACTATTTATAATTTTGCCACCAATTAAAATGTAGACTTCAAGAGCCATTGTCACTCTGCAGACAATAAAGATGTAAATTCAGAAGAGATGTGAAAAGGGAACCTTTTGAGGTACTTTGAAACTACTTATTAGGCCAGTTACATTCTTCATTACTTAGATATTCTGCTTTACAACCATTTACATTCCTTCGTGCCTGGATACATCACCCTACAGCCAATTACATGTGTCAGCACATGGTTACTGCTGTAATATAGCTTAATTCATCTTAATTCATTACGTCCCTTCCCCTCTAGTGTCTATTCATGAATTAAGTACTTCTCATGATCCAGGACCTGATCTACTTTTTACATTTGAGAGTTGGTTAAGGAGCACTCCAGCTATTCCAATGGTTATTTGCAGTAATGGTGGTGTGACTCCCAAATGTACAGTATGGCCAAGTTGCACCTTGACAGTAGGTAGATAGGTAAAGCTGCTGTGATAGCCTTTATCGTTTCCAGGTATTTATACCACCTTGACCTGAATAAGGGAGGTGTAAACCGCCCAAAATTTTCTCATTTTGGAATGCCACATCTAAACCTGTGTGTGATATGTCCCCTTTTTCTCTGCTTCTTTCTACGTGCAACCCTCTCAACCTAGAAAGTATGCTTAACAAAGAGTGGGGCGCCACTCAAACATTGCAATGCTTTTTTGCTATAACAAACAAGGGAAAGTTGTGCTCAACACTAATTTTTTAAAAGGACCTCTTTTTTTTGTATTTGTCTAATCCTTTTTTGCTGCCATGAGATAAGGTAAAATAAAGGCATTTTTATGGAACAACGGAGTGTTGGAAGATTTATGCTGGCCATAAATGCAAAGATCCACTCGTTTGGCGGGATCTTTTCCCAATATGCTACTAACTGGCAGGGCTATATCGGGGTAATAAGGACATTCGGCCCTATGGCCGAACGATCGGATTACAACTAGAGCAATGGACTTCCAACAGGTCGGTCGTAAGAAAATCCAATCTTGTCCAGATATCGATTGGGAAGAATGGTCGGAAGCCCCCATACACGGGCAGATAAGCTGTCAAATCGGCCTAAACAACCAATATTGGCAGCTTTATCTGCCCATGTATGGCCAGCTTTACACTTGTTGGGGAGAAGACCTTGTGAACAGGCTTCACGATGTGCCCCCGGTCTGAGAATTGACCCAAGAATAAGTGCGGTTTCATTTGAACCCTCTCAACCTAATAATGTAGAATGGTCGGTCATCAAACTAAAGTCTGCCAATGATGGGAAAGAGAACAGCCCAGGCCCGGACTGGCAATCTGTGGGTTCAAGCAAATGCCAGATGTGCCAATTGCTATAAAATGTAAATGGACTGCTCACCTAAAATTGCAAATTAGGTTTGTCTTTAATATGTAAATGAGCCAATCACTTTAGAATTGTAAATGAACTGTCCATAATAGCCAGCCACAGCTAAGCCAATGCCTGCATTTGTTAGTGCACATGTCAGTACTGACATATGGGAGGAATTCTGACCAACTTCAGTTAGTAATATTAGAGTTGCTTCCTATATACCCAATCCCTTATGCTTATGATAGGTGTGGTGTTTATACAAATGGCCTGCAGGTGTCACTGTGCATACACAGGACTTTCTGTACAGCTTGAAAGTGAAAGTAAGACTTACTGCTGTTATGTAATGGCTGCATAAACCTGCTAATAAAGCATTGTTATACCCTCCTCATCCTCGGCTACCAAACACAACAATAGGTATGTTGGCAACAGGAGGATCTATACTCAGAACAATCACTTCAGCCTGTATATGTTACACTGTGATATGTAGCATTAATTGCATGAGACAGACTAGTCTATACAAGTATGTCACACTTTGGCCCTGTGATACACATGGTAATTATAGTCCTCTTATCTGCCAGGGTACATGGTCTAGCTGGGGGCACACAAAGGAAAATTTAGAATATACTGTTAGTATAGGACCACTAATCCATGATCAAAATAGTTGTGATCCAGTTCCAGCACATAGGGTGTATAATATTGCTGGGTTATGTGGTAATGGACTCTTGAAAATATCTATTAATAAAAACTAGTTCCAGTTAACCTTGGGGTTGGAAATATATATCATGCTTTGCATGCGTGTGAATACATGGGCTGCTTCAATACTTTTGCCAGGGCTGCTTTTTCCTCCTAGTCTGGCCCTGGGACAGCCTGTAAAAAAAGAAAGTGGGCGAGATAGGGAAACAAGAGAGAGCAAAAAAAGGACCATGAACATGGAGACGCCACAATATGCAGTGTAGGCAACCCTACAGGAATCCTTTTTCAAGGATTCTGAGTATCAAGCGAAACATACAATTTATAACCTATAAATTGTATGTTTCATTTGATACTCAGAATCCTTGAAAAAGGTCCCCAGGAAGGACCGAAACGTCGGGCTGAGATGCACTAAGAATAAAATTATCACCTTTTTTTGGAAATACAGTGAGTGCTGGTCCTTCTCTTTAATTGTATCTAATTTTGACCTGGCACCGCTGGCTTTGGCAACGTTTTGAGTGCTGGTACTGTGGGATAATATATATATTATATTCAGAGTGTAAATGGTAAACCTTTGCTTTTCCTGTAAAAAAAAAAAGACTTTAATGTCTATAATGTTTCTATAGCTACAAATGTTTCATGTCCACCAGAACTAGACCCAGATCATTTGTCTTACTTGCCCTTAGTATTTTTATTTCTGAAATTATTGTACCATGAAGAAACGTATCAGAGATGATCTGACCCAGGGAGGCTTGAGCTTGATTCCAATAAAGAGCTGATCTTAGGCAATCTCCTTGTGTAGCAGCTAGCAGGTGTTATATGTAATATGACTTCTGACCTATGGTTGGTAAAGCAAAGTCAACTGATTGCATCTTCCTGGCATCAAATAAGGGAGGCCACAAATTACTTGCAGCCATATTCAAGAATCTGTTCCAGAAACCATTCGGTGTGTCTACATTGATGACATTCACCAAAATAGTAACGCTACTGTCACATCTTTTGCAAATGCAACCCAGTCAAATGGCAAAGATCAACTGGGGGTTTTCCAGATAAGAGATCTTAACAGAATTTGGATCTCCATACCTTAAGTCTGACAAAAATTATTTAAACATTAATTAAACCCAACAGGATTGTTTTGCTTCCAATAAGGATTCATTATATCCCAGTTGGGATCAAGTACAAGCTACTAGTTTTTTATTATAGAGAAAAGGGAAACAATTTTAATTATTGGAGTAAAATGGAGTCTATGACAGATTCTGTATTAAAAGATCAAATTATTTTTGCCTAACAAGGATCCTTAGGTGCTGATCGCAAGTGTATCAGGCAGAACAGGGAGAAAATGAGCAGAACAGGCAGAAATACATGGTGTGGAATTAATAAAAATAGGGGAAGGGGGAGAAAAGTAAAAGAAGAAGGCACAATAAAGAGAAGAAAAGAGGAGAAACAGAAATAGGGAGAAAATGGAAAATATCCAAAATACAGACGTGTATTGGAGAAGGAGAATAAGAAATAAAAAATAAATGAGGAGAGTAGAAAAATACAAAAAAAGGAAAAAAAAAGACAAGAAAACAGGGAAGAATAATAGGAGACATTTAATACAGAAGAAATGAGAGAGAAAGTAAATGCAGAGAGGAGTTGTTAATGTTCTCATCAAGTTTTCCTGGTGGTTCCTAAGAAACCATGGTACAGGTATGAGATCTGTTATCCAGAATGCTTGGGACATGGGGTTTTCCAGATAATGGATCTTTACGTAATTTGGATCTCTATCTTAAATCTACTAGAAAATTATCTAAATATTAAATAAACCCAATAGGCTGGTTCTGTTTCCAATAAATACTAAAATTATATCTTGATTTGAATCAAGTGAAAGGTACTGTTTTATTATTACAGAGAAAAGGGAATTTGGATTATTTAGATACAACAGAGTCTATGGGAGACGGCCTTCTTGTAATTCAGCGATTTCTGGATAAAGGTTTTCTGGATAACGGATCCTATACTTGTACTGCCCTTAAATATTATCACTGCTCCAACGGAGAATACGCCGTGCAACGAATCAGAACGTATCTCAGTCACCTCTGAGCTTGCACGCTGACTGTATTAACCAGTCCTGGCAGTATATTACAGCACCAGTACAAATAGAGTAGTGACTCTTTTTCTGAGAATAATAAAATAATTAAGCCTGGAAGCAGTAGAGCTGACCTCTTAACAAAATTTAAAAAAAAACAAGGAGGCACAGTCAGATGTTCATGTTTTAGAAACGATCATAAAGTCAACAGAACAAGCCCTGCGTTAATATGATTTCACTCTGATATGCAGTACAGTCTCGCTGACTGATTAGCCATGCCATGGGGCTGACAGACAGAAAATCCCAAACAGAGTGAAATAAAAGGAGTAGGGGAGAGATTTTGTGCTCTTTGGGTGTATGTTAGCAACCGAAATCCCAAACATTGCACAGGTCTGCTTCTCTTCTCCACCTCCAATTGCAGATGGATACCAGTGACAGACTGTCATAACCAAGGGAGATTTATTTAAAGGCATAATATATTCTATTTACTGTACATATGGTCTCCAAGCAGGGTTGGACGGGGCCTGGCGGAACACTGGGAAAAAAACCCGCTGGACCCTGGCTCTCTTTGGCCCCACCGGCACAGACCCACTCCTGGCCCGAACCTCCCGGTCCCGGCCCGTTAGCAAAAGAAAAGAGGCGCGCGCGGAGGAGGCGGTCTGGAAGGGGTTGCAGCAAGGGATCCAGAGGAGGCTTTATGGTAGGGGTGGGGAGTCGGAGGAGGGCCCCTGAGACAGCAGCCCCAGTCTGACCCTGTTTCCAGGTCACCCTTCATTATTCAGTAAATATGAAGGAAGAGCTTTTTACTTTTCTAGCGGATTTGATTTTAAAGCTGCAAAAATGTTACAACATGATGTGAATCAACTGAGCAAAAAGCCTAGGGGCCTTGTCACATGTGGAGATTCCTACGACGGTGAAGAAAACATGACCCTAAGCACATGGGGCAAATTCACTAAAGAAGGCAACTTTGTGTCCGCTTGGCTCATATAGCAACACTTCACCAGGTGTAGATTCCCCAGGACAATGCTAATTCACTGAAATGCAAAATTGTGTCCTTGGCACCAAATGCAGACAAAGTCGCGCTAGCATTACTTCGGCAAGCAGAGCGAAGTTGTGCTAGAGTTGCCTAATTTGCATACTGAAATAAGTTCAATGGATGTATATGTTGCAGCAAATACATGGCATTACACAAGCCCTGGAAACCTTAATAAAATAAGATAGAGTTGTTATATTGCCCTACACATGTGCCCACTGTATAGTTTATGTGCCATAATGTAGGGGGGAAGCCAAGTACCCCAAAACAATTTTACAATCTTTTGCAGCCTATCACCCTATAAATATGAAAAGACGTTAGCATTTTTTGGGACTTAGAAACAATTTTTTTGATGAACTCCTATCTACTCTATTGCACTTCACCTGGTCTGAGGTGGCGAAGGCAAGTCTGGCGCAAGAGGTAACGTTCAGTAAAATCCGCAGCGAAAATTTGCCTGGTGTTAGAGTGCGAAGCAACGATAGTATACATCTCCTCCGCTAACGAAGGGGGCCTGCGCTCATTTATAAATCAGTGAAGTAACGAAATGACGTCATGCTGGTGAATTTTCGCAACTGTAAGTCACCTCGCCCTTTAGTGAATGGGTCTATATACACTTCTTGCAGCTTGCACAAATCCACAGGTACAGCCTGGATATTCAGATTCAAGGGAGTCCTGAATTGGAGAGGTGCTACTTCCTAGGCTCCATTTGCATGCTAACTTACGGATTCTGGTGCAAAATGCTGCTACAAAAAAATGGTGATTAAGTCTGTAAAACAGGGGTGCCCAAAGGGTAGATGGGGATCTACCAGTAGACCTTTAGCTGGTGATGAGTAGATCTCAAGACAATGTCAACAAACAGCTTGACTTAATTTTTTATCCTGTGTAATTTTTTTCATTAAGATATGGTAATTAAGTTAAATAAATCTGTATAAATTTACATAAATAATGTTTTCATTGAAACAGAATGCTAACAATGATTTTATGGATGTAGATCATAATGGGAAAACATCACTAAAAGTATTCGCATTAGTGAAGTATGGGCACTCCTGCTGTAAAAGTATAGCGTGTATAGTAATATCAAAATTTGTTTTTAAAAAATTTGTTAGTACAGGTATAGGATCCGTTATCCGGAAAGCCGTTATCTAGAAAATGTTGAATTACAGAAAGATCATCTCCCATAGACTCCATTATAATCAAATAATCCAAATTTTAAAAAACGATTTCCTTTTTCTCTGTAATAATAAAACAGTAGCTTGTACTTGATCCCAACTAAGATATAATTAATTGGATGGCTATAAAAACCAGAGCCGCTTGTAGGCTGTCAGTCCTCATAGGGGTTACAAAATAGCCAATCACAGCCCTTATTTGGCACCATCTAGGAACATTCATACTTGTTTTTCTCCCCAACACTTTCTATATTTGAATGCGGCTCATGGGTAAAAAAAAGTTGGGGCCCCTTGATGTGGAAAGTGATAATCTGAAAAAATTTGCAATTGATTTTTATTTTTTATTTATTTTCATTTGTGGGTTTTGAGTTATTTATCTTTTTATTCAGCAGCTCTCCTGTTTGCAATTTCAGAAATCTGGTTGCTAGGGTCCAAATTACCTTAGCAATCATGCATTGATTTGAATAAGAGCCTGGAATATGAACAGGAGGGGCCTGAATAGAAAGATGAGTAATAAAAAGTAGCAATAACAATACATTTGTAGCCATAAATAGCATTTGTTTTTAGAAGGGGTCAGTGACCCCCATTTGAAAAGAACTATACAAAAAGAAAAAATGAAGACCAATTGAAAAGTTCCTTAGAAGTAGTCATTCTATAACATACTACAAGTTAATTTGATTCTGTCATGATTTGTATTATGTATTTTTTATTTTTAAATTACACTATTTGCACTGCAAATAATTCATTCTAAAATGTATTTTTTAAAGTTGTAATATTGGTGTGTAGGTGCATCTCAGGTCATTTTGCCTGGTCATGTGCTTTCAGAAAGAGCCAGCACTTTAGGATGTAACTGAATGTGTCTCAGTGGGACCTGAATTTTACTATTGAGTGCTTTTCTTAGATCAACCAAAGGGCTGTTATCTTGTGTTAGGGAGCTGTTACCTGGTTACCTTCTCATTGTTCTGTTGTTAGGCTGCTGAAGGGGAAAAAGGAGGGGGTCATACAGTACAGCAGTAAAGAGTGACTGAATTTTATCAGAGCACAAGTCACATGCCTGGGGGTAGCTGGGAAACTGATTTTGGTACAGAATTCTGTTGGAGCAGCACTATTAACTGATGCATTAAAAAAACAAAACAAAAATTTTTTTTTTCCCATGACAGTATCCTTTTAAAGAAGAACCACTCCTTTAAGCTCTGCAGTTAGTCATCTTTTTGTGTAAAGCTATTACTCCATAAAGCAATTTGGAGAAGGATATATCAGTGACCTGGTGTAATCTGGTCAAGCAAGTGGATAGCCAGTTACATATAATATTACTATTTGTTTCCATCGCATTGTAAGAATGTCCTGGCCAGAATTCTAATGGATTCCTTGGAGCTCCATACACAGACTGATCTGGTTCTGGGGGCCATTGCCTTATCAATACTCTGAAATCCAAGTATTTGGTGGAACTGACACTAAACTGAGGGGCAGATTCATAAAAGCGTGAAATTAGAGATCACCACAGCTAAACTCTTCTGCTCTCCATTCATTTCTAAGGGATTTGTAGAGAGTTACAGTTCACTGTTTGATAAAAATGCTTCTAAAAATTCCATACAAATTAATAGAGAGTGGCAGAATTTTACTGATTTGAGCTGTCATTTTACACTTTACACTTTAACAAATCTGCCCCTTACGGGCAGAATCAAGGGTCGAATTTCGAATAACAAAAACTTCGAAATTGGAATTAAAAAAGACCAACCCATACCAATTGACTCCAAATAGGTTCTAGGAGGTCCCCCATAGGCTAAAACAGAAATTCGGCAGGTTTTAGATGGCGAATGGTAGAATTCGAATTTTTAAAGGAGAATTCAACCTGTAAGTGAAAAAAAAACCACTCCCCATGTGTAGGCCCTGGTCAATACAGGATGAAGAGCGACTGTGAACTCCGCTGGACAGGACCTGGAAGGAGGGGTAAGTAACAAGTTAGGGGCATTTGCCGGGGGGGGGGCAGGTTTTTTTCTACTAACAGGTTGAATTCTCTTTTAAGATAGTATGGGGAAGATTTACGAAATTCACGTGAATGATTCGAAATTCAAAAATATTCAAATTCGAATAGTTTTTGAGGTCACTTCGACCATCGAATTTTTAAAATTTGATCGAATCGAATGGTTCGAATAGATTGAATAAAAATCTATTCGATTATTTGAATATACAACAGTCTAATTACTTGTCCTTTAAATTTTTATTCGACTGCCTAGTTTGCCAGATTAAACCTACTGATTTGCTGTACTTCTCTATGGGAAGCTCCCATAGCATTTTTTTTTAAAGGGGTGGTTCACCTTCAAGTTAACTTTTATTATATTGTAGAAGGGCCAATTCTAAGAAACTTTTCAATTGATCTTCATTATTTATTTTTCATAGTTTTTTAATGATTTGCAATTTTCTTCTGTTTCTTTGCAGCTTTCAAATGGGGGTCACTGACACCATCTAAAAACAAATGCTCTCTAAGGTTACAAATGTATTGTTATTGCCACTTTTTATTACTTATCATTCTTTCCCTCTCCTATTCATATTCCAGTCTCTTTCAAATCAATGCAGGGTTGCTAGGGTAAACTGCAAACTGCTGAATAAAAAGCTAAATAGCTATAAAACCACAAACAATAAAAAATGAAACCCAACCGCAAACTGACTCAGAATATCACTCTCTACATTATACTAAAAGTTAACTCAAAGGTGAACAACCCCTTTAAGTTTTTAAGATTGAATAAAAAAAAATTTGATTGAATGGTTAAAATCGTTTGATTCGAACGATTTTATCATTCAAATTTTTACTATTGGATTGTTCGAATAGCATTAAAATCCTTCGAATTCGATATTCGAATTAGAAGGATTTTAATTCTGTTAAAATTCGATGGTCGAATTTGAGGGTTTTTGAAAATCTGCCCCTACAAGATAAATTTCAAAATTAAAATTTTTTTGCAAATTTGAATTGAATTTGGACGTAGTCGAAGTACACAAAAATAACTTGAATTACAAATTTTTTTAATTAAAATTTTCACTTCGACCCTTGATAGATCGGCCCCTAAATGTTATGTGATGGGACAACCGAAGGCAACAATTTTTTGCGGGTAGATTTTGTCCACATTTTAGGGGTTTTGATTCAGTATTCGGACGTATTTATGCAGCGCATTCCTCTTCCAAATGCAACATTTTACGAAACCCCTTTTCTAGCAATAATATAACCAGGTCCAAGTGTGGCACACCAGGAAAGCACTGATTTATACATTTTGCTCAGTTCAGCACAACAAATTGATTTTAGATAATTGTCAGGAAAGCAGCTCAATATGTTACATTAGCAAGGCGCATTGAGATACTGTTAGACATTTCTCACAATTCTTTTTTTTTTTTTAATTATAGTCCCAGACCATGAAGTCCTTAGCAAACAATAGCAAATTTGGTGACTTATTTTAAACCAAAGACAATCAACCTGCTGCTGAGAACTTAATCATCTTATCTGAGCACTAATTTCCTCCCATTGCCCCCTCCATATTGACTGCATGGGATCCTAATATTCAGATATGATGCGGTTATACCTCCTAATAGTAACTGAGTCTATGGAAATTGCCAATCAGCTTCCATCTGCTCATGTGAAATACTGGATGTGCGCAACAGGATTTTAGCTCCTCACTTAGTCCATAAGTGATTATAAAAGTGTTCCAAACTATTTAAAATATAATGTACTGTTCCCTGTACTGGTAAAATTGATGTGTTTGCGTCTTAAAGTCTATTATAGTTTACATTAAAGGGCAAGGAAAGTGTAAAATAGAATAAGGCTAGAAATGCTGTATTTTGTATACTACACATAAACATGAACTTACTGCACCACAAGCCTAATCAAACAAATGATTTATGCTTTCAAAGTTGGCCACAGGGGGCTGTCATCTTGTAACTTTGTTATACATCTTTGCAAGACTAGACTACATACACATGCTCAGTGTGATCTGGGCTTCTTAGGGATCCTCATAAATTATCAAAAAACAAAGCTGCTTGAGTTCTGCATGGCTGGTAAGGCAGGGGCTCCCCCTGCTGTTCATAAGTATGATTGTTTCCCTGCCAGAAGTTAGGGACCGTCTGACAATTCCTATCCACAGCACTAAATGAAGGGAGAATTTCACTGAATACAGTCTGGTTTCTTATAAAAACTGTACACATTTTTAAATTAATGTATATTGGAGATAGATTTCTTTTTCATTAAAGAAAGTAAAAATGGGATTTTATTTCTTTGCCTTTCCTTGCCCTTTAACAAGGTTAATAGGGGCAGCCATTCAAGGCTAAGTTTGCATAGCAGATAACAGAGACACTCTCTAGAATCCCGTTGTATTCTAATACAGAGCTTATTGGTTATCTGTTGAGTAACCTGTGCCTTTTCTCCCTTTTTAGCTTAAAGGGATTCTGATTTTTAAGGTGCAGTGTTTATTTCTAATTTACACTGCAAATAATTCAATCTATCATATAAAATGTAATTCTTGAGCCATCAAGTGTATTTTTTTTTAAATATGTAATACTGGTATGTAGGTGCATCTCAGGTCATTTTGCCTGGTCATGTGGTTTTAGAAAGAGCCAGCACTTTAGGATGGAACTGCTTTCTGGCAGTCTGTTGTTTCTCCTACTCAATGTAACTGAATGTCTCTTGGTGGGACTTGGCTTTTTACTATTGAGTGTTGTTCTTAGCAGTGCTTGAATTGGAATGAAAAAAGTGAAGGGATGCTCTGTGTGGTGAGTGTAGCGCAGCATGCTAAAACAAGCCCCTCCCACAACCATAAGCCAGACCCCTTATTATATTAAACCTCACACGCCAATACTTTCTGGTTTCACCCAGGGCCATATTTCTATATAGGCACCCGAGGGCCTTTGCCTAGGGCGCAGGATTGTGGGGGGCAGCCCTCGGGTGCCTTAACTGGTGCTGCATTTAAAAAACATTTTTTTTTAAATTCCCCCACCTCCATGCCACGGATTTCCTATTGAATTCGGTGATGGAGCAAAACTCTTGCATCCCCTCTGAGGGGATACTATTTCACAAAAATAAAGAAGTGAAGGGATGGTATCCCTTTGGATCTCTGCCGAACGACCGATCTTAGGGAAGTCCGACAAATCTGTCAAATTATTGTGCGGTTAGTGGGATACAAACGATCGTACATCTTACGATTTTTGTCCGACATCGGTCTGAAAATTGATTGGCCAGGTTAGAAAATCTTTATCAGCCCCCATGCAATCTACCTGTTTGCAGGGCCAAGCAGGCAACGACCCTTCAGTCTTTTTAGTTGATGGACACATCGGACATTTAAACATTCGTTTAGAGACCATCGTGGTCTCTTTGAAAAATCTTTACATCTATGGCCAGCTTTAGATCAACCAGGGAGCTGTTATCTTTAATCAGGGAGTGGTTATCTGGTTACCTTCCCATTGTTCTGTTGTTAGGCTGCTGGGGGGTGGGGGGAATAATGTCACTCCAACTTGCAGTGACTGAAGTTTATCAGAGCACAAGTCACATGACTAAGGGCAGCTGGGAAACTGACAATATTTCTAGCCTTTTGTCAGATTTCAAATTTAAATATAAAAAATCTGTTTGCTCTTTTGAAAAAGGGATTTCAGTGCAAAAGTGCACTTTTAACTGATGTGTTTAAAAAAAAAAAAAAATACACATTTTCCCATGACCATATCCCTTTGAATGGCTGCCCTTATGGCTACACAGCAGTTTATATAAACTATAATAGTCTTTCTAAAGCAAACATATAACTTACCAGTGCAGGCCAACAATACATTATATTTCAATTATTTTAAAAGACACGTCAACCCCAAAAATGACTAATAAAAGAAAATACAATTATAAGCAACTTTCCAAAATGAATGTATTTAAAATTGTTGGTGCTTTAAAAGTTATTTGTAAATGTAATTGCTATTGAAAGCAGCACTTGCATAATCCCTGGTTGTTACATTTTAAACATTGTTGCAAAGGCCAGTCTCCTCCAGCAAGACAGTCTGTTAATGGGTTGGCTTATGTTACATTGTTTCAAAAGCCAGAGCCACCAGTACAGAGAATAGAAAGGGACACACACTGCTTTCAATAGCAATACATGTACAAATAACTTAAAAACTACAGAAAATGTGTAATAAATGTATATTGCAAAGTTGCTTAGAATCATGTTTTCTTTTATTAGGCATAACATAATTTTTTTGGTGGTACTGTTCCTTTAAAGATTAATCTAAGCCCAAACATACATTTATACAAACATATATATAAAGTCCTAAAGGTGCGCTTGTTTCCTGGAGCAAACGCCTGGGTGCCCACAAAAGTGTATATATGCAGTAGGTAGCGACACTCACAGGTAGGGTTGCCACCTGGCTGGTATTTTACCGGCTTGGCCGGTATTTTTGATGGTTGATCCCAATAAAAGATAAATATATAGGAAGACCGATATTTTTTTCAAGAAAAGGTGGCAACCCTACTAACAGGGCCTCCAGTTCCTGTAAATTCTTGGGTGTCTGTCTTGTATGAACTGCACGTTTGAGGTCTCCCCAGAGTGGCTCAATGATATTGAGGTCAGGAGACTGAGATGCCACTCCAGAACCTTCACTTTATTTTGCTGTAGCCAATGGTCGACTTGGCCTTGTGTTTTGGATCATTGTCATGTTGGAATGTCCAAGTACGTCCCATGCGCAGCTTCAGGGCTGATGAGTGTAAATTTTCCTCCAGTATTTGTTGATAACTTACTGCATTCATTTTGCCATCAATTCTGACCAAATTTCCTGTGTCTTTGTAGCTCACACGTCCCCAAAACCTCCACCAGCATGTTTCATAGTAGGAATGGTGTATCTTTCATCATAGGACTTGTTGACTCCTCTCCAAATGTATAGTTTATGGTTGTGGCCAAAAAGTTCAATTTTAGTCTCATCACTCCAAATAACTTTGTGCCAGAAGGTTTGAGGCTTGTCTCTGTGCTGTTTGGCATATTGTAAGTGGGAAACTTTGTGGCATTTGTGTAGTAATGGCTTTCTTCTGGCAACTCGACCATGCAGTCCATCTTTCTTCAAGTACCTCCTTATTGTGCATCTTAAAACAACCACACCACATTTTTTCAGAGAGTCCTGTATTTCACCTGAAGTTATTTATGGGGGTTTCCTTGCATCCCAAACAGTTTTTCTGGCAGTTGTGGCTGAAATTTTTGTTTTATTGGGTTTGGTTTCAACAGAACCTCTAATTTTCCACTTCTTTATTAGAGTTTGAACACTGCTGATTGACATTCTCAATTCCTTTGATATTTTTTTATATCCCTTTCCTGTTTTATAGAGTTCAACTACATTTTCCCGCAGATCCTTTGACAATTCTTTTGCTTTCCCCATGAATTAGAATCCAAAAAACATCAGAGCACCACTGGATGAAAGATGCAAGGGTCTGTCAGGAGTCCAGAAATTCACTGACCTTTTATACACACCCACTAATTACAA
>CM044439.1:153554212-153570240 GCA_024363595.1 Xenopus borealis
CCCCCCCCCCCCGCAGCCTAACAACGAAACAATCGGAAGGTAACCAGATAACAGCTACCTAACTCAAGATAAAAATTATGGTTGATCCCAATGCTATTAAAGATAAATATAAAGGAAGGCCGGTATTTTTTTCAAAATAAGGTGGCAACCCTAGTTATGGGTAAGTTGACAAAAAATCGACCAGCACCCAGCCGATCCCAACTGACCCGGCAAGTCCCTTGTATTTATAGTCTGACACCCAACCCACCCATCTCGGACATCATGAAAGGGGGTGCCTACAAATAGAGTCTGCTGGAGGAGAAAGCCTACGTTTAAAGTCGCAGGAGGGGAGAGTGAAGGGAGAAGCTCAACTCAAACCTGCACGCAACTCTGAAATCTTGTGCAGAAATCGGCCCAATCGAGACCAGCACGTAGGTTTTGGACTGGCCCGCTCATCACTACTGGGCAGTACCTGCTCATCACTACTTCTGCCTGCCCTTAGTTCTGTCTCTGCTCATAATCCACCCAAACACCACCGCCATACAAGCCCTGCCCTTTGTATCTCTTGTGTATCAACCATAGTTCCAACAAGATACTATGACCACAAACTAGGGTTTACCCCAAATTTCACCATAACTGACCTTCAGGTTGGGCTTTCTGGAGTATCCGTGAGCTATAAAGATATTGACATTCTGTCTGACCTACAGGCTGGGCCCGTCCAACCACTGCCTTCACTATGTTAAGGGGTCCAGCTCCATGGATTGGGGGCCACTGCTTTAGACATTAAACATCTCCAGTTTAGTATACATCTTGGCTCTGTTTACATTTGTGCACTCTTGTTCATGCCCGTCACCCCCTTTTGCACACAGCAAGGTTACAGATGAAAAGCAGCAGCATCTAGAACACTGGTTCAGCACAAGCTATTCACTGCTTTGAGCCTGTGGATCACATTAAACAAAAATCAACCAGAAAAGTGAGTAATGTGCATTGCCTATTACGCAGTCAACAATTTTATTTTTTGTGGTGTATATATTCTATAAAACAAACTGGGGCTTATTTAGATAGCTGGCTCACTGACTGATCCTCTTGATTCCAATATTTTTTCAAAGTATTTTTGTTTCAGTATCCATCTGTTTGCTGGGGCTGTACCTTTAAATGGGGTGTCTCATGCCTCATGCCCATGGTGTTATGGGTGCATTGCTGATACTGGACGTATATTCTCTGTTTGCTTTATGGATGATCTGTTCTGACCTTGTATGGACAGTGGCCCACGGGGACCTGCGATTACACGACTGTGACTGACAAATCTCCATTGGAAATAACTGAAATTGCTGTTTGTAAAACCAACATAAAGTCACCAAAAGTTGGGTCTGGAGGAAAGTATGGGCGTATTTGCGATATGTTGGTTCAATTATTTCCAATGGAGAGGCATTTTCGGGGGACTTGTTGCCCAAAGTCGCGCCTAAATTATCGCGGGCGACAAATCTCCCTGTTGGTAACTGCTCTAAGCGCTCTTACAGGTTTTTTACCTGCGCTCCCCTGTGTTCCGGTTTCAGCTGCAGGGGAATGTAGGTGTAGACATTGAATTCTTTCCAGTGTGGATGTACTGTGTGAGTACAGGCACACTGAAAAGAATTTAGGGCGTCTACTCCTGCTCTTCTGTAAGAGCCATTAATCAACAAGATTTTCAATTCTTTTTAACTCTTTATTGTTCTGGTTACTGATCTTTGTATATAGGTCTGGGCTGGCAAACGGGATGTTAATTGGTCAAGGTAAATGTGATAAAACCCAATAGATTTACCTATTTAACCCAATAAAAATAGCTCAGACTTGAAAGGAAACCAACAACCCTCCCATGGAATTTTAACGCCTCTCCAAACCTGGTCAACCCCACTACATCCCCTGTACCAGGTTAAAAGCAGAAATGCACAGCAGTGTTGGCATTTACTTCCAATTGCAGGTTCATGATGATAATTGCCAGCCGAGGAACACATGCACCGAGGGGAGGGGGACAGTGGTTAAAAATCTTATCCTTTAAAGGGCAAAGAAAGTGTAAAATAGAATAAGGCTAGAAATGCTGTATTTTGTATAATAAACATAAACTTACTGCACCACAACCCTAATCAAACAAATGATTTATGCTTTCAAAGTTGGCCACAGGGGGCTGTCATCTTGTAACTTTGTTAAAAATATTTGTCTGCCTCTGGCCCTGCACATGCTCAGTGTGATCTGTGCTGCTTAGGGATCGTCATAAATGATCAAAAAACAAAGCTGCTTTAGTTCTGCATGGTTGGTAAGTAAGGCAGGGGCTTCCCCTGCTGTTCATAAGTATGATTGTTTCCCTGTCAGAAGTTAGGGATCGTTTAACAATTCCTATTTTTTTTCCTAATTTCACTGCATACAGTCAGGTTTCTTATAAAAACGGTACACATTTTTTAATTAAAGTATAATGGAGATAGATTTCTTTTTCATTAAAGAAAAGTAAAAATGGGATTTTATTTCTTTGCCTTTCCTTGCCCTTTAAGTCAGCTTCCATGACAGCAAGCAAAGTAATCCAGCAGAACCTTATCGGTGCAACCTGGTTCACTATCCCATTCAAACGGCTCTCATTGTTATATCTGCATGTTGTGCCTGGATCCGCACACATTAGTGGATTACTTTGCTTGCTGTCATGGAAGCTGACTTAAAGGGCAAGGAAAGGCATTTCAGCTAGTGTCCCAATTAGCCCACATAGAGGTCCAAACAGCCCCCACCAGCAGACTAAATACTCACTGAATGGCACCTTATAGCAGCCCCTCTGGCATTTGCCCAGTGGCGTAACTACCAGGGGTGCAGAGGTTGCAATTGCACCAGGGCCCCCACCCCCTTGGGGCCCATCAGAGCCACAAAAATTGCCATCAACACATCAGCATGCGATTTATAGAGGTATGGGCCTGACAGAGGGGCCCAGGTGCCCAGCCTGTACCAGGGCCCACCAGGGAGTAGTTACGCCACTGCATTTGCCAGAACCCACAGATTGCCAGCCCGGGCCTGGCCCAAGACTCTAAATTTAGGTGCCAGAACCCGCCCGACCCATGGGTTTCAGGCCGACCCTGACATGCCCAACACTACTGCCTTCCTCCTGCTTACTGTTCTTAATTGAGCACTGCTGTAGCTCCAGGTTTCCCTGCGCCCCGGCCCTGCATCAATCGACGCATTTCAGTTGCACCAAAAGAGTAGGGCACACACCTCGCTTGCATGCAGAACACGGGGAATGACTTGGACAATAACCTCAATTGTGCCCGATTAGAGATCGTGTCGTTTTTGGCATATTGGATGCAATTGTGGGAGGCAACATGCAGTTTAATGAAGAGTAGTGTCCCTTTGTGACCACAATGCTGCTGAAATTCTGGGGAAAAACCTGGTGATTGCGCTTGAAATCGCACTTTGTTCACTGCACTTGTGCATGTAAATGTGCCCTGATAGAACCATGGCAGTATAAGTAGCAGATCACAACCCCAGAGTTTATTACACTACAGTTGTTTCTCCTAAATACCGAGACTATTGATACCAGGACTGTAGAAACTGACAATTGTGCTCTGTAATTCATTTTTATTTTTTTTGCTAATTATCCGTTTACACATTGAGAGAGGTTTGGGTTAAAGGGGTGGTTCACCTTCAGGTTAACTTTTAGTATGTTATACAATGACCAATTCTAAGCAACTTTTCAATTGGTTTTCATTATTTATTTGTTATAGTTTATGAATTATTTGTCTTCTTCTCCTGACTCTTTCTAGCTTTCAAAAGGGGGTCACTGACACCTTCAAAAAACAAATCCTCTCTAAAGCTGCACATTTATTGTTATTGCTGATTTTTATTATTCATCTTTATTTCCTGACCCTATCCTATTAATAATCCATATTCCCATTCAAATCAATGCATGGTTGCTAGGGTAAATTGGACCCTAGCAACCAGATTGCCGACGCTGCAAACTGAAAGCTGCTAAATAAAAAGCTAAATAACTCAAAAACCACAAACAATAAAAAATGAAAACCAATTGCAAATTGTCCCAGAATATCACTCTCTACATTATACTAAAAGTCAACTCAAAGGTGAACAACCCCTTTAATTAAAAGGATTCTGATATGAATTTTACGGTGCTGTTTTTACTGATGGCGTAATAACTATATCGATTTATTTGCAAAAGCTGTAGCCTCTTGTGTCCATGTGTAGGAATGTGTAAGCAACTTGTTAAGTCTCGTTCCTCTCTGTAGTAATTCAGCTACCTTTATAATGTCGCATTCCAACCACCTCGCTCAGAGATCCTATCTCAAACCAACGGGAATTTTATCAGCATTGTTCTGAGATCATGCTTCTTGCCTTTTCTTGTTCCAGGTATTCATCCGTCACTGAAATTTTCTCTGTTATAAAAACGCCTTTGTGCAAGGTTCCCCATAGAATAACGGTAAAGAACTCTTGAGAATTCCCCCAGTAAATGGAGTGGTAGAAAATGTTCCTTTCAAACAAACACTGATGTGCCGGTGAGGTGTAGTTGGACCTCAGCCGCTTTGAGCTCCCGAATAAAAATTACTGGTGATAAAAATGATATATATATCTAAAATATCTCCCTAGAAAAGCAGTTTAACTACCGCTTCTTCTTGACACTCTTGTGTTTCAGCTAAATAAGCTTAGGAATGCAAAGGTGATACACAGTATGAAATATAAAGGGATACTTCTCTACCTGCATGTGACCCAGAAATCAAACTACATTCAAGCAGCCCCTGTGATCATCCTACAGACAGGCCTTTCATTCCAAGTCCTATTAAAGGTCATGAGAGAACGCTCTGTAGCCTGAATGCAATGCACAAACACCTGTACTTGCCCTTTAACAGATTCCAGCTTAAATTGTTTAGTTTTTCAGTGTAATTTACCGGGAAGTAATTCCTTAAAGGGATACGGTCATGGGAAAACATGTTTTTTCAAAACTCATCAGTTAATAGTGCTGCTCCAGTAGACTTCTACACTGAAATCCATTTCTCAAAAGAGCAAACAAATATTTTAATATTCGATTTTGAAATCTGACATGGGGCTAGACATTTTGTCAATTTACCAGCTGCCCCAGCACTTTAGGAGGGAACTGCTTTCTGGCAGGCTGTTGTTTTTCCTTCTCAATGTAACTGAATAGTACGCAGTGAGACATGGGTTTTTACTATTGAGTGTTATTCTTAGATCTACCAGGCAGCTGTTATCTTGTGTTAGTGAGCTATTATCTGATTACCTTCCCATTGTTCTGTTGTTAGGCTGCTGGAGGGGGGGGAGGGGGGGTGATATCACTCCAACTTGCAGTACAGCAGTAAAGAGTGATTGAAGTTTCAGAGCACAGATCACATGACTTGGGGCAGCTGGGAAATTGACAATATGTCTAGCCCCATGTCAGATTTCAATATGAAATATAAAAAAATCTGTTTGTTCTTTTCAGAAATGGATTTCTGTGCAGAATTCTGCTGGAGCAGCACTATTAACTGATGCATTTTGGAAAAAAATGTTTTTCCCATGACAGAATACCTTTAAGGCTGTGTTTGTCTATTGATACTAGGACTGGCATTTGTGCTCTGTACTTTATTTATTTATTTATTTATTTATTTATTTATTTATTTAGCAAATTATCCATTTTTCCACACACATTTATGGTGCTGTTTTTATTACTAAATGTCTATTCTTGAACCAATAAATACATTCTTTTTGCTGTAACATGGGTGTGTAGGCAGCCATTTTGCCCGATTCTGTGCTTTCAGAAAGAGCCAGCACTTCACATTTTACACGACTTTTTAAAAGACAATTTGACTGACATTTTCATTTTGGAGAGCCTAATGTGTCTGAAAAATTGGCAGTAAAAAAAAAATTAGTTTACGAATAATTCATAAAAATGTCGGGGAAAGTGGCGCCGAAAAAAACACGCCCACTTTTCACTACACTATTTCAAAAGTGTCTTATATTTCGGAAAATTGGCGGGGAAATGCTCTGTGAATTTGTTGTCCGTTGCTACGACATTTTAAAGACATTTTTTACTTCCCGACACTTTTGTGAATTCCCCCCAATGTAATTAAAGGAGTCACAATGGAGAGAGAGGAGAGACCGTCAGCGTGGAGGAAAGAGTTTGCCATCCGTTCGTCACTTGGCCCAACACTATAAAGCCGCTCTGGCCGCGGCGTCCATCAGGGATAATGAACAGGTGCGCAGAAATCGGAACAGGGCCGGTGAACAAATCCGAGGTGGAACCAAATATTAAAACGAAAAATCTTTATTGCTTCACATTAAAAAAAGTTAGCGTGCAGGGAGACGCGGCTTGACGCGTTTCGTGACCTCATTCGTCACTTCGTCAGAAGCCTGTGCGCCCCCTGCAGGGAGAGAGCTTATATAGCCTACACCAAATAAATAAAAAAAATACACCACATTAAAAAGGTCACGCATAGATACTTATCAAGCCAAATGTTTCAGATCAAGTAATAATTAAACAATGTTACCAGTACCGCAATATTGAAATGCACAATAGATAAATATAAGGTTTGTAACAATCTAACCATAATCAATCAATATAATAGAATAACAATGTTGCCAGTAGTGATGTGCTTTAAACCATATTGAGACAAAAGTAAACTAAAGCTAAATTTATGTAGTACTGGAAACTGATACAGATTTGCACATTTGGAGGGAAATTGTAGGAAGCCAGCAAATGATGCTTGGGTAATAAATGTAGCTGTCGGCTGAATGGGAGAACCTAAGGGCATATGTGCATATATATATTGTACTGTAGTGTAATAATCTACTTTATAATATTGATACTGCCTGTTCAAAGTAAATTCAGTCAATGAAGCAATTCAATTCCCACTCCCTATTAAGACCAGCGGGATTAATAGTGCGTAATTTGTAGATCCAAAAGGCTTCCTTTCTAAGGAGTGAGAGTTCGATATCCCCTTTTCGGACACCAGGGGTTACCCTGTCTATAATTTGAAAGGAAATGCATAGCTTCCCTTCATGGCATTCGAGTAGGTGTTTGGCCACTGCAGAACGTGAGTCTTGACGAGCTACACAATTCAAATGTTCAGCAATACGTTTCCTAACTGGTCTTATCGTTTTACCTATATATTGTTTGCCACAATGGCAAGTGATGAGGTAGACAACATACTGGGTGCCACAATTAGCATAGAAATGTATTTTGAAATGTCTAGAATTGCCTTTGCCCGAAAAAGACTTAGAGGGTTTCATATAGACACAAGCTCCACAACGTGTTACTCCACATCTGTAACTCCCAATGTTAGGAGTCACAATGGGACTTGGATTTTTACATATCTACCACGGACCTATTATCTTGTGTCAGGGATTCGTTATCTGGTTACTTTCCCCATTGAGCTGCTCGGTGGAAAAGGAGGGGGTGGCAGCATGCCAATTAAATAATAATGGTTCAAAGAATGTCTGGCTAAGGGCTGAACTCCACGGACGCATGTGTTTATGCTCAACGCGTCAGATCGCTCGCAAATCATCCGTGGAGTTCAGCCCTGAATGGTTGTCCCCCACAAATTTTCACCTCACCAAATCCGCCCCTCGTTGCAAAAAGTTTGGACACCCCTGTTCTATTATGTCAGATAGTGGTCGTCATTATTTATGTCCTAGTTTTTTAAATATTTGCCTTCTTCTTCTGACTCTTTCCAGCATTCCAATGGGGGGGCCCATCTAAAGAACAAATGCTCTGTAAGGCTACATATTTATTGCCACTTCTTTTTTATTACTCCTCTTTATATTCAGTCCCTCTCTTATTCATATTCCTGTCTCTTATTCAAATCAATGCAGGGTTGCTAGGATAATGTGGACTATAGCAACCAGATTGCTGAAATGGCAAAGTGGAGAGCTGCTGAATAAAAACCCAAATAACTCAACCACAAATAATAAAACATGAAAACCATATGCAGATGGTTTCAGAACATCACTCTGTACATAATACTAAAAGTTAATTCAAAGTTGAACAACCCCTTTAACTTTCACTCCTAGAGAGATATTACTGGGTTCTCATGCTATTACCTAGTGTTCCATCACCAACCCATCCTGTGGGGTCCGATGAGAAAGAACTACAAGATAAAACCTTTTTTGTAGGACTAGTAACGCCTGACACCCCTAGCCAATAGAGGAACTATAAGGGTAACAACACCCCCTCGCAGTGTGAAGTAGTATAGCCCTGTGCTGGAATTAACTAATGGGGAACTACCTGAACTGTGGGGGGTGGGGGGGGGGTACCTATTTTGCAAACCTATCATGGAAGTCCTATCATGTAATTAATCCGTGGACCCTCACGAAACCTCACGGAGAAGGAAGAATCTCTGCTGTAGTAGATGTGCAAAGAAACCAGCTAATCTCATTAGAACAGAATGACGGAAATTGTAATTTCCCTATCTGTTGCTTTGGTGCAATAGTAAGATAATGAATGCATTTACAATGGAATATTCAGTGATAAACTCCCAGTGGCTTTGGACCTGAAGCCATAAAAGAAATATCTCCTCATAGACTATTTGAATCTAATTGAATTTTATCCAGTGTCCATGAGAGGTTCTCCTCTTTAATTTAAGTCATGCTGCTTAGACATTATTATAGTGGCTGTGCCTTTTAACCTTTTCCTCACTCAGCAATTTTCTTGTGTGGGTTGGGCTGCTCCCTGTCCAGTTTTTGGCTTTCTGTGTCAATACTGCTTGTCTGGGGCAGGATTCCCTAAGATTAGGGTTGCCACCCGGCCGGTATTTTACCGGCCTAGCCGGTAAAACACCAGCCAAGGCCGGGGCCAGTATTACAAATTTACCGGCAATGTAGCTGCCGGTAAATTTGTAATACCCCTTAAAAAGGCCCTTGCCTTGCCTTAAATCCAAAAAAAACTTACCTTTTTCGCGTCTTCAGCCGATCGCTGCCGTGGCTCCGCCCCTTTTGCATCATGACCCGCCCCTCTTACGTCACGGCCCGCCCCTTTTTGGTCCCGCCCCCCTGCCGGCCGGTAAGTAATTTGTAAAAAGGTGGCAACCCTACCTAAGATTGACACGTGATCTGCAAATCGTCATGTCCACCCCCCACCTGGAGTTCCCAACAGGGAAAGGTGGAACTCTAGATGAGGTGAGATGATTTTTTTTTAAGCTGCAGAACTTGCCAAAAATCAAAGATTAAAGGTGGCCATACATGGGAGATCTGCTTGTTTAGGAAGGTAGCCACACAAGCTGATTTTGCACCAATATGCCACCTTGATTGGACAATATCCAGCTGATCCGATCCCTAGGGCTCAACCATTGGGTCACAAGACCAGGAATGCAGGCAGTGGGATTGAGGTTTACTTCAACTAAGTGATGCGGCCTTCTACTTGAAAGGATTTTTAAAGGAGAACGAAACCCTAAAAATGAATAGTGCTAACAATGTTTCATATAGTGAACTTATTGCACCAGTCTAAAGTTTCAGCTTGTCAATCGCAGCAATGATCCAGGACTTCAAACTTGTCACAGGGGGTCACCATCTTGGAAAGATGCTTAGTGGGCTCTGAGCAGCTGTTGAGAAGCTAAGCTTAGGGGTAGTCACTAATTATCCAGCAGAAAATGAGGTTGGTCTGTAATATAAGCTGATGCTACAGGGCTGATTATTAAATTCTGATGCTAATTGCACTGGTTTCTGTGCTGCCATGTAGTAATTATTTGTATTAATGACTAATCAGCCTTATATTGTGACTATATTTCTGTTACACACATCGAATTTCAAATCCTTCACATTAATTTGATAAATCTGCCCCTATGTGTATTGTATATTGTGAGTGGGTCCCTAAGCTCAGTAAGTGACAGCAGCACAGAGCATGTGAATCAGTGAATCAGCAGATAAGAAGATGGGGAGCTACTGGGGCATCTACTGGGGAGACACAGATCTTTACTGCTAAAGGGCTGTGGTTGCCTTGGGCTGGTACACAAGCACAAAACATCATGTACAACATTTCTACCTACTTCTTTAGTTTAACTTTCCTTGTCCTTTAAGCCTGCCTGATCAACATTTAGCCACTTTTGGCCAGATATCGGTTGGGAAGCCCGTCAGAGAGCTCCATACATTGGCCAATTAGCTGCTGAGTTTGTCTGTCGGCCTGTGTATGACCTCCTTAAAGGAGAACCAACCCCTTAATTATAAAACCCTCTACCCTACATAGACCCTGCTCCCCCAGATTAGGTGGTACTCCCAGTAAATGTTCACGGGCACCATCTTCTTCTCTTCGGTAATCTTGAGGTCTTCTTCTGGGGCTTCGGAAATGTCACTTTAATCATATGCATAGTTGTCGCCAAACGGGAGATTGCTCCAACTACACATGCACCGATGTGCCGCTCTCTTCCCGAAGATTACCAAAGAGAAGAAAATGGCGCCCATGAAATCTGTCTATGTAGGGTACGGTTTTTATTAAGGGTTTGCTTCTCCTTCATGACGTTTTGGGCAGTTGTCTCTGAAAAAATCATCTACACTATAATCATACCCCATTTATAGGCACCATAGACTGGATACTTATCCATGCAGAGTTTGCTTTCTATTCTGTAGAGTGGCAGGGGCTTCAGACTGTGAGCTTAAATGCAGTGGAAGCTCATATTGCATCTTGCTGGGAAACCTAAAGCATAGGAGTGCCATGGATTCTACATTGCACAGCACGTATATAGTTAAAATACACATGCTTAGTGGTGCCGTCTCATCCATTTAAATTAACTGTATGGAATTAGGGGTAGCAACTATGGTCGGGCATTAGGACCCTAGGCTGCTACCTATTCTGCCTTTTGTGACTTGGGCCCTAGGTAGGGGGACATCAGTGAGTAGACAAGCAGGGGGATTTGTAGTTGTTGTAGTTTTGTAGTTGTTGCCAAGCAGTTCCTTGGATGTCCAAGCTGAACATGAGAAAGCTGATAAACATTTTTTTCCTCCCAAACAAATAAAGAAAGAAACTTTAAATCAGCGGAACCAATGTGACTTTCCTATCATTTAGTCCTGAAAACAAAATAAATCCGAATTAGAAATATTCTGCCAGTGACTTTGTTGCTAAGGAAAAGTATATTTCCATCACTATGGAGCTCACTAATCACTGGCTTCCTTATAGCATCACATTTTTCCATGGACTTTCCCGGTAACATTTTTCCTTTAACCATTGGACGAACATATATTGGCTAATTTGAACAGATGAGATCCGGCAATTCGTCAGTCAATGCATTCATTGCTTTTAGCACAGTTATATTCCCCACCCCTAAACATCATCCGTTTTTTTTATTTCTTGGAGTAGCTTGGTGTTGCACCCTGACGGCACACGGCATTGCAGCCTAAATGAGTATTGATTTCCTGAGAATCCTCAGTTGTACACTGGAACATTGGCCAATAAACAGATAAAGCTTGGGGGCATCAAAATGAGTCATTCAGCCTTTAAAGGAACAGTAACACCAAAAAATGAAAGTGTTTTAAAGTAATGAAAATATCATGTAGTGTTGCCCTGCGATCTATTTGCTTTAGAAACACTACTATAGTCATATAAACATGCTGTTTTGTAGCAATGGCGGAAATTGAAAAACGGCTATATGGCACAGGATAAGTAATGGGTAAAAGATAACATTATGTTCTACAGTGTTTATCTGCTGTGTAACTTGAGCCTCTTCTCCTTTGAATGGCTGCCCCCATGGCTACACAACAGCTTATTTATATAAACAATAGCAGTGCTTCTGAAGCAAACGCTGCAGTTTTACCAGTGCAGGGCAACACTGCATTATATTTGTATTACTTTAAAACAATTAAATTTTTTGATGTTACTGGTCAAAGAACTGAAGGTACATTTCTCCTGTGCAGCTACTTCAAGGGCTCCTGTACATGACCATGCCCATTAAGACTGCTAAATACTATAATATTACAATTTATTTGATTACTGTATGATCCTGGGGAGTGTGTAAGTCTATATATGTTGAAGAATTGCGCCAAAAAAGTTGTTTTGTGATGTGAAGACACAGCCAATCAGAATGGATGCATAGCATTTGGGGCTTTCATCGTATGATCACTAAATGCTATATGGTGGGAAGGGTAGCTGGAAAGACTTTACCGGTATACAACCCTGCTCCCTTCACTTTTTGTTGTGATTGTTTTGTTAGCTGGAGTCCTTTATGCAGGGGGGATTGTCTGTGCTCTGGAAATCTAGTTATCTTCCTTGCAAGGCTCAAACATGGAGTGGCTGTTTAGCTCAAGCTATACCTATATTGTGATTGCATACCTCCCAACATTTTGAAAATAGAAAGAAGGACAAAAAGATTTGCCAAAAATTTTTTTTTGACTACAACAATTTTTATGGGCTCACCCCCCTAATTACCATGTTCATTTTACAAAATTTGGCAGGTTATTAAAGTTTGAACACGTTCCTGTTGCTATGTTTTATTAAGTTTTGCTAATGAAGGTGAATTGCCCTTTAAGCTGCAAGCTACAGTTTCTTTGTTTATCTTAAATGGTTACAAAAGTATCTAAGTGCACCTGCCTGTATTCTGGGCTCTCTGGCAAAAGCCAATTAAGTTAGAACCATTGTATCTTTTTCTGGCAGTTCAGTGCAGGAGATCAAAGAGAAAGTCAGGAGATTTCATTAACAAACCTGGGACTGCTGGTTGAGCTGTGAAAATATGGACTGTCCCGCGAAAAACGGGACAGTTGGGAGGTATTTTAAAACAGGCAAAAAGTATGATAAATACAAGCCCTATTCATTGCACTCATGTTGAACAGGCACTTATACTGTCCCTTTAGGGCTAGACCACACGGGAAGATTCAGGGTGATTAGTCGCCTGGCGACTTATTTGGGGCTACTAATCTCCCTCAATGGATTGCCCATGTCTCGCGCCCGCAAAACTGTAAAGTTGCCTGCGCCTATTCACACGCGGCGATGCATTTTTCTAAGACGCTCACGAGGCAATTTTCAGCATCTTAGGAAAACGCAGCGCCGTGTGTGAATAGGCGCAGGCGACTTAACAGTTTAGCGGGCGCGAGACACGGGAAAGCCATTGAGGGAGATTAGTGGCCCCAAAGAAGGGGTGATTAATCGCCAGGCGACTAATGTCCTTGAATCTTCCCGTGTGGTCTAGCCCTTTAATGACAGATTTGGTTCTACTGTTAGTGGAGGTGAATTAATTCTATATCTATATGGATCAAGTACAAGCTACTGTTTTATTATTACAGAGAAAAAGGAAATCATTTTTAAAAATGTGGATTATTTCATTATTATGGAGTCTATGGGAGACTTTCTGGATAATGGGTTTCCGGATAAGTCCCCTACCTGCAACAATTGTTTTTCTTTGTGTGACATGGAATTCTGTTCCATGTCCGTTCTTGATTAATTTTGGCTTCTCCAAAGAAAAAGCTGTCATGAGGGAGGACCGGGCCTTCGTTTTCTTTGGCTGACTTCTTGAACCTGCCTTCTTCTTATCCTCGGTGCTTACACTTGTGCTATTATCAGTAGGAAACAGATAGAAAAGAGCCCCAAGCCAAACAGCCGTTGGGAAATAACAATCCTTTTCTGATCCCTTTACTTCTAAATTGATGTATTGACTAAAGCAGCTTCACTTTAGTCTTCTTTTTCTGCATTGAATATTTTTCCCGCTGTACTTCGTTACCACCAGTCTTTGTCAAATGAAATTTACACGAACAGCTTTATATTTAAAGGACTTTCAAAATACCCGAAACATAATGTTAAAGGTGAACCAAACCCTTAACCATTAAAAACCCCTACCCTACATAGACCCCCGCCGCCCAGTCTAGGTGTACACTCCATTAATTAGCCCAAACTCTTTACTCTCTTTGCAGATTCAGCGCAGCGGAACTCACGGGTGCCATCTTCTGGCTGTTGGTAATGTTTAGGTCTCGCGGCGATTTGCAATTTCCGTCACTTTCGGCGCATGCGCATTTGTCAAGCCGGAAGACTGCTCCAGCTGTGCATGCACTGATATAGCGCTTACTTCACAAAGAAGAACGAAGAGATGAACATAGCGCCCGTGAGCTCTGCTGCACTGAATCTGCAAAGAGAGGCAAGTTAAAAAGTTAGGGTTAATTACCGGAGTGTACACCTAGGCTGGTGGGGGGGGGAGCAGGGGGGTCTATGTAGGGTAGGGGGGTGTCTATGTAGGGTAGGGGAGTAGGGGTTTTAATGGGTTAAGGGTTTGGTTCTCCTTTAAAAATAGACAGGTGTACAACTGTGGGATCCAGAATGCTCGGGACCTGGTTTTTTCTGTAATTTGGAACTCAGTACATTATGTCTACTAAAAAATCATTTAAACATTAAGGGGGTTGTTTATCAAAGGTCAAGTTTTAGAGGTTTGTGGGGTTTTTTTTATACCTCAAATAAATTCACAGCTGTCTTCTGATTTAAAAAAAAAAATTGAATGGAAAAAAACTCAAATCAGTGAATTGGGCCCCCCCCCTCAATTCACTGATTTGAGTTTTTTTCCATTCAATTTTTTTTTTAAATCAGAAGACAGTTGTGAATTTATTTGAGGTATAAAAAAAACCCACAAACCTCTACTTGATTCCGTTTACAGCAAAAAAAAAAAAAAAACTTGAATCACTCAAATTAATATAGTTTACAAGTGAAACCCATCGAAAGAAAAACAAAACAGCCCGAAGGCTACAAAACTCTTCAAATGGTTCAATGCCATTGCTATATAATATCCCCATGTGTGGCTTTGTACAATAACATTCCTGTGTTTCTTTTTGCTCCATAACGTAGATGCAATATATACTGTATGCACAGTTAGTGTACCGTAAGAGTAATCTGGTTTTGTTTGTTCTGATTTGGCAGTTGCTTATCTCTCCTGATGCTGTGTTTGCTTTAAAGGGGTAAATTACCTTTTAAAGGAGAAGGAATATGGTAAAGCAACTAAACTTTATCTTAATGGTTGCTGTAAAACTTACTGTGTCGTGGCATTATGCACTTTGCCTCCTGAATCACTGGCATTCATCTCCTCTGCCCTTCAGATAAGGTCTAACTCCTCGGTTTTGGGTGCCCGCCCACTTTCTGCGTGTGCATTTTCTGCGCATGGCTGTTTCCGAGATGACCGTACAGCAGACATGATGAGCTGATCAGGCGCAACTGGGACGTAAAATGCGCACTAAGATGATTACCACAATAATAACTTTTAGCATAGTCTACATCTAGGAATTCTAAGCTCATTTGCAGATGGTCTTTCATTTTAAAGTTTTTTTATATTTACACCTCTCAAACATTGAATTTAATGTGGTATCTTGTTACTAAGGGTTAACTAAGCAATTTTGAAATGAAAATGGACCAGCAACAGTAGTAGGGTCTGAAAAGAAAAGAAGTCTTTACTGTCAATCTGTTGTTTTGTAACCTGGGTCAATGACACCAACAGTTGAACTACACAAAAAGTTGCTTAGAATAGTTCCATGGATAACATGTTAAAACTTTAAAGGGTAAATGTGCCTTTGCATTGTTTTCCCCCCTGCCCAATGCTGTAAGTGTATCGGCACAGATGTAACCTCATCCCTCTAATAGCATGAGATTAGCAGATACTGTTATCCAGCGCTTGGCTCAGGTGCTGCTGTTTTTAGGACATGCTGCTATGTATGAATTGAAAATATATAAGGCACAGAGTGCAAATTCTAAATACAGGGTATATAGAGTGGCCTCAGGGAAAGTAGAATCTCCCCCCGTTAAAAATAAGGAAGGATGTGCCAGCGTTTAATCATTAGCAGTCGGAGTGGGGAGGAAATGACTCTTTCTCTTAGGTATTTGGCAGAGACCTTATTCAAAGGAATTTTTTTCCATTTGTCATTTTGTTTTCAGAATGAGAAGAATTTCTGAATAAATGTGTTTCTTAGAGGGCACCTAAACGGGGAAACAATAGTGTCTGGAAATATTCACAGGAATGTTTTGGTGGAATTTCATGATATAGTTACTGAACATAGTTAAATCAGGTTGAAAAAATAATTAAAGTTCAACCCCTCCAAATGAAAACCCAGCATCCATACACACACCCCTCCATAAACTTCACATACAT
>CM044439.1:153583335-153598499 GCA_024363595.1 Xenopus borealis
GGCTGTGGGAGGGGCCTATGGGTGGAGGGGTTTAGTGCCGGCAGTGACTGATGAGAAAAATCAGGAAGAATAGAAAGGTCTGAACTCCCTGGCATTTCACATAGTCTGTATAGAAAGATATATTCGTCAGTGCAAATCTGTACTGTGGACCATTCTGATGCTATTAGTAGTACAGGTATGGGACCTATTATACAGAATGCTCGGGACCTGTGGTTTGCCGGATAATGGATCTTTCCATAATTTGGATCTTCATACCTTAAGTCTGCTAGAAAATCATGTAAAACTTAAATAAACCCAATAGGCTGGTTTTGTTTCCAATAAGGGTTAATTATGTCTTAGTTTGGATCAAGTACAACCTACTGTTTTATTATTACAGAGAAAAAGGAAATCATTAAAAAAAAAATTGTATTATTTCATTATAATGGAGTCTATGGGAGACTCACGAGTTCAAAGAGAGCTTAGTTCAGTTTTAGACCATCCCTTATTTCTGATTTTCTCAGATTCACTTTCATCTGGTATGGTGCCTATGGATTGGAGGAAAGCTGATGTCATACCAATATTTAAAAAGGGATTACGATCTCAGCCTGGCAATTATAGGCCAGTAAGTTTGACATCTGTGGTGGGCGAATTATTTGAAGGCTTGTTAAGGGGTCACATCAAAAATTTTGTCCTAGGAAATGGCATTATGAGCAGCAATCAGCATGGCTTTATGAAGGATAGGTCATGCCAGACAAATTTGATTGCTTTTTATGATGAGGTAAGTAAGATACTGGACAGTGGGGGGGCAGTAGATGTGATATATTTGGATTTTGCCAAAGCGTTTGATACCGTGCCCCACAAACGACTGCTTTCTAAACTAAGGTCTGTTGGTCTTAATGAAGTCGTTTGCACATGGTTAGGGAACTGGCTACAGGATCGGGTACAGAGGGTGGTTGTTAATGGTACTTTCTTTACTTGGAGTAAGGTTCTTAGTGGGGTCCCTCAGGACTCGGTATTGGGTCCACTTTTATTCAACTTGTTCATTAATGACTTAGGGGAGGGTGTTGTAAGTAATGTATCAGTGTTTGCGGATGACACAAAACTATCCAGCCCAATTAATTCCATCCAGGATGTGGCATCCTTGCAACAGGATCTTGACAAACTGGCAATCTGGGCAGATAAGTGGCAAATGAGATTCAATATTGATAAATGTAAAGTCATACCCTTAGTGGGACTGCACTAGGCAAATCCATTATGGAAAAGGACCTTGGAGTCCTTGTAGATAATAAACTTGGCTGTAGCAAGCAATGCCAGTCAGCAGCATCAAGGGCCAATAAGGTCTTGAGCTGTATTAAAAGGGGCATAGAGTCATGGGAGGAGGGGGTCATTCTTCCACTTTATAGAGCACTTGTAAGGCCACATCAAGAATATGCCGTACAGTTTTGGTCTCCCTCACTCAAACAGGACATTATTGTATTAGAGAGGGTACAGAGAAGGGCAACTAAGCTGGTAAAAAGTATGGAAAATCTTAGCTATGAGGAAAGACTGGCCAAATTGGGGATGTTCATGCTGGAGAAGAGGCACTTAAGGGGTGATATGATAACTATGTATAAATATATAAGGGGATCATCTCTCTAATGCTTTATAGACACAAGGTTACCCATTCCTTTAGAAGAATAGAGGTTCCGCCTAAATATTTGCAAGGGTTTTTTTTTTTGGTTTTTTTTACAGTGAGAGCAGTGAAGATGTGGAATTCTCTCCCTGAAACTGTTGTACTGGCTGATACATTAGATAGCTTTAAGAAGGGGTTGGATGGCTTTTTAGCAAGTGAGGGAATACAAGTTGATCCAGGGACTAGTCTGATTTCCTTTTTGGAGTCAGGAAGGAATTTTTCCCCATTTTTTTGCCTTCCTCTGGATCAACTAGCAGTTAGGCAGTTAAAATAGAAAAAAATTAAAAAAAGTTAAAAAGGTTGAACTTGATGGACACGAGTCTTTTTTCAGCCTAACTTGCTATGTTACTATAAAACAGCCCTGTTTTCACTATTGAGGGGTATCATTGTTCTGTTATCATTGATCCTTGTAAAGCAAAGGTTACGCATTCAGAAGCAGTATAAAATCCCAGCACAATGAAAGTAACAAATAGAATCATCATTTATCCATCAGTCATGGCCATTGAACCCATATAACAGTATGGTTTGCAGACACGGCCGGAGTTAAACACTCCGTTATTAGTCAGCCAGGAAGATCCTTAAGCTTCTAAGCCACTAACATTTACTTAGCAAAGCGCAGCTGTAAAAAATGTTTTATTTATTCAAGTGCATTTGTGGAAAAGCAGCGTCTGTGATTTTTGCTTTATTATATCGCTCCTGGCAGAATGTCTCTGCTAATTTGTGCAAAAGGAATTGTGTCCCGTTAATCACCGATCAGCCATCAAAGACTGGGAGCTGTTAGTTTTTACTCCTAATGAGGAGTAATGTTTTATGTACAGGAGAGTTTTAAGCCTTTCAAGAGAACAGCAGACAAATGGATATGACATAGTCATTTAAAGTCTTATGATGAGTTGGACTAAAAAGTAGAATTTTACAGCAGAATAGCCTGGTAGGTGTAATTTTATCAGAAAGAGGTATGTTTTTTTTAAAAGAACATTTAAAAAAAAAAAAAAGTAGGATTGAAACAATTTTTTTCGGGGGGATAGGTTTTGGAAATCCTACCTACCGTTCACTTCCGTACCGCTTTTTTTTGGCAGTATTATCTTATTCTAGTTGCAGTGAAGGCAGGACGCCATACCATTTGCAGACCTTTAAAGGTAGAAAGGTTTTAGGACGCTGAACTGCAGGGCCGGAACTAGGAGTAGGCAGAAGAGGAACCTGCCCAGGGCGCAAGACGGTAAGAATGTGCATCGCCGGCGGGATGGCAAACATGGCGCTTCAGTTTTCCGAAGTTTCCTTCTGAGGCAGCTTCAGAACGTAAGGCACCCCCAAGTGATTATATCAATGCAACTCAAACCCAAGGCCGGTGCTCCTATCAGGCGAAATCTGCACCGGCCCCGGGTTACAGAAGAGAGCACCACGCAGGGAACTTGCTTCCGTCATCTCGCTGATGCGCATTTCCCCAGACTGACGCATGCACATTAGAACGAAAAAGAAGATTTTTAAATTCGGGTTTTTCGTTCAAATGCGCATCAGAGCAGCTCGCTTCTGTAACCCGGGGCCGGTGCAGATTTCGTCTGATAGGAGCACCAGCCCTGGGTTTGAGTAACATCGCTATAAATCCTTCTCCTTTAAAGGAGAACCAAACCCTTTCTAGAAAAAAACCCTACCCCCTGCCCTAGATAGACCCCCCCTGAGCCTAGTTGCCCCCCCCCCAGCAAATGCACCTAATTGTTTACTTACCCCTCTGTGCAGATTCTGTCCTCAGGAGTCCACAGGCACCATGTTCTTTTTTTTGGTCTTCTTTGGAATCAGACCAGCGTTTTCGGCGCGTGTGCAGTTGGAGCAAATTTCCAGTCCTGAATAAATTGTCGGAAATTTTCGGGGCATGCACAGTTGTCTTCTCAGGGTAGGGTTATTTTCCTTTGAGTCTACTCGAAAATAATTTAAACATTAAATAAACCCAATAGGCTGGTTTTGCTGCCAATAAGGATTAATTATATCTTAGTTGGTATCAAGTACAAACGACTGTTTTATTACTACAGAGAAAAAGAAAAACATTTTAACATTTTTTAAATATTTCCTTATAATTGAGTCTATGGGAGATGGCCATTCCATAATTCAGAGCTTTCTGATAGAGTTTCCTGATAACAGATCCCATACCTGTATACGATGTACTTGCCTTTTCTTATAGTAGGTGTAGAATATTGTAGAGTCCTCACTATTCTCTTTTTGAAGGGTTCACATATTGCAAAGCTAATATAACAATCCCAAGGTTTGTACTTTATCGATTAGCCATTATCTTCTCCTGTCATACCAGAATAGTTGCCAGTACAGTAGAGTTTTCTAATCAGGTCTGAGATAAGCTGGATATGTCACAACATTCTGTATATACACACAAACATTTATAGTGTCTTTCTCACATAGAAATTAGTTGCAGTTGTCCATATCCGGTTTCTCTACTCCAGGCTTGCAGTTTAATATGTCACATGCAAAGGGAAAAGCTCTGGATAAGTAAAAGCCACCTTAAGGGTACGCTGGGCTGCAGCTGTTTAAAGTTTTTTTTTTTTTTCCCTTTTATTTCATTTTTATCATTCCAGCCGTGGCCTCACTTGAACCTACTGAATATTATCATTCAACACATTTCTCTTTCCATATTGTGTTAACAGCTGGCTGGGCTTTGCTGCTCACAAACAGTGTTTTTGTGTAAACGAAGCGGTGCTTTACCTGTATCTGAATTAATGAATAAGGGAAATGAATGAAGGGCATTATGCTGTGCCTTTCGTTCTGAGCTTACAAACAATGAGCAACCAAAAACTATTTTCCCATTTGAAGGCCAGTCTGGACAACGGGGAAAAGGGAGATGCTTCTATTCACACTATATAATTAAGGCAGATACAGGTGTGGGAGCTGTTATCCAGAAAGCTATAATCCAGTTTTTTAAAAATTATTTCCTTTTTCTCTGTAATAATAAAACAGTAGCTTGTACTTGATCCAAACTAAGATATAATTAATCCTTATTGGAAGCAAAACCAGCCTATTGGGTTTATTTAATGTTTACATGATTTTATAGTAGACTTAAGGTATGAAAATCCAAATTACGGTCCGTTATCCGGAAAGCACCAGATCCCGAGCATTCTGGATAACAGGTCCCATACCTGTACAACCATTAATGCGGCAGTATAACCCCTTTTTCAGCAGGAGCTCACTGACTAGGGCTTGTACAACACACACACACGTCTCACCTATTGTTTTAATCACAATAAATATATATTGATAATCAATAACAAAAATAAATTGATGGTGTTGTTCCTTGTACCCGTTCACTTTCTAATCTTCTGTCTCACTGCCTGGTAATGTCGAGTCACTGTTTGCAGAGGAGTGAGTAGTAAAGCAATAAAAGCTGATAATCTGCTCCCTATCTGAAAACCTAAAAAAGCTTAGAGCTGGGTGAAGGGAGGGATTTGTTGATACCATTATTTTAATTAAAAAAAAAACTACCCTCTTTTTAGAGTTAAGCATTCCGTAAGGGTCAGACACCGAGAGACTTTTAACCAATTTTCTCAATCTCTCGTTTAAATAAGGTAAGTCACAAATGTGCTCAGTAGACGACTTTGTGTTACATTTTTACAGCCTTTAGTTCCCATTGACAGAAAATGAATTGCTGTAATTGGCATACGCTACATATTATTGGGCTATTGGGTGTATTTTAATATCAGAGATAATTTTTTAGGAATGTTTTGCTGATGGGACATTTCCTGATATTGTTTCATTAATTGTACTTATAAATGCTGTGAGGATAGCTTTCCTTTGAGGAAGGTCATGTTATGGTTACAAGGATACAGATATTAGAAGTTTCCAGTCTTTAAGAACTTTGTAAAAGAAAGAGCCCTCTGCAGGTTTTCATGTGCCTCTTAAGCTGGCCTATGCTGATAGAATCATGTGAGATATTTGGTACATGTATGTTGGGTGTACAAACCATACTGTAATATATTGGTATTATGCCTGGACAGTCCATTGATGGACATTTGAATTTTCATCTGCTAATCTACTGTTTCAGCCAGAGAGTGGTGCATCGGTAGATGACAATGTGAAGATCACCCGCAGTTCCTCCTAATTCAGTTCCTGCCCTTTTGATCATTCGTAATGTTGGGCTGATCAGCTGGATACAGAAGAGCATCGTCCAGTCAGAAGTGTACTTGAAAAACATTGTGTTCAGGTGCATGACTGCGAACGGACATCTTGGAGAGGCCTCCAACACTAGTTATAGTAAAGCCAAAAACAGTTGTCTAATAACAAGATGCCATCTGGTCACTAGGCAATTTGACTGACATGCTATAAGGGAGAACAGTGGTGGTGGTGGTAAAGTACCCTTTCTTTCTTGTGAGATAGGGACCACCTGGGTACATTCAAGGTTCCCACTCCATATAGACTAACATCTCTATACAAGCCAGCAGTGCTTTTATACTTTATGCCCAACATTCAACAGAGCAGTCAACCCATAGTGGGGCAAATTTCTGTTTCAAATGTATTTTTATTTTCATGCAAGATTTCAGGCCTTCAGCATGATTGACTAGTGGGGTGTGCAAAAGATAGGAGCAGATATGTGGCACCCCAGTCATTATTACTTATGCAATGACTGTGTCTTTCTTATTTTAATCCTTGCTGGTTTGGTTTTCTTTAGAAGTGCAGTAATGACATATAGACTTTTGACCAAATGGTTCCTTGCAGAGCCTCTGACTGAGTATCCACATTACATTACTTCTACCTAACTGGCATATCACTTCTTGCTGCCCAGCTTCAGGGACTGCCAAGAAACAATTCGGAAAGTAGGCAAGATGCCACCACTAAACCTCTAGACAAAACTACCAGGGCCAGAGACGGGCACTATGGAGGATCTAGGAAGGAAGCACAAATATAAAAAGTAGTTTCCCAAGCTGTGGAGCTGGCAGTGGGCAATGGGGACCAACTTGGATACAACACTCCTGCTCGGATAGTAAATGTTTAACATTTTTCATCTACAAAAGGTCTGTCCAGATATTCTGAAATACATGAGTGGAGGCTTGAATCAAGGAAGTGTGACAAGTACTTAAAATTTGGATGTGGGCCTCTGCTTGTTACTTTATGGATTATGGAGATTGCAGGGCACATAGTGCTACCAGCCCAGTGAAACCTGGAGGATTTGACATTTGCACAGTTTGTTCAATGTGGTCAAAATTGCTGAAAAAGTTAATTTTAGTTCTGAATACATGCTGAGTCTCCAGAGCCATCATTAGCCGAGTGATCTGAGGACACTATTCATAAGCATATGTCTGTGCTGAGGAGAATTCTGTAGCAAGACTTTGTGACCCTGTCCCCCTCTCTGTGTGGGCTCAAATCTAGGAGGTAAATACCTGCGGTGGGACTTCACATAGTACAGTATGAAGCAGACGTCTCTCTACTATATTTATATCTGTTAGAGCAATCCCCCATTTTAGTAAAACCCATTTGAGAAGAGATTGGATGATGGAATAACCTTGTGGCTCCTTCTCCGACAGTACCGAATTGTATTCCCATAGCCCAAGGTTTGAACTGATGTTCTCAACTCTCTGCACCCATCACCTAGTACTTTTTAAATAAGCACCAATGGGCGCACTTGAGATTAAGTGAATGAGTAATACAGGACAGTAAGAGGCAATAATATCTTAGAAAGCACTCTAAAAGGAATCTGATTCTAGATTTATTCCTTCATCTTCTCGTCATCATATAATACCAGAAAGTTACCTATTAAGAGTATCATTGGTTTAATAGAAATGGCGGGGGGGGGGAAGAAAAGGCTTTAATGGCCTTTAAGATGCACTTGTTTTTCATCGATACTTTCTTTCGGAGAACTGTGATTTAAAATCCTTTTAAAAACACATTACTGGATTCCTCCTAAGCTTCCTAGAGGGCAAAGTACAGCCTTCATCTGACTATAACTGTTCAAAACAGCTGCTCTGCTGAAGGGACTAAGGTCGCCCCATGGGATCTGCTCAGAGATGATGCCTAATGAAATAAAACCGTGAAATTAAACAATACGGAAAGACGATTTATGTGAATTTGTAATTGTACGTGCCTCAGATTATGTTTTGTTTAAAGTAAATTAAGGACTTTTCATTCTGTAAGGTCTCAGATTTGTATTGGCGCTGTACAATATAATATGTGTATTACGGCCCTGCTGAGAAACTGTTATATCAGTGGGCCTAACAGAACAAGATTGCAAATGTAACTCATTATATATCAGTGGTGACTTTGTGGCCTTACTGGAGAATAACTTCCAGCAGCCTTCACAGCCAAAGGCTTCTTCTGAAAATCTATCTTGTAGACATTTTGCCTCCCAATTGTTTTATTGAGGAGGGACCCAAAGGGGATGTCATACCAGACTATTGGTAGAGTTTTAAATGGGGGGGTTTCTCTGCACAACTACCAGTGGCCTTTAATATTCTAGTTATTGATAATGTTAAGTGGTATTTCTATGTTGGATTACTGTGGTTTCTTCCCACCCCCTAATATTATTCCCCCAACGTGTTGTCCCTAGTGCTTCTTGCATCAACTGTAAATTGCACTTTGGAGTCTAAATCTGCATTGTCCTGCTCCCACTCTCTGTCTCGGTGATCCGCAGTCAGTGGCTTGTGAGCAGCATGTTGCTCACCAACCCCTTGGATGTTGCTCGCAGTGGCTTCAAAGCAGGTGTTTATTTTTGAATTTTCTGGCTTGGAGGCAAGTTTTAGTTGCATAAAACCAAGTGTAATACCAAAGATAGCCTCTTATAGGTTGCCAGTCCACATAGGGACAAATAGCCAATCACAGCCCATAATTGGCACTCCCAGGAACAGTTTTCATGCTTGTGTAATGCTCCAACCTTTATTTATTTTTTACATTTAAATGTAGCTCATGGGTAAAAAAAACAAGCTTGGGGATCCCTGTTCTATCTTGTACTATATGGAACCAAATAGCTTCCTGTGAAATAAAGCATATTCCATTGAAGCCATACCCCAGAGACTTTAATGCCGTTGACTTGACTTGGCAGTCAACATGTTATTACTATTCTATTTCTCTGCGTGTAAGACCATACAGATGATTTTGTTTTGTTTATTCTTTTGGTGGTCAATAATGTTTGTGCAACTTGCACTCTCTTATGTTACAAAACATTACATGTAGATGTGGGAACCTGCTACCATGAATAACTACTGCCTTTTTATTTAGCCAAGACAGTCCTGTAATGTGAATTGTAGGATTGATCACTGCACATCAGACTCTCTGAACCCTGTTTATTTTGCAATCACCATCAAATGGTCTTTATAGGATTTCCAGCTACCTCATACGTCAAAGGACAGCTGTTAGCAGCTGGGCTCCTCAATTTGCGTAAGCCAGAGGCACCAAATGTTCTATTATAATGTTGATGGATATTTCCAAATATCTTATTTTATAATAAAACTGAATCAATCAGACTTGAATTGTCTCCTTGTTTAGTGTTTATCTCCCCCCCCCCAGCAGAAATCTCTCAAATACAGCAAGGTTTGTCCTACAGCCTTACTCCACTGCTGATGATCAGATGTTTGCTTTTATCATTCCAGCTACTTTAGTTTGTTAGTTACACCCAGTAGGGCAGGGGTCCCCTACCTTTTTTGCTCGTGAGCCACATTTAAATCTAAAAAAGAGTTGGAGAGCAACACAAGCATGAAAAAGTCCATGTGGATGTCAAATAAGAGCTCTGATTGGCTTTTTGGTAACCCCTATATGGACTGGCAGCCTACAGGAGAGAATGTTTGGCAGGACATCTGTTTTTTATGTAACCAAAACTCGTCTCCAAGCCTGGAATTCAAAAATAAGCACCTGCTTTGAGGCCACTGGGAGCAACATCCAAGGGGTTGTGCTCGCGAGCTACTGGTTGGGGATCACTGCAGTAGGGGATTAAGAGTTCTTCTCTGACACAAAGTGAACAATAAGAAATATCCTGACTTTCCTTATTGTTAAGTAATATGTCTAAGTGCTCATTACTGCATGGCAGTTCACCTTGTGACCCTAGAAGGACTTCATTATAATTCTACCCCCAAATTTGTCATATGGGCCAGATATGAGTAATGGACCCATTACTTGAAACTATTTGAATGGCCTGATGAGCCCCTGCATGGCACTAGCTCAACAGCTCTTCACAATGGTTGTTTGCTTCCTACGGTGTAGTGACATAGCAGTAGTTACATGGCCTGGTTGGTGGAATAGATATGGGTGATGGGCCCAGTAGATGGGTGTAGTTGAACATTTCTGGCTACTGGTTGGTGGAATAGACATGGTTGATGGGCCAAGTAGATGGGTGTAGTTGAACAGGTCTGTTAAATGGTTAGTGGAACAGACATGGGTGATGGGCCAACTACATGGTAGTTCGTTGTTGAATGCTCTGGATGATGATTGATGGGCCAGCCATGGGCTACATTGTAGTACTTGAATGGCCTGGTTTGTGGAAAAGACATGAGTGATGGGCCCACTAAATGGATGTACCTCTACTTGATGGTTGTTTGTAGATGTCCCCCCTGCATGATACCAGTTGAATGAATCTGCTCAATGGTTGGTTTGCCAAATAAAAAAATTGTATTCTTGGGTATCTTGTTATATGCTTAACTTAAAATTACAGGTTGTTTAAGACATATGGGAACGTAAACCCTATCCATCCGAGCAGGACTGGACTGAGAATTAAAATAGGCCCTGGCATTTCAGGTACACAAGAGGCCCATCAGCCCACATAGAGGCCCAAACAGCCCCCACCAGCCCACTAAACACTGAATTTCTATGGGACCTTATAGCAGCCCCTCTGGCATTTGCCCTAACCCACAGATTGCCAGTCCGGGCCTGCATCCGAGACTTATTAAAACTCAGTGACTCTTAAGGCAAACTAACCACCCTCTGCAACAGACTTAATTTTAACAAAGCAAAGAGAACAAATAAAATAAATAATAAAAGCAGAAGTAATAAAAGCATTGTAAGGCAAAGATGATGAGTGGTTTTTTGTTGTTCCTTCCCTACACCTTGTACATGTAATTGTCCCTGCGGGCAGCCAGCTAACTTTCATATTACCAAACGTCTTGACCTGCATTGAATTTAGGTAAGTTGGAATTCATCTCAACTCTATAAAAAGAGAAATTGAATGAATGATCAAAGATTTGTGATCCAAAATGCTTGGGAACTGTGGGTCTAAGGGAAAGGCATCTCCCCATACCTTAACGCTCCTAAAAAGCATTTAAAAATTAGAAAACCCCAGTAGGCTGGTTTTGCGTCCAATAGGGATTAATTATATCTTAGTTGGGATCAAGTACAAGCTACTGTTTTATTACTACAGGGGAAAAGGATAGCTGTCAAAAAATAAGAATTCTATGGAAACGGCATGACCCTGCACATTGGGTTTTCAGATTATGCTATACTTGTATTAGGCAGTTTGTGATGGCAGTTAGCGAGCTCGAGCAATAGATTATCACTAATTATTATTTATGAAAGTAATAATATGATCTTTTTTAGTTCTAATATTTGGCATCCTTTTAGGTGAAGGTAAACAGGATAGGTTTGGGCAGTGTGGACCTTTTTAAATGGAAACAGCGTTTTAAAGATATTAAAGTATAATGTACCGGCATTGGTGTGTTTGCTTCAGAAACACTTCTATAGTTTATATAAATGCAGTACTGTGTAGCCATGGGGGGCAGCCATTCAAGGTTCAGGTTACATAGCAGATTACAGATGCACAGTGTAGGATACCATTGTTTTATATTACAGATCTTATCTGCTATCTGCTAAGTAACCAGTGCCTTTTCCTCCTTTTTCAGCTTAAGTTGCTGCGCCCATGCCCTACACAGCAGCCTATTTGTATAATCTATAGTTGTCTTTCTAAATACAATACAAAATGCAAAAAGGAAATGCTAAAGCCCCCTCGACATAAAGAAATTACATGAAATAAAGGTCTCCCGACCTGGGAGTTGATTTCAATCATAGGGCTTAGTCCTCCCCTCGGCATAACCTAGACCACAGAATTGGTTCCATGAGATTAATCCTCCCCTGCTTGCGTCTTTTAAGAGAGAGAAACTGCCCAGACCAACACCCATTTCCAAAGTCATGGGGCCACCATTTAAAGGGACGGTGTTATGGTGCTACAACCACATGGAAGCCTGGCCTGCAGGCTTATTAGCATTTGAAAATAAATTATTTTTAGGGGCCCTAAGGTGTTTAATCATGTGCTGGGGGTGCTTTGTTATCCACTGGGGAAGAGGGGGCAATAGTTACTAGAGCTGTTCCAGAATAATTCTGCATTGAAATCCATTTATCAAAAGAGCAAACAGATTTTTTTAATATTTCATTTTGAAATCTGACATGGGGCTAGACATATTGTCAATTTCCCAGCTGCCCCAAGTCATGTGACTTGTGCTCTGATAAACTTCAATCACCCTTTACTGCTGTACTGCAAGTTGGAGTGATATCACCCCCTCCCTTTCCCCCACCCAGCAGACTAACAGAACAATGGGAAGGTAACCAGATAACAGCTCACTAACACAAGATAACAGCTGCCTGGTGGATCTAAGAACAGCACTCAATAGTAAAACCCATGTCCCACTGCGTTCCATTCAGTTACATTGAGAAGGAAAAACAACAGCCTGCCAGAAAGCAGTTCCCTCCTAAAGTGCTGGCACAAGACACATGACCAAGGGCAGCTGCGAAATTGACAATATGTCTAGCCCCATGTCAGATTTCAAAACTGAATATAAAATAATCTGTTTGCTCTTTTGAGAAATGGATTTCAGTGCAGAGGTCTACTGGAGCAGCACTATTAACTGATGCGTTTTGAGAAAAACATTTTTTCCCATGACAGTTTCCCTTTAAGGGTATGTTTTAATATGACAACTTTTTTCACATATGAGTGATAAGTGATATGCCTGCAGTGAACACCAACCATTTGGTTTTTTGGTGTGCTACCACAATTAATGTGGACATAGTCTTGTGGTTACATGGGTGTGGTTTAAAGTGGGCATGGTTTAAAAACGGGGAGTGGTCAACACTGATTTCCATTATCGCCCTCCACTATGTAGGCCAGAAAAATGTCGGCTCTCTGTACCACAGAAGTTGGTCCGTGCTGGTCTAGGTTATCTCTCTCCTTTAAAAGCTAATGGTGGGGGAGGACTGGGTTATTGGACCGTTGTTGCGTGTGAATCCAGCCAAGGAGTCCATATTGTTTAAACTTTCTGTGGGCAGCCTCTGGCTATGTAAGTTAGTTTGTAAAGTTCCAGCAGGGAGTTTATAATTTTAATCTATTTTGAAAGCTTAGGAGGTGTAGGTCCAATCCAGTGTTTAGTGCCGGCGTGGTTGAATACCCCTTTAATAATCTGGAATGGGATCTAGGTACCAGAATGTCTGTTAAGCCCAGTAGGCAAGTAGTTGGGTTCAATATTTGCGGTAGTGTAAGTACGTCTGCTAAAAACTGCATTACGCTTTTCCAGAATTTCTGTACATCTGGACACTACCATATTAGTTGTATGAAGTCCGCTTCTGGTGAACTGCAGCGAGGGCATCGTGAATGTTCTAGGGGAGCCATGAGTTGTAGTTTTTTTTTTTTTTGGCGTCAAGTACGATTATTAGAGGGAGACGGAGGATGTCCTCTATCTCTAACCAGTCATCGGGTTCCAAATGAACACCACTACCTTCCCACTTCATTTTCACCCTGGGTCTAGAGTCATATTTTTTGCCAGATGTGTGTGTTTTAGACACTAGCTCATGTTTCCCTGGTGAGGGTATTACAGTTTCTGATGTTCTATATTGGGTGGAATATTGTGAAATTGTGAGTGATCTAAATATTGCATTTGTATGTAGCTATACACTGACAGATCTGGCTGCTCTGGGGATTGTTGGAACTGATCTATGGTTCTGAAGATGCCCGCTTGCGTTATATGTTGCTTGACTCCTGCTCTTATTTCTGGAGAGAGAGTTCTCTTTATTAGTGGATTTGTAAAGAATATCCCATGATTTTTCCATGGCACCATACATGATATTTTAATTAATTTAAAATGCTTTTATTGTTTGGAGTTACTGTTCCTTTAACCAGGCCCCCTAAAGTCTGTGTGTGGGTTTTACTGTTCCCAAAGGTTCTCAAGAGAGATGGTATGTGGAATAATTTACACTTCTGTGTTCAAATTTATCCCCCTGCATAAGCACCCTTGATTACCGCCCATACTCTTGAATGGCGTATGCATGGAAGTGCAGAAAAACCTCTCATGTCTCAAAGTCAAGGAGAGTCACATATGAGCGTGAGCTTTTCAGCCGGCTCAAAGAGCTGCACATGCCGTTGGCCTCAAAGAAAATGAATTTCTATCTCCTTATGCTTTAAATAACCACAAAAGCCTTTCAGCTGAAGCGGAGGCGTTTATTCTTGCTGGACATGTAATAAAGTGTTTACACCACAAACACATGGCTCCACTCGTACGACGAGCAATAGAGGGGATTTTGAGAAAATCCTTCCACTAAAGGAGCTGAACGAGGCACAGTGACAGCGAGTGATAGAAACGTGCTTATCTTTAATGGAGTCAGACAGGAAGTGTATTTTTAGCCTTGAATTTCTTTGGTTCCATTGTCCTTCCTGTATAGTTTGGCACAGTTCGAGGCATTCCTTTGACACGAACATCATTAATGTATAGAATGTATATTTGCAGGTATTTTGTAGCATTGCCAAGTCTTGGTGGATACTCGGCTTACTGGACGATGATGCACTAAAAACGGCTTTTTAAATAATTTCTTTTGTTGTGTTTTTCGTTTCGAATATAAATGCTCAGCTGGTCTTTAAGGCATGTTTACCTGGCAGCCCTCCATCTGTTTCATAGCCTCCAGGAACAGCCAGTGGGCTCCATTCGACACATTTGTATGAAAGGAGTTCTGTCTCCAACCTGTGGCTCTCAAGCTATTTCTATAGTTCCCCTAGACTAGAGCAACAACTATTTGCATTATTTATGGTCTCTGTGCTATCTTTAGCATTCACACCGAAGGATCTGGTTCCTTAGACAAGAGGTCAACCTTAGACCTTCTGACCTGTATTTGTTTGATATTGATCACAAGTCACCATCCATACTATTTTATAGTAACAATGACAAGAAACTAGGTTTACGTGTTGATTGTATCAAATGTACACTTTAGCTTAAAGGGGTTGTACACCTTTGAGTTAAGTATGATGTAGAGAGATATTCTAAGACAATTTGCAAATGGTTTTCATTTTTTTTAATTATTTGTGGTTTTTGAGATTTTAGATGGGGTCAGTGACCCCCATTTGAAGGCTGGAAAGAGTCGGAAGGAGAAGGCAAATATTTCTAAAACTATAAAAAAAAAATAATGAAGACCAATTGAAAAGCTGCTTAGAATCAGCCATTCTATAACATACTAAAAGTTAACTAAAAGGTGAACAACCCCTTTAAAAGTAGCTTTACTTATGATTTTAATTGGTGCCATCCAACTGTGTAGTGATGAAGGGCTATAAATAAATAAAAAATATACATAT
>CM044439.1:153612415-153641188 GCA_024363595.1 Xenopus borealis
TCTCCCTTCATTTAGTGCTGTGGATAGGAATTGTCAGATGGTCCCTAACTTCTGGCAGCAAAACAATCATACTTATGAACAGGAGGGGGGAGCCCTCACCTTACTTACCAGCCATGCAGAACTCAAGCAGCTTTTGTTTTTTGATCATTTATGACGATCCCTAAGAAGCCCAGACCACACTGAGCGTGTGTATGTAGTCTAGTCTTGCAAAGATGTATAACAAAGTTACAAGATGACAGCCCCCTGTGGCCAACTTTGAAAGCATAAATCATTTGTTTGATTAGGCTTGTGGTGCAGTAAGTTCATGTTTATGTTTAGTATACAAAATACAGCATTTCTAGCCTTATTCTATTTTATACTTCCCTTGCCCTTTAAGGTATGAAGATCCAAATTAGGGAAAACCCCAGGTCCCAAGAATTCTGCATAACAGGTCCCATACCTGTTCTAAAAACACACACGCACAGTTACTCAAAGTGGCCAAATTGTAAATTAAGGAACACACATGGCACTGTAGGGAACACCCACAAACTAAGGTCATTCAGACAAGTTTCCAATATACAATCATTAATGGTTTAAAGGAACAGTAACACATAAAATTTAGTGTTTTAAAGTAATGAAAATACCATATAGTGTTGCCCTGCACTGTTAAGACTGATCTGTTTGCTTCAGAAACACTGCTATAGTTCAAATAAACAAGCTGCTGAGTAGCAATGGCGGAAATTGAAAAATGGCTATATGGCACAGGATAAGTAATGAATAACAGATAACATTATGTTCTCCAGAACTCGTCTGCTTTGCTGTGTAACTAGAGCCTTTCCTCCTTTGAATGGCTGCCCCCATGGCTACACAGTAGCTTATTTATATAAACAATAGTAGTGTTTCTGAAGCAAACACTGCAGTTTTACCAGTGCTGGGCAACACTGCATTATATTTTTATTACTTTAAAACAATTAAATTTTTTGATGTTACTGTTCCTTTAAAGGTTATTTGTAAATGGCATTACGATTGAAATCCATGCAGATTCTGTCCTCGGGAGTTCACGGTCGCCATCTTCTTTACTTCGGTATTCTTTGTGTAGTGAGCGGAGTTTCGGTGCATGCGCAGTTGGAGTAATCTTCCGGTCTTGAACAACTGCGAATGTTTCAACCCACCGTCGCCATTTTTCACTCTGCTGCTGAGTGTTGGGTCAATATCTCTTCCTATATCGTTATTGAACGTCTGGCTGCTGAGGTGCTGGCCCAGACCACCTCCCTGTAATGTTCCTGGCACATTGGGCATTACAGATATATAATTGGCCAGTGTTATGTTCCTTTAGTATGTTGCAAGGGAGGAATCCTGTGGACTCTCTGCTGCTTCTGTACGTTTCAGTATCTCCCATCCACCCCCTTATGGTGATGTTTTTCAGAGTTAAATGCATTTCCAGCTCCAGGGCTCCTTCTTTATTCTCTTGCTTTTATTTGCTTCATGGGCTTATTCATTTGTAATTGCTTAATGTTTTTTTTTTTTTTGCCACGCTGGCAATGCTGCCCTGATATTATCTATGAGTTATCTATGAATGCCCCCACGCTTGCCTCATCTGTGTATTTACCTGCCCACAGCATGCTCGCCCCTGTGCCTCGGACTCCATTAATTCTCTGTGCCAAGTTCAGGGAATAAGTGGCAATGCCATTTGGCAGGCTTTGTATTCGCTTTTATTTACACAGCAATGCCAGCAGAAACAATAAGAGCTCCCAAGTGGCATGCTTTTTTAGATTTATTGTTCTCATTTTCCATGGTTTGTGTATGCAACCCATTCATTTTTATTAAAAAGAATGCTCCAAAACAAGGCTCCTGTGCAGGAATAAGAAGGAGAATAATGGACTGTGTCCAACAGTTCCTTCACTTCCAGCCAGTGAGTTCACATTGCGCCCCTTATCCACTAATTCCACTTGGCACAGACAATGGACAGTACGAGGGCACAGAACCAGGGCCATTGTAATTGACCCCTTGATGTGCTTTCATAGAGTAGGGGTGGGTGGGTGGAGGTTTCTGAAGCAGGATGAGGCTCCAATGGATATAGTTCACCTTGAAGTAAAATTTTAGTACATTATAGAATGGCCCATTGGGCACGAAATATGGCATTTTAATTATTATTTCATATTTTTAATTCACTTTCCTTTGAAATTGTTGGGAACTCTCACGATGGGGTATATTTATCAAAGAGTGAAGTTCTGCCACTAGAGTGAAATTCCGCCACTCTCCATTCATTTCCATGGGATTTTTAAAGGCGTATTCATCAAAGGGTGAACTTTCACTTTACCCATTGATAAATACGCCTTGCAAAATTCCACAGAAATGAATGGAGAGCGGCGGAATTTCACTCTAGTGGCAGAACTTCACTCTTTGATAAATTTACCCCTATAGACCTGTCTTTCTGTTGTTTAAATGCACTCTCAGACTGGGATTAACAGTGACGTTACCCCTAGCTTTACTGCATTATTGAACTGGAGCATTTACATGGTGTGGGTGCCTTTACTTTTGATGTGGGCTTTATGTTGGCTCACCTTCAAAGGAGAATTGAACATTTAAAGGAGAACCACACCCATACTTTAAATTAAAAAAAACTAAACCCCACCCCCGGTAGACCCCACTCCCCCCCACCCAGCCTACTTGCTATCCCAGCAAATGCCCTTAACTTTTTACTCACCCCTTATGGCAAAATCAGGAGTCGGCGTTCACGGCAGCCAACTGCGCATGTGTAATACACCGCTCTCATTCCAAAGATTACCGAAGAGAAGAAGATGGCGCCTGTGAACTCCAATGCCCTGAATCTGCACAGAGGGGTAAGTAAAAAGTTAGGGGAATTTACCAAGGGTAGCAGCTAGGCTGGGTGGGAGGGTTTTTTTTTTCATTAAGGGTTTAGTTCTCCTCTAAGTTAACATTTAGTTATAGAATGGCTAACTTTTTGTCTGGTCTTCAGTTTTTTTAAATAATTTTTAAATTTTGTTTTCTTCTTCTTCTGACACTTCCCAGTTTCCAAACGGGGGTCTAAAAACAAATGCTCTGTAAGGTTACAAATGTATTGTCAGAGTCGGACTGGGCAGGCAGTGCACCAGGAGAAAACTAGGTGGGCCCAGGCCCTAGCAACCAGATTGCTGAATAAAAAGCTAAATCACTCGAAAAACAAAAATGGTGAAAAATGAAAACATATTGCAAATTGTCTCATTATAATAAAAGTTAATTTAAAGGGGAACACTGTTATGCAGTGCTGGTCTGTTCATTAAAGGGGTTATTCACTTTCAAATTAACTTTAAATATGTTCTAGAGAATGATATTCTGAGATCATTTGCAATTGGTCTTCATTTTTTTAATTATCTTTGATTATTGGATTATTTAGTGTCTTCAACTCGACTCTCTCTAGTTTCTAATTTCAGCATGGTTGCTGGGATGTAAATTACCCTACAAACAGGCAGTAGTTATTATGAATGGAATAAGTAATCAAAAAATGAATCCGGCCGAACCCCTAAATCCTTCGTGAAAGATTCTGCCGAATACCGAACTAAATCTAAAACCTAATTTGCATAATCAAATCTGGGGATGGGAGAAAGAGAAAGTTACATGATTTTAAGGATTCTAATGCACTTCTACCAGGCGCAAGGATTCGGACAAATGGGAATCCTGCTGAAAAGGGACGAATACCAAACCAAATCGGTGCATCCCTAGAACAAAGCAAATTGTTCAGAAACTGTTCAAAATAAAAAAAGGCCAATTGGAATGTTGCTAATATTTGACCATTCTGTAACATACTAGAAGTTAGCTTTAAAGGAGACATTTTGTGTAAAAAATAACAACGTACCCATGTATTATATATAGAAGAATTGTCCTTTAAAAGGTAGTGTTTGAGGCTGATTTATTGAATATTTCTGCAAAAACCCAAATAAACCCTTGATTCTCTTCCACTTCCTGCTCAATTCCCAGGCTGTGCAGGGAAGCCTGCAGCTCTCAGCTCACTGCACTGTAGGACAGGAACCAATCTGCAGCTAGCAGGACCTGATAGGGAACTGAAGCCTGTCTGTGCTTGTATGACTGCAGGGCTGTGATTGGCTGTCCCCCTCTTACTGTGTTTCTGGCCTGGACTGTTAGGACACACCCACCCCTCATTTGAAACGGGGACCAGAGAACATTTATAGGGAGCTCTAATAAAGGGGCTATTTTTAAAGATAATATTAATGTTGGCACCATGTAAAAAAAGCAACATCATATAATACTCATAATTGCTTACAAAATTGTTTTTTTTATCCTGTGTGTCTCCTTTAGGCTCTAGCAGTTAAAGCTGCCCGCTGGGGTGGTGCATATGTATATTCCTTAGGTAAGGGATATAGAGCTAAACTCCCTGGGTTGAATTAACTGGATTTCCTTGTTTTATGCAAGTTACAGCACTACAATTCTATAATTCACTACAATTCCGGTTCAGCTCTACTGTGCATGTGCCAAAAGTCACTTAGTATAAGTGAGCTTATAAGTGATATATAATTTTAAGCCTCTGATGAAGCTGGTATTGCACAGCGAAACGCGTTAGGAAGGAGAAAGGAGGAAGCTCACTTATACTTGCACGAGGACCCAAAGGGGAAGCTGATGCAAATAATTTACGGACTCAGGCGCAAATTACATGCAAGCACACTATGGGGAAATTGTGAGTGCACTGATTGTTTTTAACGGTTTTTATATATTAAAATAGTATTACGCTAGTCTTCTTGCCTTTTTACTCTATTTATATATCGGAATTACGGATACACCTGGACATCAGGAGGGGGAGTGCCAGGAGGAATTTAACCACATGCGACTCAGTACCATAGTGGTTTGTAAGTAGGCATTTCAGCTAGCCACTTCGGTGAAGGAGGACATACACCTGTGGATTTAACATAAGAATAATCACCTAAAGATATCTGTTATAAATCTTCACACTATAGTGGGAGTCTCACTGGGATACACCCAAGGGGAGAGAGGGAAATATATATAAGAGCACGTAGAGAAGGTCTGCACACACAGGACCCTCTGTGTGCAGACCTTCTCTACGTGCTCTACTATGATTCCGGCCACTGCACCCAGGCATCGTTCATCCTATACACGTGAGTGCTGGTACTCTGCATCTGGATATATATATATATATATGTACATATATAATGTTTCTATATATATATATATATATATATATGTTTTCACAACCAAAAAATTAATTTTATAATCAAAATATTTGTATAACCAATATACTTCGTTTGAAGCACGGGGTGTTTCTCATATTCCCTAAGCTTACTACACTATATTGCTTTTCTAAAAATTTCCATTGCCCTGGGCGCTGTTCTCTATATAGGAAAAAAATTTTCCTTTGTTGGGATTCACACACGCAGTGGGGAGACTGCGGAGAGAACGGCAGGAAATCTTTGGACCAACATTGTGAATTTGGGACACTTAGGAATAAGTTGTTTTCATCTTTCATTCATAACAGAACATTACTGACATAACTGTTCAGTGAGTTTGCAATTAATACTCCGCATCCAGCTCGGATTCAAAAGCAACATTTGTGACCCATGTGGCCTCCTGTTAAAGAAGAACCAAACCCTTATTTATAAATCTCCTACCCTACATAGACCCCCCTCCCTGCTCCCCCCCCCCTAGCCTTGGTGTTACCCTCGTAATGCCCCTAATGCTTTACTTAACCCTTGGTGCAGATTCAGCACATCGGAGTTCATGGGCACCACCTTCTTCTTGTTGGTAATCTTCGGGTCTTCATCCTGCTCTTCAGCAATTTCCATGACTATTCACAATTGTTAATAAAAAAATCAACAGCAGACTGGTGCAACTGCGCATGCAACGATACGGCGATTACTTCATGAAGATTACCGAAGAGAAGAAGATGGCACGCTGAACTCCGATGTGTTGAATCTGCAGCGAGGGGTAAGTAAAGAGTTAGGGGCATTTACTGAGGGTAACACCTAGGCTGGGGGGGGGGGGCAAGGAGGGTGGTCTATGTAGGGTAGGGGATTTTAATATAAAGGGTTTGGACTAGTGAAACCTTTGTGGGTACACGGGACAACTGCACTGCAGTGAGCTGCCATACAAGGCCAAGAGAAGTTTACAGAGGGTATAAACTGAAGGAATGATAAATAATTCAGAAATTGTGCGGCATCCAAAAGAAGAAAGTGCAGTGTTGGATTTATTCTTCTTTAATGCAACCACAGCAGGAAGGCCAGGCACTCGCCGTTCCTAGTCTGACTGTTCTACCATCCGGCTTTACATTGCTCCTAATTAGAATTTGCATTGTCGTGATTTACAGCACTAACAAAGTAACCATTTTCTCTGTGGGCTCTCATTCACTGACATAGATCTCCGTTGGGCAGCCTCGCTGATGCCAGGAAAGCAATGGGATGATTGTTGTGTGGTTAAGGAATAAAACAGTTTTTGCTTGTTAAATGCCTCACTGTGACCCAGGTGGGTTCCGATATAGAATATTCCGTTGTTTACATGAGACTGAGTTGTACCTCTGGGAATGTGTAGCTGAATGAATAATAAGCAGCAAATAAACAAGAAAAATAGGTGGAAGAGTATTTTTACTCCAATGGTGTGTTTTTCTGGATAAAGTGAGAAGTGATAAATGGAATGATATAGGTCCTACTGGAAAATTATTAATATATATATATATATATTAGTATTTAAGTCTTCGTCCCTACAGTCTTTCGTGCTGGCCAAGACTGTAGGGACAAAGGGTGCTGGCCAAGACTGTAGGGACAAAGGGTGCTGGCCAAGACTGTAGGGACAAAGGGTGCTGGCCAAGACTGTCTGGACAAAGGGTGCTGGCCAAGACTGTAGGGACAAAGGGTGCTGGCCAAGACTGTATGAACAAAGGGTGCTGGCCAAGACTGTATGAACAAAGGGTGCTGGCCAAGACTGTAGGGACGAAGGGTACTGGCCAAGGCTGTAGGGTTGAAGGGTACTGGCCAAGGCTGTAGGGTTGAAGGGTACTGGCCAAGGCTGTAGGGTTGAAGAGTGCTGGCCAAGATTGTAGGGTTGAAGGTTGCTTGTCATAATTGATGCACCCGACCCTAACCACAAAATGTCACCATTGTAGGACACCCCACATGACCTGTACCCATGTCTTCTCATCCTGTATTCTACTTCTGTGTTTGCCTCTTATTCCAAGACAGGGAATCTTTGAATACAGTGCAGGAGTGTCCTTCCCCAGTCTGACTAGCACCCAACCCTAACCTGCAATGGTTGGCCAGTTTTCAACCCAAACCTACACAATTGACAACACAACACTGAGCTCAAAACTGGCCACTGCTGAAGGGTTGAAGGGTGCTGGCCCAGCTGGAGGGTTATTGGATACTAGAAGAGGCTTGAGTTTAAAGTAGAAGGGAAGATTAATCACTGGGGGTGCCAATTTGCTTCTGAAAAATGCAGCAGCCCAGGATACTATTGTAAGGATCACTATTCTGCCATTTTTCCTTCTGATCTCTGATCCAGCTTGTAGTGGGTTGTATGTATGCACAGTAGAGCATAGATTGTGTCTGTGTGTGGCCAGTTTAATGTTCAGTTCTTCTTTAAAATATGTTATACTAGGCAGAGTATACAAAGACTTTCAGCCAGAGGGCTGAATTGTGGTATCACTCAAAAGTATTGTTGTTAAAGTCCAATCTGATATGAACCTTGTTACTAAGCAGAACAAGCAGTTGCTGAGTCCACAGTAAATGGGCAGAGATGCGCAGAGCAGACATTGTAAGGAAGGCGCAGTAGGCCAGACCAATGCTAATCCCATTGCAGGCAGGTTACAAGGTGTCCCCGAAGAAGATTAAAAGAAGGACCAGAATGCACCATGCACTAAGCTCACTAATATCAACAGCCATATCAAGGTTTTTAAGTGGAGCTCATGTATCATACTGTGACATTTAACAGTGCATAGGACTTGTCTGAGCAAACTTTTTTTCAGTTTCACTGGGTTCAAGAGACTCAGAAAATCTACTTGTCCTCTCAATTTGTCTTTCCTTTATTTTGTTTTATAAGAATCCTCTAGCAGATCACCCAAAAGTTCATTTAACTGTAGTAACATCCCTTACAAATAGGGGGGATATTGGGTTAATCCAAACGTTTGGACCTAGGGCCAAGCAATCGGATAAGAACAAAGAGAATGGGCCCAGATGAGTCGTACGACTGAATGAACCTCCCCGATTTATATCTGGCCAATTTTTGTTCTGATATCAATCAGGGAGACCCGTCAGAAGCCCACACACCGGGGCAACTAAGATAAGTCTAAAGGACTAATATCAGCAGCCTTGATCTGCCCAGGTATGACTACTGTTAGATATAAATAACCCAGACGGTTGGGTTAATTTTAAGAGGCTGTAAAGGCAAAGAAATAAAATCCCATTTTTCTTTAATGGAAAAAAAAATGATATACTTTAATTTAAAAATGTCTTCTGGTTTTTATAAGAAACCTGACTGGATGCACTGAAATCCCCCTTCATTTACTTGCTGTGACTGCTGCAGATAGGAAACTTCAGACGGTCCCTAACTGCTCTGCAGGGAAAGGATCATACTTTTGAAACGGCAGTGGGACTTCCCAGAACTCGAGCAGCTTCGTTTGTTTCCCTATAGAACAGCAGGCAACCATGTAGAGATTCATATCTGCAGCAGCGAGAGCAAGTAAATGAAGGGGGAATTTCACTGCATGCAGTCAGGTTTCTTATAAAAATGGTACCGATTTTTTTTTAATTATATTGGGATATATATTTCTTTCTCAGTTAATAAAGTAAAAATGGAATTTTATATTTGGCTTTACATCCTTTTTAATGTAACTCCAGCTGCAGGGACAAAGATCATGGAGTCAGATTTAAAGGAGAATTCAGCCCGTTTTTTAAAAAAAAACCCTACCCTCGGTAGACCCCCTCCCAGCCTACCTGCCCCCCGACCCTGGAAAGTGCCCCCAATTTTTTACTTACCCCTCCATGCAAATCTGGCCTTGGGAGTTCACAGACGCCATCTTCTTTTTTCGGTTTACTTCGGAATCAGACCAGCGTTTTCAGCGCATGAAAATTTCTGAAATATTTTTGGAAATTTTCGTGACTTTCGGCTCATGTACAGTTGTTCGAGACCAGAAATTTACTACAACTGAGCATGTGCTGAAACTTCTGGAGTAGACCGAAAAAAGAAGATGGTGCCCGTGAACTCCTGAGGCCCAAATCTGCATGGAGGGGTAAGGAAAAGATTAGGGGCATTTGCCCGGGGGCAACTAGGCTTGGAGGGGGGAGGGTTTTTTTGTTTTTTTTTAAACTGGTTGAATTCTCGTTTAAACCAGTAAACTAGGATTCTATTTGGAAGATTTTTTTTTTTTTGCTGCAGCCACTGGTTCTGCAGTTTCTATTACATACCTCCCAACTGTCCTTTTTTTGGAGGGAGAGTCCCTCTTCTGACAGGTCAACCTGCAGTCCCTCATTTGTACTGGAAAGTCCCTCTTTTCTCTGCACTGAACAGCCAGAAAAAGAAACAAAGTTTCTAACTTAATTGGCTTTTGGCAGAGAGCCCAGAACAGCTAACAGGTGCAAATAAGAGACTTTGTAACACTTTTGAGATAAGAAAATAAGTAATTGTAACAGGAGAAATATTTTCAAACTTTCATAATCTGCCACATTTTGTAAAATGAACATGGTAATTAGGGGGTGTGGCCACAAAAATGGGTGTTGCTAAAAAATGGGGCTGCGCTACTTGCGAGAAAAAATTTTTGTCCCTTTTTTTACTTCCAAAATGTTGGGAGGTATGGTATTAAACAATACAAAAACCATATATTCCACATTAGATTACATGACAACACAGGACCCAGTACTGTCTGCATATTCTATTCTATGACATATATTATTTGACTTGTGCTGATTTGATAATTTATGACGATCCCTAAGCTTAATCCAGATCATACTGAGCATGTGCACAGTCTTGGTCTTGCAAAGATGTATAACAAAATTACAAGATGACAGCCCCCTGTGGCCATCTTTGAAAGCATAAATCATTTGTTTGATTAGGCTTGTGGTGCAGTAAGTTTATGTTTAGTATACAGAATACATTTCTAGCATTTTTTAAATTTTAGACTTAAGTTTCCCTTTAATGTTTCATGATTTTCTAGTAGATTTAATAAGATCTAAATTACAGAAATACCCCGGAAAACTCCAGGTCCTGAGCATTCCAGATGACTGGTCCCATACCTGTATATCTCGTTGATTTTTTGGGACGTCCATGTACATCACTTGAATGAAAGTGTAAGGGGCAGATTTACTAATGGTTGAATTTTCCTTTTTTAAAGGAAAACTATACCCCCCGAACAATGTAGGTCTCTATAAAAAGATATTGCATAAAACAACTCATATGTAAAACCCTGCTTCGTGTAAATAAACCATTTTCATAATAATACACTTTTTTTAATAGCATGTGCCATTGGGTAATCATAAATAGAAAATAGCCATTTTAAAAAATAAGCACAGCCTCCTGGGATCGTATGATTCAACGGTGCACACAAACATACCAAACAAACTATAAAGTTAGGTCACATGAGCCAATTAACAGACAGAGTTGTGTCTTTTGCTTCAACACTTCTTCCTGTTACAGTTAGAGTTGAAATATTTCTGGTCAGGTGATCTCTGAGGCAGCACACAGACCATCACAAAACTGTGGTTCAAGGCAAGAGATGATATATATACCTGTTTGGTAAGATTCTTTAATAATATGCCACTTAATTTGATATAAACTACCTGTTGCTCAAGTATTCATTTTGGGGGTATAGTTTTCCTTTTAAGGTCTTTTTTGATCGAAAAGGTCAATTTTCAATTAAGTAAAAATCAATTCAATCTGAATTCCTAGGACTGGTTCTAGGGGGTCCCCCATTGGCTACCATGGCAATTCGGCAACTTTAAGGTGGCGAAGTGTCGAATTTTGGCCTATTCGATAGATGAAGTAGCCCAAAATTACTTCGAAATTTAAATTTTTTAAATTCAAATTTTATTTGAATATTCACTTCGTAAATGTGCCCATGTGTGCCAGGTCTGGACTGGGAGTCGAAACAGGCCGTGGCATTCCAAGTATACAGAGGCACAAATAGTCCTCCACCAGCCCACTAAATATTGACTGTCTATGGAACCTTACAGCAGCCCCTCTTGCATTTCCCCGAACCCAAACATTGCCAGTCCGGGCCTGGTATGTGTGTAGGGTTGCCACCTTTTAAAAATGTCCTTACCGGGTGGTGGGGGCGTGGCCAAAAGGGGACGTGCCGTCAAAGGGGACGGAGCCACGCGAGCGATCGCCTGAAGACGCGAGAAAGGTAAGTTTTTCATTGGATTTAAGGCAAGGCAAGGGCCATTTTTAAGGGGTATTACAAATTTACGGGCAGCTACATTGACGGTAAATTTGTAATACCGGCCCCAGCCTTGGCTGGTGTTTTACCGGCTAGGCCGGTAAAATACCGGCCGGGTGGCAACCCTATATGTGTGCAGCTGGCGGATAGTAATGAATTAATGGCCATGGAGGGTCTCATTTCCTACATGTGGGGTTTATGTTTTATTGATACGCAGCTGGTTTTCGAGCGTTTCTCTGCATCCACTGAACAGGATGTCAATTTGGCAGAGTTTTTGCCATTAGAAAATTGAAAAAGGAAAAATATATTTTTCCCCCTCCTGTTCCCTAGCAAACTGCAGGGACAAAAAAAAAAAAAAAACACTTTGAATTGAGCAAATTGATTCAGCTCTGTTCCGCGAGTCTGGCAGACACGTCCTTTGTCAGAAGTGTAAACAACTGATTCATTCAGACCCGTCAGTGGATAATTGTAGAGTATTTTCACTACATAATCAAGCAACAATATGCTGCGGCGGGGCAGCACAATATTGTGTATAAATAATGCAGAGGATGTCGGAAAAGGAGGAGCGGCCGGGCAAAGCGTCTTTGTTCGAGGACCGGCTTTTTTTATTTGTTTAAGTAAATATTTAATGGTCTCCAGTAGGAGTGTTTTTATTTTTAGATTGTGTAAATAATGGGGTATTTTATGTGAGAATAGATCATTTGAAAAAGGACCCTTCTTCACTAGTAACTACAGGTATGGGATTCATTATCCGTAAACCCGCTATACAGCAGCTCCAAATTACTGAAAGGCTGTCTCCCATATGCTCCATTTATCCAAATAATTCTTTTTTAGAAATGATTTCCTTTTTCTCTGTAGTAATTAAATGGTACCTTGTACTTGATCCAGACTACAAAATAATTATTCCTTATTAGAAAGAAAATCAGACCCCATTTAAAAACAAATGCTCTGCAAGGCTACAGTTATTACTACTTTTTATTTTTAAACTTTCTATTCAGGCCTCTCCTATTCATATTCCAGTCTCTTATTCAAATCAGTGCATGGTTGCTAGGGTTATTTGGACCCTAGCGACCAAATAGGTGAAATTGCAAACTGGAGAGCTGCTGAATAAAAAAAGTTAAAAATCTTGTAAACCACAAATAATAAAAAATGAAAACCAATTGCAAATTGTCTCAGAATATCACTCTCTGCATCACACTAAAACTCTGAGCTGAACAACTCCTTTACAGGCTCAAGTTATATTCTTTGTATTTCTGAGAGTGAAAACTAAGGGGGTCAGGTTTAGTTTTGAGCAAATGTTGTAGAATAAATTCAGAAAATATCTTCCAGTGTTTCATGATACAGATTCTGTGGCATCGGCACATATGTGATTTGCTTGGAGTATAGATTTGCTCAGTGAGACCCAAGGATTTTTGGGCTGTGCCATGTGTGTTATTTCAGAAACGCCCCAGTGTGTGAAAATATGAGGTAAAAGGCATAAACGTTGCGCAGGTCTAGTAACCCATAATGAACCTTTTTTTTTTTTTTTTTACTTTTAAGAAGGGATGCACCGAATCCAGGATTCGGTTCGGGATTTGGCCAGGATTCTGCCTTTTTCAGCAGGATTCGGACGAATCCTTCTGCCCAGCAGAACCGAATCCTAATTTGCATATGCAAAACTGGGCCGGGGAGGGAGAGTGCATGACTTTTTGTCACACAATAAGCAAGTAAAAAAAAAGTTTTCCCCTTCCCACCCCTAATTTACATATGCAAATTAGGGTTCAGGTTTGTTGTTCGGCCGAATCCAAAATAGTGGATTTGGTGCATCCCTAGGGTTGCCACCTTTTGCTGTGACTAAACCCTGACATGGGGGCGGGGGCCAGTAACGTCAGTGGGCGGAGCTATGACGCAGAGATCGCCGATTGGCCAATCGCTGCGTCAGTCAAGCTAATCCCGCCCTTCAAAATACCGGGCTGTCCGGGTCAAAACCCTACTTTTAAGCTCCCCATATACAAACCAATATAAACTGCCGGTAGATTATAGGTGTCGCCAAATGAGCAGATCCCTCCCCGATATGCCACCTTGTGATGGGCGATATGGGGCTGGTCCAATCGTGGGCCCTAGGGCCCAATGTTCGGATGCTAACGATGGGTAACAGGCAATCGGATCGCAGGACCACATCGGAGGGCCCCATACTTGGTCCAATAAGCTGCCGGCTTGGTCTGTCGACAGCTTTTATCAGCCCGTGTATGGCCACTTTTAGTCAGCTGCTTATTGGGCAGTGTATAAGGCTCTCTGACAGGCATCCCCAATCAACAGCTGGCTGAACATAGTGCAGAAGTCGATCAGATGGGTTTAAAATTTTTGTCAGATGGTGGACTATATTGGTTTATTGATGCAGTCCTTGATCCGACCCCCCCCACCATTCGTCTCATTGTGATCTGATAGTCTGGCCCATGATTGGATCAGCCAGATATCTCAAGGTGGGCATCACGGGGACAGATCTCCTATGTATGGCCAGGTTTAAACAGCTTACCAGTTAGTGCTACTTGCTGATTGGTTGCTATGGGATACTAGACCTGCAGCAAACTACCCCTGGAGAGTAAGCTCCACTGGGTAATGAAACGGAAACTATATCTCCCCCATCTGCTAACAACAACGAATTCATGTCTTTACTGTTCTTTTATGCATTGGGTCTTCTCAAATTCAGAAACTCCAGCTCTTTCTCTACTCTTCTCACAGAGGGACAGAGCTCCTTGTAAACATACTTGTCTAATAGCACTGTAAAAAATACTTATAAACGCAGATACGGAGTAGAAGTCTACTTGTTGCCTCTGGGTGCTGGAATAAAATCAACATCTTGCCCAGGATATATATTTTGTGCTCTGGAATCTTGCCAAGGAAAATTTCATTTTCTACACTCGGTGTTTCGGAGTTCGGAGTTCACACGCGGCCTTATCTGGCATGCGACCTTCACGGTGTTTGCTGAATTTGCGGAAAAGCGTGATACCACCTGCTATTATTTGTGCATGACGGACAGCGAGTAGAGGCCTGGGCGCTAGCACAACGGTATTTATGGAGGTTTTTCCATATTGTAGAATACGTATTGGAGTGTTAGTACTTGTGATGCCCAGCCTGGCAGAGGCAGAGGATATTGCAGTAGATCCGGCAGTGAGTGTTAGAGAAAGGGGACATGGCAGATCAGTAGGAGAATTCAACCTGTTCTAAAAAAACCCCTACCCTGGGTCGACCCCCCTCCCTACTCCCCCCCAGCCTAGCTGCCCCCCCCCCCCAGTTAAATGCCCATCATTTTTTACTTACCCCTCCAGCATATTCTGGCCTCAGAAGTTCACAGGTGCCATCTTCCTTTTTCAGTTTTCTTCAGAATCAGACCAGCGTTTTTGACAAAGTCACAAAACTTTTCAGAAATGTCCGTGTCTTTTGGCGCATGCACAGTTGTTTCGGGACTGGAAATTTACTACAACTGCTCATGTGCCAAAACTCCACACAGATTCCGAAGAAGATGGAAAAAATTAGATGGCTCCAGAGTCCAGAATCTGCAGATGGGGTAAGTAAAAAAAAAAATTAGCCCAGGGGGGCAGCTAGGCTGGGGGGAGTAGGGAGGGGGTCTGCCCAGGGTGGGGGGTAGGTTTTTTTTCTAGAGCGGGTTGGATTCTTTAAAGGAGAACTGAATGCTGAAAATGAATGTGGCTAAAAATGCCATGTTTTATATAGTGAACTAAAGGTTCAGCTTGTCAATAGCAGCAATGATCCAGGACTTCAAACTTGTCACAGGGGGTCACCATCTTGGAAAGTGTCTGTGACACTCACATGCTCAGTGGGCTCTGAGCAGCTGTTGAGAAGCTAAGCTTAGGGGTCGTCACTAATTATCCAGCAGCAGAAAGTGAGATTGGCCTGTAATATAAGCTGATGCTACAGGGCTGATTATTAAATTCTGATGCTAATTGCACTGGTTTCTGTGCTGCCATGTAGTAATTATCTGTATTAATAACTAATCAGCCTTATATTGTGACTATATTTCTATTACACTATGGGGCAGATTTATCATTGTTTGAATTTCAAATTGAAAATAATTTGAAATTCAACCATGTGAATAGTGAGGGAAGTAAAATCCTTTGAATTCAAATATCAAATTCGAAGGGTTTTACCGCTATTCGAATGATCGAATAGGAAAAATTTGATTGTTCGATTAAAAATTTGTTCAATTAAAATGTTCGAATCAAACTATTTTAACCATTTGATCGAATTTTTCCTATTCGATAAAAAAAAAAAAAACTTTAAAACACCTATGGGAGCTTCCCATTGGGTTTTAAAGCAATTTGGTAGGTTCAATCTGACGAACTGGCCTAGCGAATCATTTTTTAAAGGGGAAGTACTTTGTCCATCAAATATTCGAATATTCAAATACAATTAATTTTGAATATTTGAAATTCGATGGTCAAATTTGCCTCATTTGCATATTCGGAATTCAAATCTTTTTGAAACTTTGATCGAATTGCTAATCCTTCATGTGAACTTGATAAATCTGCCCCTAAGTGTACTGTATATTGTGAGTGGGTCCCTAAGCTCAGTAAGTGACAGCAGCACAGAGCATGTGAATCAGTGAATCAGTGAATCAGAAAAGAAGATGGGGAGCTACTGGGGCATCTACTGGGGAGACACAGATCTTTACTGCCAAAGGGCTGTGGTTGCCTTGGGCTGATACACAAGCACAAACATCATGTACAACATTTCTATCCTACTTCTTTAGTTAGGCTTTACTGGCTGTGCAAAATAAAAAATGTTTTCAATATAGTTAGTTAGGCAAAAATGTAATGAATAAAGGCTGGAGTGAGTGGATGTCTAACAGAACAGAACACTTCGTCTTGCTTTTCAGCTCTTTTGTTTACACTGATTGGTTACCAGGCAGTAACCAATCAGTGAATTGAGGGAGGGCCACATGGGCCATAACTGTTGCTTTTGAATCTGAGCTGAATGCTGAGGATCAATTGCAAACTCACTGAACAATTATGTCCCATGTGGCCCCCCTTCAAGTCGCTGACTAACTCAGATTTACAGAGCTGAAAAGCAGGATGTTGTGTTGTATTCTGTTATGTCAGACATCCAGTCCCTCCAGCCTTTATACATTACATTTTTGGCTGACTAACTATATCAGAAACATTTTTTATTTTGCTCAGTCTATATATTTACCCAGTTTTTATTTTTACCCGGAACTGTTCCTTTAATACCATGGCACAAAATACTGGGGGCCCTCTGCCAAGCCCCACCTTCAATTCTGCCGCCTATGATACATTTACAAAGTCCGTATTTCTACAGTCCCACTGTCTCCTTCCATTATTCTGTGCCATTACCTGAACCCAGGGCGAAGAGCAGCATCACCCTTTAGTGTAGGGAGTAACCACACTCTTTACACGAGAAAAAGAAAAAACAACCTTAAAACTCCAGGGATATCCTATTCACTGTGCTTCATAGCAGAAACTGCACCAGACACCCAATGCCGAACAAACAAAACGCCTATATGCTAAAACTGCTGACTCCTGCCTCTATTATTATATATCTTTCTATTACTACATACCTCCCAACTGTCCAGTTTTTAGAGGGACAGTCCCTCTTTCGACAGCTCAACCCGCAGTCCCTCATTTGTACTAGAAAGTCTCTGCACTGAACAGCCTGAAAAAGAAGCAGACTTTCTAACTTAATTGGATTTTGGCAGAGAGCCCAGAACAGCCACAGCCTAGATAAGATACTTTTGTAACAATTCTGAGATAAGCAAATAAGTAATTGTAACAAGATAAGATAATAGATTCCTTGGGAAAAGTTAGACGCACAGCTTAAAGGGGAATTCACCTTCTAACTTTAATAACTGAAAAAACCACAGAAATGTGTTAAAACTTTGATAACCTGCCAATTTTTGTAAATTGATCATGCTAATTAGGGGGTGTGGCCACAAAAATGGGCCGCACATTGTGCCATTTTTACCTTATGGGCCAAAACCATATCAGCCAGTGGCAACTCTAGAGCGTGTGTAAGGCATTAGAAGGTGTGTGACGGCAGTTTGGTGCAGGTGGTAGAGTCCTGCGTGGGTCAATTTTTTGGGACCCGTACCCGCAACCAGACCCGCGACCCGAACCATACCCGCGATCCACAAACCGGACCTGTGACCCGCTGACCATCAAGAATCAGGAAGTGCTGTCATTGTAAACCGGATGTGACATCATCAGTAGTAGAAATGCTCAGGTAAAGGAGTAAAGGATCCGCGACCCAACCCTCAACCTGCCATCCTGCAGAACAACCGGCCCGCTTCTATACCCGCACCCAGAAATTCTATGAGCAACCCACAGGGTACCGCGGGATTTTGCGGGTAACCCGCGGGGTCCCGACCTGCTGCAGGACTCTAGCAGCTGGGGCCCAGACACGAATTGGAGCCCTTTGACACCCAAAAATGTAAAAACTGAATTTTCTAGTCATTTTCTGTAAAACGATGGCTCTGATGTGGTCCCAAGTCCTTCCACTGTCTTAAAACAAATGAAGAAAATGAAAATGTGCATTTCAAATTCCAAAGTGACCCTGTCTTTTCTGATATAAATTGCTTTTCCTTGATCTTGAGCAACACTAATGTTTACTGGGAAAAATAATTTCCATTACTGCCAAGATTCCACATCTGTTTTGTGACATCTCTGATTGTCTCCAGACTCATGCAACACTTGTATGTCTGGATGATCCCAGTTCCCCAATGTGTGATTGTGCATTTAGTGCCCGACTGATCACTTGTATCATTCTCCTGAACCCTGTCTCACCTTCCTGGCACTCGGGATCAGCCAGTCCTTAGTCTCACCTAGTAAAGAGCTTATCTTATCCCACTGGCAGCAGGGTCATGAGAGGGATCTTCTGTTACTGGAGAAGAAGAGTGTCTCACCTACCAGCTGGACATTGGAAAAGAACAGGGGGTCATGTCTAATTCTGGGCAATGTCATTCTGTAGCTACTAAAGCAAATAAAGTTCTGTCTTGCATAAAAAAGGGCATAAACTCTAGGGATGAAAACATAATTATACCTCTTTATAGATCCCTAGTAAGGCCTCATCTGGAGTATGCAGTGCAGTTTTGGACTCCAGTCCTTAGGAGGGATGTAAATGAGCTGGAGAGAGTGCAGAGACTAAGTGCAACTAAACTGGTTAGAGGGATGGAAGACTTAAATTATGAGGAGAGACTGTCCAGGTTGGGGTTGTTTTCTCTGGAAAAAAGGCTCTTGCGAGGGGACATGATTACACTTTACAAATACATTAGATGACATTATAGACAAATATCAGGGGACCTTTTTACCCATAAAGAGGATCACCAGAGGCCACCCCTTCAGACTAGAAGAAAAGGACTTTCATTTGAAGCAGCGTAGGTGGTTCTTCACAGTGAGGACAGTGAGGTTGTGGAATGCACTGCCGGGTGATGTTGTGATGCTCATTCTGTTGATGCTTTTAAGAGGGGTTTGGATGATTTTTTGGACAGACATAATATCAAAGGCTATTTTGATACTAAACTCTACAGTTAGTATAGATATGGGCATATATGGTTTGTGTGAAAAAGTGGAGGGGTGTGTGTGTGTGTGTGTGTGTGTGGATGCTGGGTTTTAATTTGGAGAGGTTGAACTTGATGGACTTTGTCTTTTTTCAACCCAATTTAACTATGTAACTATCTGCCCGGCCCGCATCTTAATTTGCATATGCAAATTAGTGTCAGGGAGGAGAATTGTGTGACTTTTTTTTTTGTCACAAAACAAGGAAGTAAAAAATATTTTCCACTTCCCAAATGCAAATTAGGGTTGGGTATCCGGCCAAATATTTCTCAAATGATTCGGGGGTTCGGCTGAATCCAAAATAGTGGCTTTGGTGCATCCCTAATTTAATATTTAAATAATTTTTAAGCAGGCTTAAGGTCCCAAGGATTTTTTATAACAGGTCCCATACCTGTGCAACAAACAGAGGTTACAGAATTAAAATAGATTTGGACAACCCTGCCCACAAGCACTTATAATCTTAAGGGTAAGGGCATGTTCCATTCTGTGGGGAGGAAAACACCACCCTAAAGAAATAAAGAAATTAAAAACAACTCCATGAGTACCCTTTGCCTGATTCTGTTGTTCCTCCTACATACAGGGCAGGTTTATATAATCAGTTTGGTCGCTGAGTGGGTGCAATTTAAACGATTGCCCCCCTGTGTACATGCTCCATGCTTTCTACCTTAATGCACTGGTGGTTTTGCTTGGGGTCCCTTTCAGAAGGTGTTCAGCCCCAGTGGGAGGTAGAAGCATGCAACAGGTCATCAACTTCACTCATGCATTGGCAAGGGGCAGGACTTCTCTGCAGTACAGGTATGGGATCTGTTATAGAAACCTGTTAACCAGGAAGCTCCAAATTACAAAAAGGTCATCTCCCATAGACTCCATTTTATCCAAATTTTATGAAATGATTTCCTTTTTCTGTTTAATAATAAAACAGTAGTTTGTACTTGATCCAAACTAAGATATAATTAATCTTTATTGGAAGCAAAACCAGCCTATTGGGTTTATTTAATGATTACATGATTTTCTACTAGACTTAAGATATGAAGATCCTAATTACAGAAAGATCTATTATCTGGAAAAACCCAGGTCCCGGGCATTTTAGATAACAGGCCCCATACCTGTACTCCTGGGAAAGATGGGGGCAGCACCGTTGCTCGTGTGTGCATTGCTTGTAGTGGAAGTCTGTCTTTCTACTCAAGTAATCGGGGCAACCCATTATTATTGTCTTGCTTCAAGTCTACACGCTCATGCCAGTAGAAATTATCCTGATCTTCTTCTCTTTTTACCTAAATCTGGAGAAAAAAACCCATCAAACCTTCATCCCTTGGATATTGAAAGACATATTTTGCACTGTAGCATCTAAAGACAGTTCGGCAAGAACAGTTCCATCACTTTCACCAGTTGCTAGATGGATCAAGCAGGCCATTACAATGGATGACCACCAAGAGATCCAATTCCTGAAGGCTCAGAAGGCCAGTTAAAGGAGAACTCAACACAAAAGTTAAAACCCTACCCTACATAGACACCCCTCCCTCCTCCCCCCCCCCCCCCCCCCCCCCAGCCTAGCTGACAAATGCCTCTAACTCTTTACTTACCCCTCTGTGCAGATTCAGGGATCAGAGTTCACAGCAGCCGTCTTCCGGGTCTTCAGTAAACTTTGTGTCTTCATCCGGCGCTTAGTCGAACCGGGAAATTGCTCCAACTGCACATGTGCCAAAACGCCTGTGTATTCATGAAGTTTACCAAAGACCTGGCAAATGGTTGCCGTTAACTCTGATCCCTGAATCTGCACGGAGGGGTAAGTAAAAAGTTAGGTTGGGGTAGCAGCTAGGCTGCGGGGTCTGTGTAGGGTAGGGTTTTTTTAACTTTTGGATCGAGTTCTCTTTTAAATGCATAGTAACACCAAACAATTAAAGTGTTTTAAAGGCAGCAGCGTTTCTGGGGCTTCTGCCACCTGAGGCAGCTGTCGCCCCTTCCCACTCCACGGTTAAAAATCAGCGTCGGAGTGGGTCAAAGGGGGGGCGGTATCGCTAGTGCATTGAGCACAATTGCGCTCTCTGCAATAGCTGAGCCAAATTTCCAAGTTAAAACCCGGAAATTTGGCTCTTAAAGTTACAAGAGGCGGCATTTTGCAGCCCCTTGTAACTGGCTGCTCCGTGCCGCCTGAGGCAAGGTTCTCTTGCCTCGAGGCAGGAGCGGCCCTGTTTAAAGGAATCTAAATATAATGTACTTTGGCCATCCCCTGTTAAAAGCTTTGTGTTTGCTTCAGAAACACTACTATAGTTTATATAAACATGCTGCTGTGTAGCAATGGGGCTAGGAATTCTGAGGAATCCCATTACAGAGCTTACCTGTAATCTGCTGTGTATCCTGTGCCTTTTCTCCTTTTTCAGTTTTGAATGGCTTCACCCATGGCTACACAGCAGATTGTTTATATAGTGAATAAAGTACCCCCTCTTGTAAATTATAAGGATATTATAAGTTTCTGAAGAATTTCATGACCATATAAAAACACAAGGCCGAAGGCAGAGTTTTATTCAGATCATGTAACTCCGAGGTAACTTCTAATATCCTCATATTTTGTAACGGGGGGTACTTTATTTAATATAATAGTTTCGGTGAGTCATGTGACAGAAATGACATCAGAACTCACGGGTTATAACCGATGACATCAGAACTCAACGTTTATACAGATATAATTTACAAGATATTCACGGCTTTTGTATATTATATAATATATAATATAGTGGTGTTTCTGAAGCAAACACACCAGCTGTACCAGTTCAGCACAACTCTATATTATATTTTCATTACTTTTTTTGGTGTTACTGTTCCTTTAAGGCCAGCATCAAACCCCTTGGGCTAAAACTGCTGGATTTTTCATGGAGCAAATCTGGTCAAGCAAAGCACTAGAGTGGTTGGAGGTGAACCTGGGAGGTAGTTTTCTCTAAAATCTATATTAACCCCTGTCTTGAAATACTTAATTCTATTGTTATTCATCTCTTTGTCTCGCCTCTCTATTGTGCTTCATTCTGTTTGGCCTTCTTATCATTTTCCATAAACCTCATATTGCATTGCAGTCTACTAGAAAGTCCTAGGAGCACGTGGAGCATTGTATTGCACTACTGGGGGAAAGGTCAGGCGAACAGGACAATAATTGGCAATATCCAGAGGAAAGGCTTGTCCTGTATATAGAGATACTGTATATCTGTGCCAGCATATAGGTACTATGCATAATCTGAGCATATACAAGTATGGGACCTGTTATCCAGAATTCTTGAGACCTGGGGTATTCAGGATAATGGATCTTTCTGTAATTTGGATCTTCATACCTTAAGTCTACTAGAAAATCATGTAAACATTAAATAAACCCAATAGGCTGGTGTTGCTTCCAGTAAGGATTCATTATATCTTAGTTGCTACTGTTTTATTGTTACAGAGAAAAGGGAAATCATTTTTAAAATGTGGAGTATTTGGATAAAATGGAGTCTATGGGAGACGGTCTTTTCGTAATTCGGAGCCTTCTGGATAAAGGGTTTACAGATAATGGATCTAATACCTGTAGTGACATTTAAAGTAAAATCCAACCTGTAGTGAATAAAAACCTTTCCCCTCTCCCCTGTGCAGACCCCCTCCCTCCTCCCCCCGGGCAAATTCCCCTAATGTTTTATTTACCCCTCCATGCAGATTTGGGCCAATGGAATTTACGGGCCCAATCTTCTTTCTTCTGTCTTTTTCAGAAGTTTCAGCGCATGCTCAGTTGAGTGAGCTTTCCGTACCCTAATACTGTGCATGTGACAAAAGTCACGATGACTTTCGGTGCATGCACCAAAAACACTGAACTCCCATGGCCGACTCTTCAGGAGGGGAAAGTAAAACATTAGGGGCATTTGCCCCAGTGGGGCGTTTCGTGTACACAGGGTTTTTTTTTCATTACAGGTTGGATTTTCCATTAAAGGACAAGGAAAGTGTAAAATAGAATAAGGGTAGAAATGCTGTATTTTGTATACTAAACATAAACATACACTTACTGCACCACAAGCCTAATCAAACAAATGATTTATGCTTTCAAAGTTGGCCACAGGGGGCTGTCATCTTGTAACTTTGTTATACATCTTTGCAAGACTAGACTACATACACATGCTCAGTGTGGACTGGGCTTATTAAGGAATTGCTGTTCATAAATATGATTGTTTCCCTGTAGAGCAGTTAGGGACTGTCTGACAATTCCTATCCACAGCGGTAAATGAAGGGAGAATTTCACTGCATACAGTCAGGTTTCTTATAAAAACGGTGCAGATTTTTAAATTAAAGTATATTGGAGATAGGGTTCTTTTTCATTAAAGTAAGTATTTTTTTGCCTTTACATGCCCTTTAAGTGCTGAGTGCATGTCCCAGTCCCAGCAAAAGACATAAGTTTGGTGGAACAGAGCTTACAGTAGAACTATAAATTGTACAAAACTAGCAGGTCATATCATTGTGATATTGACTGGCAGTTGCAGTTTTCTTTAAACTTCCATTTATCTCTTTCAACAGCCTTCAGTACTAAATCAGCATCAGAATGGGGAAACAGAACAGCAAGCTGCGACCTGAAATCCTACAGGATCTCCGGGAAAACACCGAGTTCACAGACCACGAATTACAGGAATGGTACAAAGGCTTCTTGAAGGATTGTCCCACCGGGCACTTAACGGTGGAAGAATTCAAAAAGATCTACGCCAATTTCTTCCCGTACGGAGATGCCTCAAAGTTCGCGGAGCACGTGTTCCGTACGTTCGACACCAACGGGGATGGGACAATAGACTTCCGGGAATTTATCATCGCCCTAAGTGTCACCTCCAGGGGGAAACTGGAGCAGAAGCTGAAATGGGCATTTAGCATGTACGACCTGGACGGCAACGGCTATATCAGCCGCGGGGAGATGCTGGAAATCGTGCAGGTAAGAGGCACGTCTTGATAGAATTACATTTTGTTTGGCAGACGTGCTTGAACAAAAGAGACTGTTTAAGATATTCTAGCCCCACATGTAATATCATTGTGCTCAGCAGTGTCAATAAATACAAATTAACAGGGATCGTTTTAGACATGCACTGATTTTCCTAGTGTAGTAGGTTAAAGGGGGTTGTTAACCTTTAAATTAACTCTAGTATAATGTAGAGAGGGATATTCTGAGACAAGTTGCAATTGGTTTTAATTTTTTTATTGTTTGTTTTTGTTTTTTTTAGTTATTTAGCTTTTTATTCAGCAGCTCTCCAGTTGGGAAAATCTAGGGTCCAAATTCCCCTAGCAACTGTGCACTGATTTGAATAAGAGGCTGGAATATGAATAGGAGAGGCGTGTATAGAAAGATGAGTAATCGAGTAATCGAAAGTAGCAATAACAGTACACTAGTAGTCTCACAGAGCACTTGTTTTTAGATGGGGTCAGTGACCCCCGGGTTGAAAAGACAAAAACTATAAAAAATAAATAAGGCCAGTGAAAAAGCTGCTTATAATTAGCCATTTAATACTAAATGTTAACCTAAAAGGTGAACCACCCCTTGAATACACATTGTGTATATACAAAAAGATGCATGACCAATAAAATCCACTTAAAGTAACTTGTGTAATTTCCCCTTTACTGCACACTCATTGAATCATCCTACTCCCCAGATATAGAGCAGCAGATCTTCAAACACTCCAGCAGTGAAAACATGTTCAAATGCTCCACAGCAGGGATCCCCAACCATTTCTGAGCCACATTCAAATGTAAAAATTAATAAATAAAAAATAATAAAAACAAATTCCTGGGGATGCCACATAAGCCATGTGATTGGCTATTGGTAGCCCCTATGTGGACTGGCAACCTACAGGAGACTCTGTTAGGCAGTACACCTGGTTTTATCCAACCAAAACTTGCCTCCAGGACTGGAATTCATAAATAAGCACCTGCTTTGAGGTCACAGGGAGTAACATCCAAGGGGTTGATGAGGACCATGTTGTTCATGAGCTACTGGTTGAGGATCACTGCTCCACAGGTTGGACATAAAACATAGAAGCCAGTATATAGTGTAGCAAATTTTAATAAAGAAATGAAACACTAATGCCTACTTTAAAAAAAATCCAATATAGATACAGCACATGGAAAAACAGATAAATACAATTCAGTCTATCGCGTTTCACGTGGTTAGACGCCACACTTGAGGAACATAGTAAGTTAGGTTGAAAAAAAGACACGTCCATCAAGTTCAACCTTTTAACTTTTTATATAACCTGCCTAACTGAAAAAAACCATCTAAAGCCTCTCGAATTTGCCTCAGAGGGAGAAACCATTCCTTTCTGACTCCAAAATGGCAATGGGACCAGTCCCTGGATCAACTTGTATAATGAGCTATCTTCCATAACCCTGTATTCCCTCACTTACTAAACATCATCCAACCCCTTCTTATACCTATCTAATGTATCAGCCTGTACAACAGTTTCATGGAGAGAATTACACATCTTCACAGCTCTCACTGTAAAAGAAACCCTTCCGAATATTTAGGCTTTTCTTCTAATCGGAATGGATGACCATGTGTCAGCTGGAAAGACCTACTTGTGAATAAAGCATTAGAGAGATTATTATATGATCCCCTTATATATTTATACATAGTTATCATATCACCCCTTAAGCGCCTCTTCTCCAGCATGAACATCCCCAATTTGGCCAGTCTTTCCTCATAGCTAAGATTTTCCATACCTTTTACCAGCTTAGTTGCCCTTCTCTGTACCCTCTCTAATACAATAATGTCCTGTTTGAGTGATGGAGACCAAAACTGTACGGCATATTCTAGATGTGGCCTTACAAGTGCTCTATAAAGTGCAAGAATGACCCCCTCCTCCTGTGACTCTATGACCCTTTTAATACAGCTCAAGACCTTATTGGCCCTTGATGCTGCTGACTGGCATTGCTTGCTACAGCCAAGTTTATCATCTACAAGGACTCCAAGGTCCTTTTCCATAATGGATTTGCCTAGTGCAGAATTTGTAAACACATGTTTTTTTCCCCTAAACCCTTTTTAAAGGTACAGGTATGGGACGTGTTATCCAGAATGCTCGGGACCTGGGGTTTTCCAGAGAACGGATCTTTCCATGATTTGGATCTTCACACCTTAAGTCTACTAGAAAATCATATAAACATTAAATAAACCCAATAGGCTGGTTTTGCTTCCAATAAGGATTAATTATATCTTAGTTGGGATCAAGTACAAGCTACTGTTTTATTATTACAGAGAAAAAGGAAATATTTGTTTAACAGTTGGATTATTTGATTATAATGGAGTCTATGGGAGACTGCCTTTCTGTAATTCGGAACTTTCTGGATGACGGGTTTATGGATAACGGATCCCATACCTGTACTTCCTTTAAGTAGCCAATATTTTGTGTTTTATTCATTCCTTAAAATGTGCTACACTATATACAGGCTTCTATGTTTTATGTCCAACGTGTGGAGCATTGGAACATTTCTTTTCATTGCTGGGGTGATTTATTCCTTTCCATTCTGTTTAATACTGATCTGCATCTGGTAGGGATGCACCAAATTCACTATTTGGGATTTGGCCGAATCCCAGAATTTTTTCTTCAAAGATTCGGCCGAATCCAAATCCTAATTTGCATATGCAAACTAGGGCCAGTAAAAAGTGGGGAAAATATTTTTTACTTCTTTGTTTTGCAAGAAAAAGTCACGATTAACCTTTCTAGCCTTTAATTTGCATATGCAAATTAGTATTTGATTTGGCCAGGCACAAGCATTCGGCCGAATTATCACACATACACAATTTGTATTAACATACTACACTATATAGTTTTTATCTAAGGTGCACTTCCTTGTAGTTCTACTACTTCAGTATCAGATTTGGGACTCCTGCACAGTGGGAATGATTTAGGAATCTGCAGTCGACTAACTGGACATTTGATTGTGAAGATCACGTTTTAGCGTTGACCATTAAACTGTTATTTTCCTAGTGAATCCTTTGGAGAATCACCGTATGCAGAGTAGGTGGTTTATTTAGTCCCACTCTCACTCTTTTATCCCTCTAGAATATATATATGGAAGCTCAGGAAGCGGGAAGATCTCATTATACTAAGCAGATTTATCTTTGCACCAATAGAATGATTGGAAGCAACTGAACTGTAGGACTTCTTAAAGGGATACTGTCATGGGAAAAACATTTGTTTTCAAAATGCATCAGTTAATAGTGCTGTATGCTGTATTATTGTGTATATATGCTGCAGCCTGTAGGCTTTGTTATTGTGCCATGCACCACAGACCAGCACAGGGCCATATAATCCGAAGGGGCCACTCCGTTTCTGTGCCATATTGATGCCCAAAAGGTAGAACTTTAGCTGGTGACCAGTAGATTGCAGCAGCCCAGCATTGTCACATTTAGGGTAGTGACACACAGAGTCGGGGAGACTTAGTCGCCTGGCGAGTAATCGCCTCTTCGCCTGGGCAACAATCTTCCCAAACTGCCTTCCTGTGCCATACCTTGTATGTAAAATCTCTAGCAGTATGGCACTCTCAGCGTTTCGTTTTATGAAATCATCCAAAGTTTCCTCTTGAAGCGACTTTGGAAAAGGAAGCGCTCCCGCTGGCGACTTTTCATTCCAGCTGGCGGTATGGCTCGGGGAGTTTGTCACCCAGACGAAGAGGCGATTATTCACCAGGCGACTAAATCTCCGCCAATCTGCTTGTGTGTCACTACCCTAAGGTGATAATGGTCACCCTTCTGGGTACTTCTTGTTATTCACCTAATGACTTGGGCAGTTGCTGTTTATTTGAATATAAACCTGTTCAAATGTAGTCTTTTGTCCATGAAAGTAGACCACACCCCTGATTTAAGCTGATGACTTTCAGGGAACTCTCAGAACCATTGCATTACCCATTGGAAAAACTCCCTTGAGGCCCAAGCAGTACTTGGTTTATGCTGCCATCTAGTGGCACATCTAGGATCATCCCCTCGAAGTTTAAACCAAAAGGCTTATGCTGTTATGCAGTGGAAGAGGGTCTCATTCTGCCCCTCTGTTCTACCAGTTCTAGGGTTAAGAAATAATAAGTAAATAAATAACAGGTTATGTACAGTATACCTGCCACTACCAGGCCATTGGTAGCCCCCTGACAATTGCGCAGAGCCTATTAAAGGGGCCGCGGTTCTCTCAACTGTCCCAGATGGGAAATGTGGCCAGGACATATCTCTGTACACGTTCTTGTTTCGATGAGTTCCATTTATATCGACATTCAGAGAGGAAGATTTCCAGTGCAAAGCCAATGATTTATAATCTCATCATTAGTATGTGGAGTCTGGGTGCACTGACCTACAGCTCAAGGTGAAGGTATCCAACCAAGCAGAAGAAAGCATTCACCCACAGTTCCCACAAAAACAGGCTTGTAAAAGACCTGAGAACTTTATTTTAGGCCATAAAGTAAATTAATCCTTAACTGGCCATACACAGGGAGATCACCAAACAAGCAGATCTCTCTACAATATGCCCACATTGAGGTGGGCGATGTTGGGCTGATCCGATTGGGGAAACCAGTCAGATGGCCCCACACACGGGCCAATAAGCTGCTGACTCAGTCTGTCGGCAGCTTTTGTCAGCCAATGTATGAGAGCCTATAGCCTTATGCATTTCGTACACTCAGGCACTTAATGGCATACTGTCATGGGAAAACGTGTTTTGTTTTTTTTAAATAACGCATCAGTTAATAGTGCTGCTCCAGCAGACTTCTGCGCTGAAATCAAAAAGAGCAAACAGATTTTTTTGTATTCAATTTTGAAATCTGACATGGGGCTAGACAAATTGTCAGTTTCCCAGCTGCCCCTGGTCATGT
>CM044439.1:153658924-153670851 GCA_024363595.1 Xenopus borealis
CCCTCTCCATTCCCCACTCGCTGACATTCCTTTTCTCTCGCATCCAGTCTCACTCACATCTATGTTTACATACAGATACAAGAAAACTGCTCTCCTGCTGAAGTCTCGCTGCCCTGGATTATTATATATACGCGCAATGGTGAGACCACACTACGCTGAACTAATTTAAATAGAAGAAGCAGATCGTGGTTTTCGCTTTGTAACAAAAGTTAACCAATCAAAGCGTTATGGACCAATCAAAGCGATATGGACTCCATTTTGAAAGCACAAGAAAATACCGTTTTTTTTTCCTTCTTTGAAGCGAATGTCTTGCAAGTTCTTTAATAATAAATGTCATATATATATATATAGATAGAAATAGATATATCTATACATATTTGTTTATTGTATATTGCTCTCTCTTCTGTGAATACATACATTATTTTGTTCATGCTGAATAGGAATCCCATGAAGTTAAAGGCGGAATGCAATGAAAGTCAGAAAAGGTTGCACCATGTCTAGTAACCCATAGCAACCAATCCGATGCTTGCCTTCAAACAATTACCCAGTGGTCGCTTTTGGTGCAGTGAATTGATTGACTTTTATTAAATTACTCCCAAAGACTTTCTCTGGCATTTAAGTGATTAAAGGGGAACTTCACCTAAAAATAATGGTTTATTATTTTGGTAACTTTTGAATTAACACATTTTAAATTATCCAGCAGTTAAAGGGATACTGTCATGGGAAAACATATTTTTTTCAAAATAGTTAATAGTGCTGCTCCAGCAGAATTCTGCACTGAAATCCATTTCTCAAAAGAGCAAACAGATTTTTTTATGTTCAATTTTGAAATCTGACATGGGGCTAGACATTTTGTCAATTTCCCAGCTGCCACGGTCATGTGACTTGTGCCAGCACTTTAGGAGGGAACTGCTTTCTGGCAGGCTGTTGTTTTTCCTTCTCAATGTAACTGAATAGTACGCAGTGGGACATGGGTTTTTACTATTGAGTGCTGTTCTTAGATCTTGTGTTAGAGAGTTTTTATCTGGTTACCTTCCCATTGTTCTGTTGTTAGGCTGCTGGGTGGGGGAAAGGGAGGGGCTGATATCACTCCAACTTGCAGTGCAGCTGTAAAGAATGATTGAAGTTTATCAGAGCACAAGTCACATGACTTGGGGCAGCTGGGAAACTGACAATATGTCTAGCCCCATGTCAGATTTCAAAAGGAAATATAAAAAAAAAATCTGTTTGCTCTTTTGAGAAATGGATTTCAGTGCAGAATTCTACTGGAGCAGCACTATTAACTGATGTGTTTTGGGGAAAAACATTTTCCCATGACGGTATCCCTTTAACATAGAGTTTTGTCATGCCCTACACCGCGTGTTTGAGATGCAGGATTATAAAACAATTCTGAGGATTTGTACCGAAGTCCGTGCATACAGTGGGCCCCAAATATTTCTTGAATATGTGACCCAAGAGCTTCCAATCTGACAGCCTTAGTGTAGGGCAATAAATGGAGGCTCAAGACAAGAGAATAGAACAGGAATTTAAAAGGAAAATAATGTGTAAAGTAGTATATTGAGTGGTGGAAAAAGCATCTCCTTTTGAAAGTGCATGACTGTGTGTTTGCTTGGGGTGTATTCTATCAGTTGTGCTACGGCCTCTGTTTCCTTCCTGGAGACAAAAATAACAGCGCTGACTTGTTTGCAGCTCATGCTTTTTCAATATCCACTCAGGATTATTATGACAATTCACATTTATATTTACAGCCCTGCTGCTGGTTTAGCTGCGAGAGTGGAAGAGCTAAGAAAGCTTAGCTGAAGCCCAGTAAATGAAACCACAGAAACTGTAAAATACATATACGTATAAAAGCTGAATATTTACATGCAAATTAGGATTACTAAAGGGGGTGATTATTCCATGCAGTAGCGTTACTAGAGTACCCCTGCCAAATAAAAATCATACTCCCTCTTCCTCGCAGCAGGTAAGAGAGCGGCTTGGGAGGAGGGTTTTATTATTAGCTATGGAAGAATCAGACTCCACAGTCCAGGCCCCCTGTAACTGAGGGTTCTGCTTCCTCTATAGTTGCGCCACTGATTCCATGACTGCACACAATTAAGTGAATAGAAATATGTTACCCGTGATTGCTTGAACAGAATCATGTGCACTTTTTGCTGCAATGCCAGGCTTGAGAGATGCCGACTGGATTGGTGACCGTCAAAAGATTCACAAATTTTGTGTAAAGAGCAATCAAGGAATGCGATTATGAAATGGCAGCATCCTATTAAAGGACAAGGAAAGTGTAAAATAGAATAAGGCTAGAAATGCTGTATTTTGTATACTAAACATAAACATGAACTTACTGCACCACAAGCCTAATCAAACAAATTATTTATGCTTTCAAAGTTGGCCACAGGGGGCTGTCATCTTGTAACTTTGTTATACATCTTTGCAAGAATAGACTACATACACATGCTCAGTGTGGTCTGGGCTGCTTAGGGATTGTCCTAAATAATCAAAACATTCATTATAGTTTTTGTATTGTTTAATACAATCTTTCTCCAACTCTGCAGAACCAGTGGCTGCAGCAAAATAATCCTCCAAATAGAATCCCAGTTTATCTGTTTAAATCTGGCTCCATGATCTTTGTCCCTGCAGCTGGAGTTGGAAACAGTAAAGGGGATGTAAAGGCAAAAATAAAATCCAATGCAAATCTCTACACAGTCACTGACTGCTCTACAGGGAAACAAACAAAGCTGCTGGAGTTCTGCATGAGTGAGATGTAAGGTGGGGGCTCCCCCTGCTGTTCATAAGTATGATTGTTTCCCTGCACAGAAGTTAGGGACATCTGACAATTCCTATCCACAGCAGTAAATGAAGTAAATTCACTGCATAGTCAGGTTTCTTATAAAAACAGTAGACATTTTTTAATTTAAGTATATTGGAGATAGATTTCTTTTTCATTAAAGTAAAAATGGGATTGAATGAATGAATAAAATACATGTTTAAAGCACGTTTTATATGATGTTTTAAATCCAAGTTTAAAATAAATAGACCAGAAAGAAAGGACACCTGATTCTGTGTAAGGAGCAATCAAGCTGGTTGATATTGCAATGACCGTAAAATATGTTTAAAGACACATGTTGTTTTGTATTAATTCCAGGTTGGAGAGAAGCAGACTAGAAAGGTAACTAGCACAAAATGCACATGATTCTGTATAAGGATTGATTCTTTTATACTTACTGTTGTCTACATTGAGTAAGAAGACATTTGTTTTTAGCTGAACTTTCCTTTAATGATTAATGTAGTTGTAAAGCCCCCCTAACCTTTGTTTCTATGATTACTCTAACCTTGATTGCAAATTGTTGCTGTGATACGTGTATGTCCCACAATATCGCCATTTAACAGGAATTGCATGAGCAGACGTTTATGTGACTGCGTCATTACCGAATGCGAACATTTTGCCCAAATGTCCGTCTTTTGTCAATCGTTCCGGAGCCAATTAAGCTTGAGAGTGTTTTGAAGAAGAGCATATTCAGCCAGGCATTTCTCTGCAAACCTCCCCCCCCAATTAATTGTGGCTCAGAAATCAACTGGATAAATTCCGCAGCTTTTAATGTCATAAACTTTGCTTTAAATTGCAATGCTCTTACTGTCAGAATTTATAAAAACTAAAAAAAAAAAAAAAATAGAAACTACAAATGTCTTGTGCATTCCAGTGTTACATAATATCTGCCTGATGCCAAGAACTAATATTGTTTTAAATAAAATACCTTTTGGATGTTTGTCCTGCTTCAGTTGTGTGTATCCGAAAGGAATTGGCGTAACTACAATACAGCTGCATTCACAAGGGGTGGGTGCACCTGAACATAGGGTTGCCACCCAGCTGGTATTTTACCGGCCTGGACGGTATTTTTGATGGTTGAGCCCGATGTTATTAATAGGGAAAAAAAGATAAATATATTGGAAGGCCGGTATTTTTTTCAAGAAAAGGTGGCAACCCTACCTGAACCTGAAAGTCGACCCCCAAAAACGATTTCCTTGGGAAGCCCAGCCCTGTTACAGTACACCACTGAACATCAGATTTTGGTTTGTTTGTATCCTCCTACAGCAATATATATCAGCAAAAAAAAAGTTCTCGGGTCTTTTCTAAGCAGAGCGACATCAGCAGTTTTTCCTTTTCTGCTTCTGAAATTTTTTTTTTTCTGAAGTTCAGCCCATTTCACAGAACTGACCAGCAGGTGTCACTGTTGTTTAAGTTCCATATATTCGCAAAGAGAACAATTGCTTGTATCTTGAAAATCAGAATAAAATTATACATATATATTATCTGAAACGTGTCCAAAACAGCCTGGGTGTTTCATCCTCATCAGAGAGGGAAGAATCCAATAGTACATTCTGGGCCAGTAATTGGTTCCGGTATTTGTGAACTTTAGTTTGACCCACAGAAAGAATGGCAATGACCCGAGCATAGAAGAACCAAGAAGTGTACCTGAAACATACACCACCCGCTTCCAGGATACCAATGAAGCCAAACCCCACAGGCTAGATTTCATTATTATTCAGCCCCAATCCTGCCATGTTTTCTTCCTCTACAAGACCTTTATCACTTTCATGGCTCTGTTTGCAATTCCACAATGAAACAAGCTGGATTTATCCTGGAGGGCAAGACTCCTTGGACACAAAGGGTGTATCATGTTTTCTGTGTACACTGGTTATTATCAAGGGACTACTGGGGGGTTAGGGGGAGAGAGATTTGTATCTCGCAGTAGCTGAGTAGCTTTGATTGCATTTTAGAGCTGAACATGGTCATTGTATTACTTGCCTGTCCCTTGGGCAGCACACAGGTCTGAAGATAATGGTTTTCTCCGTGGTACAATTTACTCCATTATCAGTAATGTATATAAATGGATTGTATAGATCATCCGTGCACATTTTCCACATCTTAGCCGTTTAACCTTGTTTCCGTGGGAGTTGGATCTGTCTATGAGTTGTGAATATAGACCGGCCGCTTCCATGTAAGACGGGAGGCTGGTGTGTTTCTTCAGTAGGATCAAGTGTGGACCTCAGGCAGCTTCTATACAACATCTCATAACATTCTCTGCTACACACAGCTAATCATAAGGTTTTCTTTTTTCATATTTTTCAATTCAACTTGATATTTCTCAGTGATCTAATAGAATATTATACAACCATCCTCAGGATTTGGAGAACATTAGTCTGAACAAAGAAGTGCTGTAGAACAGTATTAATTTAAAGCCCTTTCTACTGGAATCTTTATTTCTTGTAGGACCTCCATTACCACTTACAGTACTTACCACCAGACTGATGTATCTTCTATTAAGCCACTGCTTGCTCCCTCTTTGTTAGCCACTACAACTTTGGTCTCTTCCAAGGGGAACAGATAGATTCACACTGGTACATAGGGGTCCCCAACCTATTGTGAGCCACACTCCCATGTAAGAAGAGTCGGAGAGCAGCACAAGCATGAAATAGTTGCTAGAGGTGCCAACTAAAGGCTGTGATTGGCTGATTGTTAGTCCCAATGTGGACTGGCAGAGTAGAAGATGCTCAATTTAGCAGTACACATGGTTTTTATGCAACCAAAACTTGCTTCCAAGCCAAGAATTAAAGGGGATGTAAAGTCAAAAAATGAAATTCCTTTATCGGCTTCACTGTCTAAAAATAAACTTATCTCCAATATACTTCCATAAAAAATTGTGTACCTTTTTCCTAAAAATCATGATTTTCTTCACTCCAGCTCCCGTTTCTCTCTATGCACATGGACTTCCACCTGCATGAATTCCTTAACACGAAAGGCTGGCCCATGGCTGCTTTACTTCAACATAAGAGATGCTTCAGTTCGGGTTAATTAATCTTTTCGTTCCTAAAGCTGACCTCCATGACAACTTCACACTTTCCCTGACACTACAGAACTCGGAGGAGGGGAGATTGTTTTTGAGTAAAGCATGGGCTGGCCCTCCGTGTTGAGGAATTCATGCAGCCTGAAGTCCATGCACATAGAGAGAAGGGGGAGCTGGAGAGCAGAAATTATGATTTTAAGTAAAGGGTACAGAATTTGTAATGGAAATATACTGAAGATAGGTTTATTTTTAGACTTTAGAATTTCATTTTTGAATTTGCATCCCCTTTAAAAAATCATCACCTGCTTTGAGGCCACTGGGAGCAACATCCAAGGGGTTGGTGAGCAACATGTTACTCATGAGCCACTGAATGGGAACCACTGATCTATGACAAGGTCAGGCTGGCTCATTGTATCTGGTTTCCTTTATTGCATGGAGCAACCACTTCTTTTTTGTGGTCTATGCTTTGTTCTCCTTACAAGGTGACTATGAGCTCCCCCCTCCCCATACCTTGGTCATAGTGATGTGCAGGCCGGCCTGATGCCCAAGGGATGGGAGGGTTCGTCCTGACCACAATGCTTCTCTTGTGGGTCATGGGTTGAGCTCTTCTGCCTGTTTTATAGACTTGTGCCTGTCCCGCCCACTTTGTGATGTCATCAGCAGGGCATGTCCATAAATGGAGGGGGGAGGGAGGATGTGGGTCTGAATCAAGAAAACCTCACTACTTAGCAAGTTGTCAAAGTACCTAAAAATGTTGCTTGACAGCCAGATTGTGTGTACTACGGCCTTTGACACAAATGTCCTGCCATTGTCTGGGGTCACACTGGCCCACTGCGGTAGTGGAAAAAACCATAGTGGTTGTTGTGTTGGTAACAAGGAGAGCATGGTGGAGAGGCCCTGAGGTTAAGTTCTGTGGTGGGCCGAGATACCTCAGTCCAACGCTGGGTTTATCTGTTTGAAGCACAAAAAATATGTGGCCTCTTTCAGTTTGTCACCTCTAACATGTTGACCATCACTGTGTGGTTCTCACTCGGAGGAACCTCATCACTTGACCCTTATCCACTACCTACATGACAAACCCTCGTATTTTCCTGCACCCAACTGTTAACCGCAGTCATACGTACCTGTGGCCTCATTCTCTTACGGTCATAGAACTACAAAAATGATATTTTACAAAAGGGGGAACCTTATTCTCTATACAATGTACAGGTTCAAATGAGCCATGGTACAAAACTGACCAATCACAATTTTATTCATTGCCCTTTTGTCAGCATACACTGCTATGATCTTGTAAATGACAGGAACTTAGAATATTATTCACATTAATATACTTTCATTCTTTTCTCCTGTTTCTGCTTTGCTGCTGCCGGCTGAAGGCTTCAGGCACTTTTTATCAGACCTGACTTGGAAATGTATAATTGGATATTAATAGGCCTCTATGTAAGTCAGCTCCAAACCTAATTTAATCTGAAACTTTTAGCATGGCCTTGCCAGGCCAGTTAAATCCTTTAAGATTTGGAGAAGTCATTTTAATCAACATTGACAGTTTTAATGAGATCAGGGAGGAGGTGCTGGGATGGTATTAGCATTAAACAAGCCAAGAGCTGGGAATGTGCTGTAGGAGAAAAGAAAGGCAAGGGCAGACGCACATATAGTTGTATAGACCATTGTTATTTCTGTTTACATTTGTCTTAGAGAAGAGCGGCCTGGACTGAGAATCAAAATCGGCCCTGGCATTGTAGGTATACAGAGGGTAAACAGCCCTCACTGAAGCCCGAATGGCCCCCACCAGCCCAATAAATAGTGAGTGTCTATGACATCTTACAGCAGCCCCTCTGTTATTTGCCAGAACTCACACATTGCCAGTCCAGGCCTGGAGAAGAGAACCTCAACCTGTAGTTCTCCAGCAGTTGCATAACTACAACACCCTGAATCCTTTGAGAAAAACACTGAAGAGGCAAACTGTGTGTACATTTAACTTGAACTAGTACCTAATAATGTAATGCAATTATAAAAAGCTCAATTTCTTCTAAAATGCCTACCACAAAGGAGGACATTCTCTTTGGGCCTCTGTATACAGCTTAGAGCAGAGGTGTCCAAACTTTTTGCAACGAGCGCCAGATGTTGTGAGGTGAGAAAGTGTGGGGCGACCATTCAGGGCTGATGATTTACGACGATCCGATGCGCTGAGCAAAAACACATGCGTCCGTGGAGTTCAGCCCTTAGCCTGACATTTTTTGGACCATTATTATTTCATTGCCATGTTGCTGTTAATCAGCCGTGTGGGGCTATGGAGGGTACAATATATTTGCCCTTATCACCTCGTGTGTTGCCCTCATTTGTAATTAATGAGGAAAAACAATATTGAAGGCAAATTAATATATCTGAAGCCCTGGAATCTAGGTTGAGACAAATACAGTTTTAATCTGGCATTTTATCTAAAACTAAAGAAAAAATCAGGCAAATGTTATACTGTATAAAAATGTCCCCTTTAAATAGATCAATTATTATATTATTATCACTAACTGGGCAATGGGCAGAGTCCCCCCTCTCTATATCCTTTGTGACATGACGTTTCCTCCAGAACCGAGCAATTCAAGCTGGGCCGCACTCATATCCATCCTGGGCCACAGGCAGCCCTCAGGCCACAGTTTAGACACCCCTGGCTTAGAGAATTCAGAATCATGTAAGCTATTACATAGAGAAGCATCCTACTGAAGATGAACCTACTCATGACAATGCAGAAGAAAACCTAATTAAGGCTTTTTGGGGTTGGAAGTATAAAAAAACATTTTGTTTTGTTAGGAATTACATTTACAGACAATTTCTTGGAACCCTTTGGAGATGTCAGGGTGGGGCAGCTGTGTACACCAATGATCTAGAGGCAGAACTACGGGTATGCTGGAAAGGTGTAGGACTAAGGAGCAACGGCAGGGGGTGCAAGTAGGTTGTGTTGGTGGCACGTGGGAGCAAATGGTACATCCCTTGGGCAGCAGTATCTTGTGGCACATCTCTGATTTAAGCTCCTGCTGAATCATGGATAGAATTTGTAGGTACATTAGAAATATGTTCCCAGTGCAGAGGGCATAGGCATGGGGGAAGGAACAAGGAGGAGTCAGTGGGGGCATGAAGGTCTTGGAAGGATTGGGATGTAGGCAGAGAGAACATGGAGATGGGTAAGCAGAGGCAGAAAGGCATAGAAAGCATGAAGATTGAAGAAGAGTCAGAGCAGCCAATCTACATAGAGGTGCCAAGTTTTAAGTAGAGGATTGGTTCTACTAAAGGTATTTTATTGGAAAAAATATGATTGCGGTCAAGTATTAGGAAACAGAGTATAATTCTATTGGTGTGTGGTATTACCCAAGTGGAGCCAACAACTTTCTAATCACTGTGGCCCAATTATGAAATATGTGTTGGACTGGGCCTCTCCTAGGGTGCACCAGAGAACCTGACACCAAGGATCCACTCTCAGAACAGTGAGATGTATATTGTCCCTAATAAGAATTGAACTGGGTCCCACATGGGCTCACAGACATATACTCGGAGGAAGTTAGGTCAGTCCGACTGTATAGACTTAATTAAATATATAATACACAAGAGCCATGAATATCCTGTAAATTATATCATGTATATATGGTGCTTAGTGATGTCATCAGTTATAATCGGAGCTCAATGATGTCATTTCTGTCACATGACTCACTGAAACTTGTGTATTATAATAAATAAAGTACCCCCTGTTGCAAAATATGAGGATATTAGAAGTTGCCTCAGAGTTCCTTTGGCCTTGTGTTTTTATATGGCGATGGATCTTCTCGGTAATCTATAATATCCTTATATTTTACAAGAGGGGGTACTTTATTCACTGAATAATATAGTGTGCTTCCACTGGGAGCAGTAAGATAGGAAAGAGAATAATGGGAATATAATAATGCTAATACTAGTCTGAGTGCTCAATGACATGCAAATTACATTATTCTATTAAAGTGATATTGTTTGTGTGGGACATTGGATGTTTGCGGAGATGGACCTGATCTGGGCAGCTCTGACGTACGATGCAGAACATTGTGTGATTACTATGTATTATTCACGTCTGTGAACTGTGTGTTATGCAGAATGTTGTGTTTTTTGACCTTTATTATGACTGTTTAATTTTAATATTTCTAATGAACTAATCAATGAGACTTAAATGAAAAAACGTATTTCCCCTTTTAGTGCCATGTGAGAATGTGCGAAGCGGGCAGGTTTGGGCCAAAGAATTAGTGATGTGACCCAACCAGTTGAACACCAGTTGGAAGGGTTCAGGTTGAAATCTAGCGAACCAGTGTAGATTAGGTCTGGGTGTGAGTCAGACTGGGAAGAACACTCCTCCACTGCTCTCAAGGATTCCCTTGGAACCAGAGGCACATAGCTACGTATCTTACAGAGCAAGAACATGTGTTTATGGGTTGGGCGTCTGTCCTTCAATGGCAGCATTTTGCTGATTAGGGTTGAGTGCAGGTTAAGGTTTTATGGATTATGGTCGGTTGAGTTTTTCCTGACCCACACATCCCTAATGTGTCTGGTCTTGGAACCGGAGGCATGCACAGAAGTAGAGTCAGAAGATGCAGGTACAAGTTGGGTCTTACAATGGCAACATTTTCCATGTTAGGATTGGCTGTGGGTTAAGGTTTTGTAGGTTAGGGTCAGGTTGAGTTTTTCCTGGGCCACATATCATCACAAAGAATGGACTGTTATGCCACAGCTGCATCAAACACAACTTGTGCACTGCAGCTGGTCTCCATAAAGCTTGTCCTCATAGTTGGTGGCACAGTCAGTTGGGTCTTAAAGTCTCTTCTCAACCGTCAGGCTGGGTTGAGAAGGGTCTGGAGAGGGTGAGGGTGGTATTTTTGAATTCCAGGTTTAGAGGTTAGTTTTAGTCGTAAAAAAATTTTTTTGCCAAACAGAACCTCCTGTAGGATGCCAGTCCACATAGGGGCTACCAAATAGCCAATCACAGCCCTTATTTTGCACTACCCAGGAACTCTTTCATGCTTGTGTTGCTCCCCAACTATTTTTCCATGTGAATTTGGCTGCTCACAGGTAAAAAAAAGATAGGGATCTCTGCTATAAAACTACAATCAAGACTCACTGTGACTGTACAAGATTCCCACAAAACTATGTTTGTTCAATGTAAGGTGTGTGGTTTTGCTTATTTATAATTGGATGGAGGTATGCTTTGTTCTTCTCTCTAATGGACTGCCCCATAAGGATAGGGGTTACCATAGCAATACATTGAACAGTCTCAAATAGAAGAGGGAGGTGATTTGTCTGAAGAGGCTAATGATAGAATCAGTTTCCCAGAAGTTCTTAATTGCACAGTAAAAGGCGTCAGGTGACCTCTTGGGAATTAAGACCAATTTCCTCAGGGGCCTTTGTTATTTTCTTCCTGGGACCTGCATTATCTGTGTACCAAATCTCAGAACATCCTTCAGTGAATAGTGAAGCCTGTATCTCCTCCAGGATATCATTTGCCCTCTATCCAAGGCAAAAAGCAAATAGAAGCTCCATACCATTTTCTTTTTTCACTGCCTCTGTATCATCTTCTGTAAACAAAATTTCTGTATGAATTTTTCAAGGGAGGAAACCTGTGACCACCTCCCACCACTTCCATTGACGTCAACCAGCAATGGGGCGGAAGTGCTCTGGTGATCGTTTTCGGGTGGCTGTTTCCCATTGAAGTTTCTCAGTAAGAACAAAACCTTAAGGTTATATTTATAAAAGCATGAAGAACAAAAGGCTCACTCTCTTATAAATATAAATTAAATCCCAGTTCTACATGCATGCAGTAAAGCAAATATTGCTTAGGAGGGGCCTGTGAGGACACCCAAAACTTCCTCTGGATGAGGCCTGGCACCAGCTGCATGACTAAAGGAAAAGCCGCCCTGGTTATTTGTCATACAATTAAGTTATTGTTTGGATATACTCACTTTGTGTCGGTGTTCCCTTGGATACACATCCTTGTACTGGAATCTGACACAAGGACGGCATAAGGGTAGGGACAGACAGGGAGATTCGGGGAGATTCTATCGCCTGGCGTTTTTAGCA
>CM044439.1:153688928-153700429 GCA_024363595.1 Xenopus borealis
ACTTCGGGTATTTTCACTGCTTCATGACTTCAGTGTCGGCTCCTTTCGTGACTTCGGGTATTTTCACTGCTTCATGACTTCAGTGTTGGCTCCTTTCGTGACTTCGGGTATTTTCACTGCTTCATGACTTCAGTGTCGGCTCCTTTCGTGACTTTGGGTATTTTTGCTGCTTCAGGACTTCAGTGTCGGCTCCTTTCGGGACTTCGGGTCTTTCCACCTCTTCAGGACTTTGTATATGTTCGGCACTTCCACATTCTGCCTCAGGACTTCGGGCCCAGCTCTTTGAAGATTTCAGCACTGCCGGGCCCCCCTTCAGCCCGGGACACTTGTCCCCCCTGATGGCGGGCCTGTGCATACATACGTGCTTGCGCAGCACAAGGGGGGGGAGTCGGAGGGGGCCCCGGGCCCCCCAGTCCGACCCTGCCAATATCAGGCTCCAAAGGAAACTGGATGAAGCTTAGGGCAAAATGCTAATTTTTCTGATTATTTTAATGAAAAAAGTCTGACCAAACTAGAGTTCACGATTGGACCTTATTTGTTATTAAAAAATCACTCTGTAATCGGATCAGGACAAACATGAAAAAATCAAGTGAAAATGCAAATTGTCCGTTTTTTTCTGATTATTTGGGCCTTTTTCCAATAAGCTCAAATTTTTTTTATTTTTGCCCGAAAAGTCTGAAATAGTCTAATTTTCTGGCTAATTCCAGCGCATAAAACAGAAACTTCCAAATAGGATAGGGACCTCTGTCACTGACTTATATTCAACCTCAGTAGGTCTGAAAAGTTGGTTTTTTGGATACTGATTTTTTCCATCCTATATAAAAATCCACTAAAAAAACTTTTTGCTATTCAGACTTTAAAGGAGTGGTTCACCTTTAAGGTAATTTTTAGTATGTTATAGAATGGCCAAATCTCAGCAACGATTGTTTTTCATTATTTATTTTTTTTTATAGTTTTATAATTATTTGTCTTTTTCTTCTGACTCTTTGCAGCTTTCACATGGGGGTCACTGACACCATCTAAAATCAAGTAAGACAACATGTATTGTTATTGCTACTTTTTATTACTTATCTTTCTATTCAGGCCTCTCCTATTCATATTCCAGTCTCTTCTTCAAATCAATGCATGGTTGCTAGGGTACTTTGGACCCTAGTTACCAGATTGCTTAAAGGAACAGTAACATAATTTAAAAAAAAAATTTTTAACGAAAATAAATGAAAAGAGGGATAAATCTTTAAAATCACTAAGTTTTTAATAAGAAATTACTTACCGATTCTCTGCATGTGGATCGTAGCCATCATAAATAATAAAAAATGATCGTTGGATCGTCGCCATCATAAATAATAAAAAATGATCGTTGGATCGTCGCCATCATAAATAATAAAAAATTATCGTTGGATCGTCGCCATCATAAATAATAAAAATGAAAACCAATTGCAAAATGTCTCAAAATATCACTCTCTACATCATACTAAAAGTTTTCTCAAAGGTGAACAACCCCTTTAATAAGTAACCCCCAAGTGTTTGTCATTGTCTCTAACACATAACACATATTGTTAGAGTAACTAAATTCTGATGAAACTCCCCCTGGTTAGTGCTGAACTGGACATGCACCACAACACCATGCTGACTTACATACTTAGCAAAAATACACAACACGTTTTGCACTACGCTGCATAGGCCTATGAGCATGGGCTGGGCAGCATGAAATGCATGAGGTCTTTTTACTGTGATGCAGATAGTATTGATGCCGGCGTCCAAAACGAGACAACAGCGAATTTGCCGCAAATTTGCCGCAGCCGAATAAATTCGCCCATCACTATTGATGTGGATACCCAGTTCCACTTTCCTGGTGTTTATACCGACCTTACTAAGAGTTTGCAGTGCTGCATCAGGACCACCATTACTGTCCGGTTAGTACCTCTAATGAGCACTCAAATACCTTAAAGGAGAAATAAACCCTAAAAATTAACATGGCTAGAAATGCCATAATTAATGTACAGGAGCTCGCCATCTTGGATCTTGTTAGGAGTGTCTGGGGCACTGCACATGCTCATTGTGCTTTGAGCTGCTGTTGAGCTTAGGGGTTGTCACAAATCATCAAGCAAAAACTGAGGTTCGCTTGACAGATATGTTAATGCTTTAGGGCTGATTATTACATTCCTATGCTAATTGCACTATCTATGATGTTGTGTACTAATAATCTGTATTGCTTACTAATCAGCCTTATATTGTGACATTTAAATTATATATATATAATATAATACACAAAAGCCATAAATATCTTGTAAATTATATCCTTATAAACGGTGAGTTCTGATGTCATCAGTTATAAACGGTGAGTTCTGATGTCATTTCTGTCACATGACTCCCTGAAACTTGTGTATTATAATAAATAAAGTACCCCCAGTTGCAAAATATGAGGATATTAGAAGTTACCTCGGAGTTCCATGACCTGTATAAAAACACTCGGCCTTCGGCCTCGTGTTTTTATATGGTCATGAAACTCCTCGGTAACTTATAATATCCTTATATTTTACAAGAGGGGGTACTTTATTCACTATATATTGTCTGCTGGTCCCTTTTAAGCCAGGTGATGAAGGATGAGTTATAGGCCTATACAGAACTGTCAAATTTAGAGGCTCGTATCTGCTACTCTTTTTCTAGAGAAGCTGGAGATGCATTTCCACTGAATAAAAATAATGGTCAAATGAGAAAACTCATGAGAAAAGTCATCTTTCTCTTTTAATAAAGAATGCAACCAGCTACATTAACTGTAGATAAGCCCTTGTAGGACTATTTACAGTATTACATATTTTTCAGTCTCTCAGTGTTCGTTGCACTGACAGTGGAATTGTAGATGATGATGATCTTTCTGCTGCATTAGTAGACTACTGGTGCCATCTGGTGGGGGTAAGCAGACATCACAGCTGTACATTTTATTTTAAAGGAACGGTTCAGGGTAAAAATAAAAACTGGGTAAATAGATAGGCTGTGAAAAATAAAAAATGTTTCTAATATAGTTAGTTGGAGGGACTGGATGTCTCATATAACAGAATACAACACTACTTCCTGCTTTTCAGCTCTCTAAATCTGAGTAAGTCAGCGACTTGAAGGGGGGCCACATGGGACATAACTGTTCAGTGAGTTTGCAATCGATCCTCAGCATTCAGCTCAGATTCAAAAGCAACAGTTGTGACCAACGTGGCCTTCCCTCAATTCACTGATTGGTTACTGCCTGGTAACCAGTGTAAACAAAAGAGAGCTGAAAAGCAAGAAGTAGGGGCAGATTTACTAAATTCACGTGAATAGATCGAAGTTCGTTCAAATTCGATCGAATTCCGATTGTACGATTTTTTCGTAGGATCAATTAATTGAATACCGAATGATCGAATACATAAGAATGGATTAGAATGAATTAGATGAATTAGAAATTTTAAAATCCTTCGACTGCCTAATTCGGCAGATTGAACATACGGAATTGCAATAGAAGCCTATGGGACCCCCCCCCCCCCCCATAGGCTTCTAAGGCTAAGTCCTGCCCGAATACCATTTGTATGATCGAAGCGCTCGATCGTTCGAACCGTACGAATGTTTCAGAGGCTTGAAGGAAAAAGTAAGATTCTTTCGAGAAATCGAACCATCGGTATTCGATCGTACGATTTCCTCGAGGAATCGTATATCAAGCAAAACGGTAGCCTAGAACTATTCTATAAGCATTCGAATATCGAATGCTTATTGGATATCGAGGAAAATCGTAGGAATTTCGGGGAATAATAGTAAATGTGCCCCTAGGGCATACATACATTTGAATGTATTCGATCATTCGGTATTCGATGATTGAAGAAGCCAAATTTGGCTTCTTCGAGCCTACGAAAAAATCATACAATCGGAATTCGATCAAACTTCGATCTATTCACATAAATTTAGTAAATCTGCCTCCTAGAGTTTTCATATGAGAAGTTAAATCAATCCTGTTATGCTGATTAGCTGAAATTAATAATTACGTAAGACGTTGTCAGTTATACTGTCATTACTACCATATGCTTATAATATAATAATAATGGAAACATTACGTTACCCCCCCCCCTTTTTCCTTTCTGTATCCCCCCTTCCTCTCACTTAAGAAAAGTTAAAATAAAGAATTTATAAAAAAAAAAATTAAAACTGTGGTCAAAATACATCAGTACTGCCTGGCACCTGTAAACCAGTTTAAAGGGACAGTAACACCAAAAAATTAAAGTGTATTAAAGTAATTGAAATATAATGTATGTTTTCCATGCACTGGTAAAACTAGTGTTTTTGCTTCAGAGATACTACCACAGTTTATATAAACAAGCTGCTGTGTAGCCATAGAGGCAGCCATTCAAAGCACAGCTTACGTAGCAGATAACAAACGCACCCTGTAGAGTCCCATTGCTGCTGCTGCAGATCTGTTATCTTCTAAGTAACCTGTGCCTTTTCTCCTCTTTTAGCTTGAATGGCTACACAGCAGCTTGTTTACATAAATTATAGTAGTCTGAAGCAAACACCTATCTTTTACCAATTCATAGTAGGGATGCACTGAATACACTATTTTGGATTTGGCCAAACCCCTAAATCCTTTGCAAAAGATTTGGCCGAATACCGAACCAAATTAGGTGTGGGAAGGGGGAAACCTTTTTTACTTTTACTTGTTTTGTAACAAAAAGTCATGCGGTTTCCCTCCCCACCCCTAATTTGCATATGCAAATTAGAATCCGGTTCGACCGGGAAGAAGGATTCGGCCAAATCTGAATCCTGCTGAAAACGGCAGAATATTGGCTTGGCACCCCCCCATAATTTTATCTTTTCTGGTGTGACCCCTGTATGATACGGGTTCAGCCTCATCAAGTTTTATCCTATTAACATCCCCCTGCCAGTGACTTATGCTGTGCCCTACCTGGGGCAAATGGTTACTATTATTTCCTCTTCTGAAAATATTTCCATATCATTGAATGCACTTGTTATTAGTGCTGGGCTGTAATCTATTAATAAATAATATAAATATTGAAGTGCTGCAATCCTTCCTTCTGGAACCTCAGATCAGTCTGATATCCAGTGTTACATGCCTGAGGAGTTTAGACAAATGGCTAATAAGGGTTCACTGGATCAAGAAGAAAAGCAATATTGGGCTTAGGGCTATACAGGTACAGGATCCATTGTTTGGAAGCCTGTTATCCAGAAAGCTCCAAATGGGACATCTCCCTTAGACTTCATTTGGATGAAATAATTGAATATTTTTAAAGGAGACCTAAAAAACCCTAATTTTGTAGGCAATTATAAGTAATATAACCTATAGATGTTCTCTGGTCCCTGTCTGTGTTTCAAATGAGGGGTGGGCGTGTCCTAAAAGTCCCTACCAGAAGCACAGTAGGAGGGGGCCAATCACAGCCCTGCAGTCACACAAGCACAGACAGGCTTCAGTTCCCTATCAGGTCCTGCTAGCTGCTGATTGGTTCCTGTCCTACAGTGCAGTGAGCTGAGAGCCTCCAGCTCCCCTGCACAGCCTGGGAATTCAGGGAGCAGGAAGTGGAAGGGAGGGATTATTAGGGTTTTTGCAGAAATATTCAATAAATCAGCCTGAAACTACTTTCTAAGCACAATTCTTGCGTATAATTATTATTAACATGTATTTCTATAGCGCCAACTTATTTTGTAGCGCTGTATAATACACTGGTACATTGTTATTTTTTACACAATATGTCTCCTTTAAAATTACTTCCTTTTTCTGTGTAATAATAAAACAGTAGCTTGTACTTGATCCCAACTAAGATATAATTAATCCTTATTGGAGGAAAAGCAATCGCAATCCTGTTGGGTTTAATTCATGTTTAAATGTCTGTTAAGTAGACTTAAGGTACAAATTGCTGACTCCTTATCAAGAAAGCCCCAGGTCCCTAGCATTCTGGATAACAGGTCCCATCCATAATGTATGGGCTGATACATTAGATAGCTTTAAGAAGGGGTTGGATGGCTTTTTAGCAAGTGAGGGAATACAGGGTTATGGAAGATAGCTCATTATACAAGTTGATCCAGGGACTGGTCCCATTGCCTTTTTGGAGTCAGGAAGGATTTTTTTCCCCCTCTGAGGCAAATTGGAGAGGCTTAGGATGGGGTTCTTTGCCTTCCTCTGGATCAACTAGCAGTTAGGCAGTTAAAAGTAAAAAAAAAAGGTTGAACTTGATGGACGCGAGTCTTTTTTCAGCCTAACTTACTATGTTACTATGTATCCCTGTGCTGTCTCATGGACCATAGACTCTTCAGTATGGGAATAACAGCAAAATAAGGAGGCACCAATAGTAGCACCGAAAAGGATTCCTTCTTACATTCTGGCTCCCGTTAACCAAATTTTGGTCTCTACCCCTATCATATGTGTGTGTGTTCTAATGGAATGCCTTCCCCCCCAAAATATTACTAGCGCCTCCTTGCTATCAGACTGAGCTCCCAGTTCTACAGGTCTGTATCACACTGTTCCAGAATGTAAAGCTGGCCATAGATTTGTACGAATTTCAGACCATGTGCAGAGAGTCCCAACATTTTTGTCCCATGGAGATCGGTCATTCGGACAATCACTAGGTTAAAAGATTTCAGTCGGCTAACGATAACATCTCTGTATTACGGACCTGACGAGATCGCTGCGAGCTTCCCAGTAGAAATTGTCAGGTATACTTTTGTACAATTGTGGTGACGGGCAGGACATTGGTTTGTTCTCATTGTTAGTGGCAGGTCATGAAAGGGCACCAACCAATCGTTTCTCTGATATTCTGCTCATCTATGGACAGCTTAAAGGGATACTGTCATGGAAAAAATTTTGTTTTCAAAATGCATCAGTTAATAGTGCTGCTCCAGTAGACTTCTGCATTGAAATCTATTTCTCAAAAGAGCAAATATTTCATTTTAAAATCTGACATGGGGCTAGACATATTGTCAGTTTCCCAGCTGCCCCTGGTCATGTGACTTGTGCATTGATAAACTTCGATCACTCTTTACTGCAAGTGACTGAAAAATGGATTTCAGAGCATAAATCTACTGGAGTAGCACTATTAACTTGTGTTTTGGGGAAAAAAAAAAACATTTTCAAATGACAGTATCCCTTTAAGAGCTGGAGTAGACTGTAGGTTGTAACCTGGCCCCATGTATGCACACTATAAAACTGAAGCAGAGGAGGGGTGACTCAAAAGCCAGGGCATGCAGGCTTGCACATGGTGACGGTTCAAAGACTCATTTCTAATAAATATATCACCCAGGTCTCATTCATCTGAATCCTCACTACTGGAATCATGAGGGATACACCAAATCCAAGCTTTGGATGAATAAGATGGGAACCCTAAAGTGGGCCATGGACACAAAGATAAAGCAGACCTTAAGTTTCATAGGATTTTCTTACAGTGTGTGGATCCTGTTGACATTTTTCATACAACGGCAATTGGATATTTAATCGCTCGGACAAATTAGAGGATTCTATGGGCTAATGATATCTCCGCATGCATTGCCTATATCCTGTACAGCTCAGTGGAAGATAAGGGAGATTCTGCAGCATGGATTAAGGGTGAAAAGTATTGAAAGCTGAGGAATCTCTTAAAGGGCAAGGAAAGGCAAAGAAATAAAATCCAATTTTTACTTTTCTTTAATGAAAAAGAAATATATCTCCATTATACTTTAATTAAAAAACGTGTACCGTTTTTATAAGAAACCTGACTGTATGCAGTGAAATTAGGAAAAAAATAGGAATTGTTAGACGGTCCCTAACTTCTGACAGGGAAACAATCATACTTATGAACCGCAGAGGGAGCCCCTGCCTTACTTACCAACCATGCAGAACTAAAGCAGCTTTGTTTTTTGATCATTTATGATGATCCCTAAGCAGCACAGATCACACTGAGCATGTGCAGGGCCAGAGGCAGACAAATATTTTTAACAAAGTTACAAGATGGCAGCCCCCTGAGGCCAACTTTGAAAGCATAAATAATTTTTTGATTAGGGTTGTGGTGCAGTAAGTTCATGTTTAGTATACAAAATACAGCATTTCTAGCCTTATTCTATTTCATACTTTCCTTGCCCTTTAAGGAAAAAATAAATGTGTTGGGACCCTTGAATAGTTCTAGGTCATTCTGGTCCAGATGTAAAGCATGACCAGTGATATCACTAGACTTCAGAATGTTGAAGCTCACAGGTCGGCTCAAATAAACGTCACTAGTCAAACTCATTTTAACTCTAGCTGCAAGTTTACCCCTTTTATGTTGTACCCATAGCAACACACTGTACATCACACTGAGGTTGTGGCACACAAGGGCTGTGACCCCAAAGTCATATCCCTTTGAGATTTTTCCATTCCCACTGGAAGATAATACAACCTTCACTGCATAGGATTAAAGGACCAGTAACATCAAAAATGTAATTGTTTTAAAGTAAAATATAATGCAGGGTTGCCCTGCACTGGTAAATCTGCTGTTGGTTTCAGAAAACTTCTGTTTATATAAATAAGCTGCTATGTAGCAATGGGGGCAGCAACTCAAAGGAGAAAAGGCTCAAGTTACACAGTAGATAACATTATGTTCTACAGAGCTTATCTGTTATCCATTACTTATCCTGTGCCATATAGCCTTTTCAATTTCCACCATTGCTACTCAGCAGCTTGTTTATATGAACTATAGTAGTGTTTCTGAAGCAAACATCTGTTTTACTAATGCAGGGCAACACTACATGGTTTTTCCATTACATTAAAACACTTTCATTTTTGGTGTTCCTTTAAGCTCGAGGAATATTAAAAGTGGTTCACTTTTAACCCAACTTCTGGCAGTTCGAGAACAGTTCAATTTGTCTTATTTTAATAGTTTTTGAAGGATTTGTCACATTCTTTCAACTCTTTCCAGCTTAGAGTAGTGTCAGTGACCCAATCTAAAAAAATGTATTCTTACTTCTCATTTTTATATTCAGGCTCCTCCTATACAAGTCTGTTATTTAAATGAATGCCTGGTTACGAAGGAGAACTAAACCTTTAGGAATAGGGCTAAAAATGCCCTGGGAGAGACAGATCTTTACTGCTAAAGGGCTGTGGTTGCCTTGGTCTGCTACAGATTAACATGTTTTAGATATTTAGTTTTAACTTTCCTTGTCCTTTAAGAATCCATTTAAGGGGGAGATATTTAAGTAGGGACAAACCTGTGAATATATTCATGGCAGGTCCCACAAATCTTTAGAGCAACTCCTACACCAGACAATAGGTAGCAGGCCATGACACCCAAGGCAGTTTCCCTTTAAAAGGGATTCAGGGCCTAAATAACAAAATGCATGCAGACAAGTCAGTAAAGGCCACAAAGGTTATTTGAACATTTTATTTGTAAAACTGGTCAAAGAAGATGCTGACTGGCAATACACAAGCTACAAATGCTTGAGTGAATAATTAGCATCTTCAATATACTTCAAAAACCATAAAAAAAAAAACAAAAGTTTCCATAGGAACACAGATAATGTGACCCCATCTCACAGTCATCCATTTTGTTGCATTAATGCTGGCATATACAGTCTAGAAAATAAATGAAATAGTTAAAGTTTAAATAATGGTCCCCAGGCTAAAGTTGCAGCTTAACTACAGAGTGGTTAATATAAGCCTAGACGTTGATGCTGGCAGCAGTACAGACAGCAGGATTAAGCTCGATTCCGCTCTCCTGAGCGCAGGATACATAGAGTGCGCTCAGTTCTGGTACTTCAGGGAGAATGCCACATTCTTGAATATCCTGCATAAGTTTCCTATAAAAAAAAAAGGAATGTTTAAATAAATGCAAAAACAAAGATAAATAGCTTTAATCCCAGTCAAAACAATTCACACCCAACTCACCAGTGTGGTCTGGACATAACATGATAAAGGGTTGGTCTCTGAAAGCCATTGAATGTTGAGGCTGCAGCAACAGTGTAGGCACCCATGTTTTCAAACAACATCCAGTCTCCAACTTGCAGCTCCGGCAGCTCAAACCTTTCTACGATACGATCCAGTCCGTCACATGTTGGTCCCCAAATGCTGCTCGAGTAGAACTTCTCATCTGGTTTGGGCTTCTGAAATCAGTTTATGGAATACTGGCTCAGTCTAAAGTCATTTCATTATAAGGCAGACATTTCTAACACAAGATCTGTTAATAGATCTGCCCCATTACATCTTCTTGTGGTCTTCTCTGACATTATGCAAGATTGCTTGAATTTCAATTGGTTGAAAACTAGGGAATTGATAAAGTTTGGTTTAGAGTTTAAAATTTGAATTGAGATTTATACTCTGGCCCTTCAAGAACTCTAATTATTCACCACCTAAAGAGTTGCAGAGTTGCCTTTTTAGTCAATGGGAGATGTCCTGGGATCAACTGAGTTTGCAGCCTTCCCGACATTCAAAATTAAGTTTAAAACTAAAATTAGACTCAGATTCAAGACAATCCTATTCACCCAAGTTTAGAAAATTAGATTGAACTCAATTTGACCAATCAAATTTATTCATAGTCATAGACTTTGCATTTGATTCTCAGCTACAAGATACAACCCAAAGCAGATCAAAACTTTGATTTGTTAAAATTCTACATATAGCAAGATGCAGAGTAATCACCTCAGCCTCGAGAGCCCAGATTGCGTTGCACCATAGCTACAGAGATACAGAACAGATTATCCTTATGGTTTAAGAAATACCTTTGTTAGAACTGGCTTGACATGTGCATGATCAAACAAGATGCAGTTGAAAGATCCATATACACCATCATTAACATAGTACATTAGAGTCTTGTCATTGGCAGCATCTTCTTCATCTATGAAGAACAGTAGTGTTAGCTTTACCATACAAACTATAGTAGAGGGGGGGGGGGGGAATCCTGAAAACTGCCAACTTACCATCAGATCCACTCTGCTCATTTAGCATAACTTTCTTGGCAATGATATTAACTGCCAGAGTGAAAGCTGAAGCAACATAGTATCTCCCAGGCTCTGCAATGATTTCAACACCAGAATCTGCTGGGAAGTATTTATCCAGGGCCGGGTTTATCACAGAGGTTATCTGAAGAGAAAAGAATTCAGGTTTGTGCAGTCCGCTAAAGTATTTTACAAGTCAATTATATCTAGAAACATTCAGGCCTAAAAGACCACTGAGGCTCTTCATGACCCCTTCCCTCAAACCTCATTAAAACTAGCAGTGTTTTAGAACACTAAAATTTGCCGAGAATTTTCCAGATTGTATACAAGCGAATATGCAAGTCTGCCAGTTATGGAAAGCAGCCTTTCTGCATGGCAGGCTGAAAAGCAGTGGTTTGAAATTTTAAATTACTTTTCAGTCACTGCACTGAAAGGTTTGGACTTGACCCATAGTCTATTTGCACAGAAACATGCAGATTAATGTCAATGCCCAACATTTCTGGCTGCAGAAACTCATCCCAAGCCTTTCACATGATCTTGTGCACAGATGCAGTGAATCTATAGCGCTTAGTTTGCAGGGAGGAGGGGGGGGGGGG
>CM044439.1:153710007-153739735 GCA_024363595.1 Xenopus borealis
TACTTACCCCTCTGTGTAAGTCCCCTCCAGCGAAATTCACAGGGGCCATCTTCTCTTCCACCCGCTACTTCCTGGATCTGTCGGCGCTCTGTGGAGCATGTGCAGTAGGACGCTGTTACTACTGCACATGCGCACGAAGTTTGCCGATTAAACTTTGTGAACTTTGTGCGCATGCTCAGTAGTAACCGCATCCTACTGCGCATGCCCCGCAGACGGAGCAGCATCCAGGAAGAAGCCAGAAGACGGCCCAGGAAAAAGCGGTTGGAGGAGAAGATGGCCCCTGCTCTACTGCTTTGATCAACGGACTATTTTGTTTCCTTGTCTATGCTACATAATACAGGTATGGGATTCGTTAGCCGGAAACCTGTTATCCAGAAAGCTCTGAATTACAGAAAGGACATCTCCCATAGACTCCATTTTATCCAAATAATCCAAATTTTAAAAAGGATTTCCTTTTCTGTAATAATAAAACAGTAGCTTGTACTTGATCCAATAGCAGATATCACGGATCCCTATTGGAAGCAGAACCAACCTATTGTTTTTTTTTTTTTAATGTTTACATGATTTTATAATAGATTTAAGGTATGAAGATCCAAATTATGGAAAGATCTGTTATCCTGAAAGCCCCTGGTCCTGAGTGTTATGGATAACAGCTCCCATACCCGTATATGAATATACTGTACCTTCAGGGTCCAACTGGGAGGGCCCGGGTCCCACCGGGACTGCTGTCCAGGGCGCGCGTCCAGCCCCCACCCCTCTACCCCGAAGAGCCAAATGCGCACAGCACTATGCACATGCGAAAAAGTTTTTTTTTTAAATTTTAGATTCGGGGGCATTATGTCGCCAAGCGACTTCTCGCCGCGACTTGTAGCCCCTGAACCTCCCCGAATAGCCAAGTGAGTGCGCTTGCTCACTTGGCTATTCGGGGAGGTTCAGGGGCTACAAGTCGCGGCGAGAAGTCGCCAGGCGACAAAATGCCCCCGAATCTCCCCGTCTGGCCTAGCCCTTAGAGTATCCCCATTGTACATCCAAGTATATTGCATATTAAGTGCAAAACTCACTTTCCCCACTTTTTAATGTGTGTGTGTATCATGGTGCCTTCATCCTTAAAATTTTCATTTAACAGTATATTAAGTCCTCCAGAATTAATAATCTGACACCCTTCCAGCTGCTGTCAAAGATCTCGCCTTACATACCAATATACACCACCACGGACTGGACATAGTCTATAGGGCCCCTGTAACCCACAAGCATAAAATTACACACAGATGGCGTTTTTATTCCCAGCGCAGGCAAGGAAATTCTATTAATAGCCTAATTTACTACACATACAAGATAAAATCTCACGTTGAATTCATTGATCTCCTTTTGGCTTCTTTATCTTTCTATTTAAAACTGACACCTGGGAAAATCTTTGCAAAATGCAGTACTAGCTAATTCTACAATTTATTTCTGCAGCTTTTCCCAACAAACATTCAGCTGAGTTCTGAAAATTGAATTGAACTGAAATTGGCATAAGATAAAACAGTCCAGATTCAGTTAGCTGAGAAAACATATTAATGAAAACACCATTTCCAAACACTTTTTCCAGTAGATTTTTTAGATTGTTCACCAGAAATTAAGGGGGAAATTCACTTAAGTTCGAAGTGTTGAACGCTGGGGAAAATTCGGTAGCATTACGCTAATTTGTTACTTCAATTTGCTAACGAAGGAGATAGACTCGCGCAACTTTGCACTCTAACGCCAGGCGAATTTTCACCATGGCTACAGATCGTTACTACGCAAATTCACTAAGATGTTGATTTTCCTGAACGTTACCTCTTCCTCCAGACTTGCCTTCGCCAACTCAGACCTGGCGAAGTGCATTAGAGTAGACTTAAAAAAAAATAATGCAAAATTTATTCTAAGTCCCAAAAAACGCTTGTGTCTTTTCCATTTTCCAGGGTGATAGGCTGCAATAGAAACATTTTTTTGGGTACCCTGCTTCCCCCCTACTTTTCTTAACATATGGCACATAAACTATACTCTGGGCACATGTGTAGGGCAATTAAAAAACTCTATTTCCATTTATTAAGGTTCTCTGGGCTTCTGTAGTGTAATGTATTTTAACTAACATATACGTCCATTCAAACTTAACTTCACGCCGTATGCAAATTCCCCTTCACTAGCGCAACTTCACTTTGCCTGTCGAAATTAACTCTAGCTCAACTTCGCTACCTTTCACCTCCAATTGCGGTGCCATGTTGAAAATTTGCCTGGCAAAGTGCGACGAAGTCATCACTAGCGCATTTTCCACGCTTATTGAATGTGCCCCAAAGACTTTTTTCACTTGCTTTCCATGTTTTATTTTTAATGTGGGGAGGCCCATTTATCAAAGGTCGAAATTCGAATGTGAATTTTTTTACGACCCAAAATTTCGAATCGTATTCGAAAGTTTTTCTCCTGAAAAAAACACTTGAACTTCAGGAAGACTATTAACATCTCCAAATGGCTCCACGGACCTCTGCCATTGACTTGTACAAGAACTCGGCAGGTTTTCGGTGGCGAATATTCGAATTAGGACTGTTTCCATGTTCGAAATGTGATAAATCTCACAAGCGAATTGACATTCAAATAGGGGGATTAAAATTTGAATGTGTGAATTTTCAAACTCGAAAATTTTAATTTACTATTAGACCCTTGATATACCTGCCCCTTAAAGTTTTGATGTTTGAGTTAAATTTTAATATAATGTAGCGAGTTGCAGAATGCAGACTGCAGAATTGTTTGTCAGTTTGTCTGATTGTATGTAGACCCCTAATTGCCTGACTAGCCTGAATGTTCAGGAATTTCACTGTTGTTGATATACTACTTTATAACAATAATGTACTGAATAATGTAAATAAAAAGTAAATACAAAGTTGAATGACTGGATAAATCTTAGATAAATAGTAATTGTCCATTGTGCTGGAAACCCAATTCTTCTGATTTAGGAAGGAGTTTGCATGCCCTCATCATTCATAGATATGAATAGTTGTGTTCTCTGAATTGACTTGGTCTTCTGCTCAAGATAGGATGGGCAAGAAAAACAAGCCTTAGGGCAGAGACACACAGTCAGATTTGGGGATATTAGTAGCCCGGCGACAAATCTCTTTGGGGCGACTAATCTCCCCAAACTGCCTTCCACTGCCTTTCCTGTGGCTAGAATGTACATCGCCGGCGGGATGGCACTCGGAGCGATTCATCTTCCGAAGTTGCCTCACGAAGAACTTCAAGCGACTTTGAAAAACAAAGTGCTCCGAGTGCCATCCTGCTGGCAATTTACATTCTAGTTGTCGGGAAGGCAGTTTGGGGAGATTAGTTGCCCCGAAGAAGAGGAGATTAGTCGGCTGGCGACAAATCTCTTCTTCTGACTGTGTGTCTCTGCCCTTAAAGTTAATTTAAAAAACATTTTGGTCAGGGTCAGCGCCATCACCATAAGGGCACAGCACTTTGCAAGGCTGCACAATCCTTGGTGTCCATTCAGAGGCACTAAAGGGGGCATCTGGCCAGATATTTATAACTTGTAACTGGAATATTGAATACATTTTAAAATTGTGAACGTGACCTAACATACAGAAGTGTTATATGGATCATGTTATCTTTCATGTGTCATTGAAAGGCCTAAACAGAACCACATCAATACATACCATTGGCATTTCTATAGTTTCAGAATTCTAGATTATATTGTGTTTATGTTTCTGTCCCACCAGAACCAGAACCACATCAATACATACCATTTGTATTTCTATAGTTTCAGAATTCTAGATTATATTGTGTATATGTTTATGTCCCACCAGAACCACATCAATACATACCATTGGCATTTCTATAGTTTCAGAATTCTAGATTATATTGTGTATATGTTTCTGTCCCACCAGAACCAGAACCACATCAATACATACCATTGGCATTTCTATAGTTTCAGAATTCTAGATTATATTGTGTATATGTTTCTGTCCATCCAGAACCAGATCAATACATACCATTGGTATTTCTATAGTTTCAGAATTCTAGATTATATTGTGTATATATTTCTGTCCCACCAGAACCAGAACCACATCAATACATACCATTGGTATTTCTATAGTTTCAGAATTCTAGATTATATTGTGTATATGTTTCTGTCCATCCAGAACGACATCAATACATACCATTGGTATTTCTATAGTTTCAGAATGCTAGATTATATTGTGTATATGTTTCTGTCCCACCAGAACCAGAACCACATCAATACATACCATTGGTATTTCTATAGTTTCAGAATTCTAGATTATATTGTGTATATGTTTCTGTCCCACCAGAACCACATCAATACATACCATTGGTATTTCTATAGTTTCAGAATTCTAGATTATATTGTGTATATATTTCTGTCCCACCAGAACCAGAACCACATCAATACATACCATTGGTATTTCTATAGTTTCAGAATTCTAGATTATATTGTGTATATGTTTCTGTCCCACCAGAACCAGAACCACATCAATGCATACCATTTGTATTTCTATAGTTTCAGAATTCTAGATTATATTGTGTATATGTTTCTGTCCCACCAGAACCAGAACCACATCAATACATACCATTGGTATTTCTATAGTTTCAGAATTCTAGATTATATTTTGTATATGTTTCTGTCCCACCAAAACTAGAACCACATCAATACATACCATTGGTATTTCTATAGTTTCAGAATTCTAGATTATATTGTGTATATGTTTCTGTCCCACCAGAACCAGAACCACATCAATACATACCATTGGTATTTTTATAGTTTCATAATTCTAGATTATATTGTGTATATGTTTCTGTCCCACCAGGACTGATTTTAAGAGTTTCTCACTGCTGTATGTAGTTTATAGTTTTATTTGCAGAGTGGTTAAATTTAATGGGCATCTGCAGTTTCTTATAATGAAGCAATAACTACCGCTGACTTTTTTTCCATAATAGCTGAAGGTTGAAGGCTGCTTTTCTATCATGAAAATTCTTCACATATCTCTGTTTGCTTCTCACACTGGATTGTATGCTGCCTAACAGTACTGCCTTGTTCTGTCAAATATTTCCCTCCTTAGTATTCCCTGAACTAGCAATTTTTTATTAATATGCATTACTGAGAATGAGATACCTAAGAACAATGTTCCTGTTGGGTATATTTTGATAAATGCCAGCTACATGTGCTTACAAAAGCAGTAGTGAAGCGGAGCAAAGCCTCAATTGTATATACTGTAATTCTTAGGGGCAGCAAAAAATTTTTAAAGGGCATTTTTGATCGAAAATCGATTGAATAGGTCAGTTTTCGAATGAATAAAATTTTTTAAAAAATCCTTTGAATTTCAAAAGCACTCTGTAAAGGTTCCAGGAGGTCCCCCATAGGCTAAAATAGCAATTTGGCAGCTTTAAGGTGGCAAAGTGTTGAATTATAATATTTTTAAAGAGACAGTATTTCGAAAATGGGTTCTACACCTGTGAACTATGTCGATTTTGGATATATTGTTCTGTCTCTTGAACAATAGTGTTATTTAGTATTATTTTTGTTTCATACCACATACTGTGTCTAAATGCATATATTGTAAGGTAACTGATATGTATCGGAAGTGAACATATAAGTGAATTGTTCTCTGTTTGTTGTGGATTCCACCCAATCCATATGAAAGATGTGGTGAAGTTTTTGTTTAACCATAGATAGTGGCGGTATTATTGTAGAAAGCCAGTGATGTAAAATGGTCTTCCTGGCTGCCATTAATCTTTCCACTGTCTTTCAGAATGTGTAAGTTTTAATTGTAGGGGGGTAGAATACCATAAATTGCCCAAATTAGTGTAAAAGTATTTGTTTGTTGGGTAAGAGATTTCCAGTATTCTTGAACTTCCCCCATAATTATTGGATACTAGGGCATAACCAAACACAGCGTACGAGGTCAGCTCTGGATTGAGGACATCTCAGACAGTTATCCGAATTCAAAGTACCCATATGATGTCTTCTGAGTGGGGTGAGATAAGAATTATGTAATATCTGTAAAGTCATTTCTTGGTATTTGCTAACAGAAATGCTTCGCATTGCTTTGGTATGGTATTGAAGTATTTGAGAGGCATCAGACTGTGGGATTGCTGAAGGCCAATTGAGTAGAAAGGAGTCTGATATTTCAGTTGATAATGTGGTCCTAATTGCTCGATAAATGTGAGATGTAGTTTTATCGGTATTATGTCTAGGCCACAACGTATTTAATAAATTATCCTTAACTGCCAGAGAAAGGAGTCGTAATACCTTTGTGGCATATTGGATAATTTGAATCAGCAACATATGATCTTTAGCCACAAACAGGAATTTTTGAATGATCTTTTCCTTGATTAATACAGTGAGTGTGTCGCTAGTGATATCTTTGACTATTCTCAGATTTTCGTTATGCCATTCCAATAAAGTCTTATTATTTTTTCCCATGGGAAATGTTGGGTTACCAAACCAGGATAGATAAATAAACAAGGTGTCAATTTAAACCTGTGTCTCACTGAATTCCATGTTCTATAAGGGCTAGAGCAGACGGGGAGATTCGGGGGCATTTTGTCGCCTGGCGACTTGTAGCGGCGACTTGTAGCCCCCGAACCTCCCCGAATAGACAGGTCCTTAGGCGCACCGGCGTGACTTGAAAACGCCTGCGCCTATTCACACGCAGCGGCGCGATTTGTGGAATCGCTCCAAATTGACTCGCGAGTCAATTTGGAGCGATTCCACAAATCGCGCCGCTGCGTGTGAATAGGCGCAGGCGTTTTCAAGTCACGCCGGTGCGCCTAAGGACCTGTCTATTCGGGGAGGTTCGGGGGCTACAAGTCGCCGCTACAAGTCGCCAGGCGACAAAATGCCCCCGAATCTCCCCGTCTGCTCTAGCCCTAAGTGTTGATAAACAGGGGGTGTTCGATCATATCCCAGGGGAAATCTTTTAGTGGGGAAAAGAGCATAAAGTTAAGGGATAAACCTCCAGTCAAGAGCTGATCCAGTTCTGTTGAAGTGTTAATGTTTCTGTTATATATCCAGTCCCCCGCAAAGCGTAGTAGTGACGCTTCATTCCTTAATATTTGGAAAGTTTACCCCACCTAGGGCTCTGGTTTGTTGTAGCTTAAATAAACTGATCCTTGGACGTTTCTGTTTCCAAATGAAATCATGTAACATTTTAAGTAATCTTTTGTGATCTGATGGTTTTATGGTGTAAGGCAGCATTTGAATTTGATAGAGCAGTTTGGGAAATGAAATCATTTTAATTAGGTGAATTCTCCCTAAAAAGGTTAGATTTAATGAGTCCCATTTTTTAAGATCTTGTTGAATTTTATCGATGGTATGCCTAATATTGAGTATATTTCCGTTTGGTGTTATCTAGCTTGAAACCCAAGTACGTTATATGAGATTGTGCCATCTTAAAGGGAAAGACAGTGTTCCTAGTTGTTGTACTCCCCAGGTCTCAGAGTTCCAGTGCCTCAGATTTGTTAATCCTGCAAAAAAGTACAGAATATTTGAATAGTTTCCAAAATTGTAGCCATTTCTATTTGGGGTTGATTGGCAAATAAAATATCATCCGCAAAGGCTGTTATCTTATGTCTTGTGTGTCCAAGCGGTATACCTTTATAAATGTTTTTTTAACACATAATAAAATGTTTCCATTATGCACTTTCGTACAGAGTAATAATAATGAATATTAGTTCTGAACAGTTTTTAACGATCTATATCAACAGTATGAAAACTTCAGCTCAAAATATAGTATATGACCCTATGTAGGATTTAATGGGTATATTGAATCCTGGGGGTGTGAATTCCAGTCTTTCTTGTTCCTGTTGCCATGTGTCAAGTATTGGGATGACTCCATTATAAGTGGGTGTTCCCGTAAGGTTTCTTCATCATACCATGATGTTTGTCTAAAGGTGGCCATAGACGCAGAGATCTGCTCGTATGACAATGTCACCAAACAAGAGGATCTCTCCACAATATGCCCACAGGGGGAGGAGAGGAGGCATTTGGGGCCAACAGGATTTCCTTCTCCTTTAAAGGTATAAACTGTCAGGTTTCTAATATGTTGTGGAAGTGATCTTATGTATGTTATCCAGGTGTTAAAGAATTTCATTGTGTTTTGTTCTTTTCTGATAATTGCTTCTAACCAATCCATATGAAATAAATGGTGTCATTCTTGTTTAACTAGCAATATAGATGGTGGATCGGAGGCCAACCATAGTTATAGCATCATTTTGCGAGCTGCCGCCACTAGTCTCTTGGTCATATTTATGATAGCTGGTTTTGATAGCTGGGTATATTTTGTGGTATTACTAAATAGTGCCCATTCGATCCGCATCTGGATAGGTTTTCCGGTCATCTGTCCACCATATGCGGTTACCTCTTACCAAAAGGTTTGTACTTTTGAACACGACCAAAGTTTGTATTAAATCGGCTCCTGGGGATCTTAGGCAGTTATCTGAGGAGAGATTTCCCATTTTGTGTCTCCTGATTGGAGTTAGATATGAGTTATGGAGACTATATCTGCTTGTAGAGTCCTGCAGCGGGTCGGATATCCGCGAGTTACCCCCAAATAAATCGAGCACCCTGCGGAACGAGGGTAGGGTTTTCAGCTGTGGGTATAGCTGCGGGTCTCATATAAATCTCTTATCTAAGTTATATTATCTATATTTTACTCCTTTTAAAATAAAATAAAAAATTCTGTCCCCACCCACTTTTGATGATGCAGCTTCTGGTTTGCAGCAACATTACTTCCTGTTTGATGGTGGTTGTGGGTCAGGTAGCGGATAAGGCAGTTGTAGGTCTGGGTTGGGTAGCTTTTCAAAGTGGGTTAATATGCAGGTAGCGGTTCGGTTCCGGTCTTAGAAATTGGTTCCTCGCAGGACTCTATCTGCTTGCTGGGAGTAATTTAATTATTTTCGTATGTTGTTTTAGGATATCTGATTTTGTTGTGTTGGGGATATTTATTATCCATTTAAAAGCAGAATTCTCTCCATCTCCTAGTTGTATTTGTGTTCTTATCAAATGATATAATTGTGAGGTTCTTTGTTTTGTTTCACTGTTTTTCCCTATTTTATTTAACGGGTTATCTTTTTCTCTATCTGTTAGCTGGGTGGTTGCACGAGTTGCAAAATCTCAGGAATGTATGTAGCATTGTGAACAGATGTCTTTCCATGAGTCTTGTTTGGGTGATTATTGAATACTTCATTATATTTAATAGCTCTGGCACGGAAAAGTTTAAATCTGAAAGCATACATTTATATACTGAGGGCCATGCATGCTTTAGGAAGTTCATTTTCCCATAGAATACTATGGGACAGACAGATAGACATATTGCCTGCCACTGTTTTCCAGCTGATTACAGCATTGGTCAAAATCCCTGCGTGCCATAAGACTTTCAAAGATGTATTTTCTTCTCTACAAGAGATTTGTATTTCTGTTCTCTGAAATTACTAGGGGTGAATTTCTGCTGATTCACGTATCTCCTTTGAAGTATTATTAGATTTATAGCAACTTTAAAGGAATATATTCTTTCCAGGCCCAAGATCAAAGCCTTGTCCCGGAGTGTAGTAAGTTACAGTGTAAGGAATTTTTCATCAAAGGACCAGTCTTCATTGTCTTTGTATCTAGGAATGTTATCACAGGGAAGCCCCTTTTATGAGGCGCTCTACCAACACTGCTATTCAGGCATAAACTAAAAGTAGACAGCAAATTTTTAAAGAGCCCACTGCTCAGGCAGATTCTGGTTAAATACAATATAAGTAGCCAGACAAAAGCACCACCGTATCTTTATCCCAAAACAAAACATTATAAAGTAGAAAAAAAACATTTCTAAAAGACTTAAATACACTTCTGCCAGATGTACTCTAAGCAAATCCACACGGACAGCCCTTGAGTTTTACTCACATTCAGACTGGCACTGTGACCGTTCTTTTGTATAAACATTTGGCTGCTTTAAATGGGAGAATTGTCTGTCTGAGGAATATGGCAACTGATGATTTGATCTTCTTGGGTACTGATATTCAAACTGAACCCAAAGCCAAACCAAAAACCTCTGCCAATTGCTTGTATGTTTTTGGAGTATTGAATGAGACTGGAGTACCCAAAGGAAAAACACAAGCACAAGGAGAAACGATAATGCTTTGGCTGGAATCGAACCTTGGACCCCAGTTCTGCGGGACAGCAGAACTAACAACAAAACGCAATATCAGGAAATCTAGTGTAAATGTATTCCATTTATGCTGAACTGATCCAAAAGGATAACAGAGTAGAATCCTAAGGACACCAATAGAGATCTAGATATGCCACTGTTCTCACCGTTGATGAATACGTTTCACAGTCGGTGCCACTAGAAGAAAGTAGATGTAGCACCAGTGAAATGTTAGAGTAAGATCACAACCAAGAAACGATCAATAAAACCAGCAGGGAAAGTTTTAAGAGATATTAAGAAATTCTATTCAGAAATGAATGCAAATAGTAAACGGATTACAATGAATGAGACTCATGAAGGATGGCTCATACCATGCAAAGCTGATTATCTTGTATCAGAAGATAAGCAGAAAGCTGGATTATGGGGAGGCTGTTGGAGTGATATAGTCAGGCTTTACTAAGCACTTGATGCTGCTCGATATATAACAGAACTGCGAAGAATAATATCAGTAGGACAGTGATAAAGACTGGACATTTGAGCCAGCATTGATTCATTTTTCATGAATGATATTGCAGATTGTCTGAAAAGGAAGCCATAATTGCAGATTAAAAAAAACCTACCCCCTACATTGTAAGTAATGTATCACTGTCTGCAGATGACACAAAATTATCCAGCCCAATTAATTCCATCCAGGATGTGGCATCCTTGCAACAGGATCTTCATAAACTGGCAATCTGGGCAGCTAAGTGGCAAATGAGATTCAATGTTGATAAGTCATGCACCTGGGATGTAAAAATATCCAAGCCACTTATACCCTTAATGGGACTGCACTAGGCAAATCCATTATGGAAAAGGACCTTGGAGTCCTTGTAGATGATAAACTTGGCTGTAGCAAGCAATGCCAGTCAGCAGCATCAAGGGCCAATAAGGTCTTGAGCTGTATTAAAAGGGGCATAGAGTCACGGGAGGAGGGGGTCATTCTTCCACTTTATAGAGCACTTGTAAGGCCACATCTAGAATATGGCATACAGTTTTGGGCCCAAATTCACTAAAGCGTGAAGCGTCTAACACTTGCGCTAATTTGCCAGCGTGACGTCATTTCGTAACTTCGGAAATTCACTAACACCGACTCTGGCGAATTTAAACTAGTCAAGTAGATAGACTTGCGCAACTTTGCACCCTTACGCCAGGCGAAGTTGCGAACTGACGAAGGATCGTAATTACGCAAATTCACTAAGATCAACTTTTTCCTGCACGTTACCACTTACGTTAGACTTTACAATACATAGGAGTTTAAAAAAAAAAAAACAAATGGTAAAATTTTTCCAAAAAAACGCTGGCATGTTGTATGGTGATATTCTGAAAAAGAATCTATTTTTTTTGGGGGGGTTTACCCTCCTTCCCCCCTACATTTCCTAACATATGGCAACACAACTATACAGGGGGCACATGTAGGGCAATAGGACAACTTTATTTAATTTATTAAAGGTTTCCTGGGCTTGTGTAGTGGAATGTAGTGGCTGTAACATATACTTCTATTATACGTCAAAGTTCCCGACATATGCAAATTAGGCATCGCTAGTGTAAATGCGTTTTGCCTGGCGAATTAACACTAGCGACACTACGCTACCGTTCAAAGACCTGAGCGTAAAGTCGCATTTTAGTGAATTTGCGTAGCACTGGCGAAAATTCACCTGGCGAAGTGCTGTGAATGCTAGCGAAGCCAACGCTAGCGACTTTTCAGGATCTTAGTGAATTTCCCCCATGGTCTCCAGTGCTCAAACAGGACATTATTGTATTAGAGAGGGTACAGAGAAGGGCAACTAAGCTGGTAAAAGGTATGGAAAATCTTAGCTACGACAGAAGAGGCACTTAAGGGGTGATATGATAACTATGTATAAATATATAAGGGGATCATATAATAATCTCTCTATTGTTTTATTCACCAGTAGGTCTTTCCAGCTGACACAAGGTCACCCATTCCGATTAGAAGAAAAGAGGTTCCGCCTAAATATTAGGAAGGGGTTTGTTACAGTGAGAGCTGTGAAGATGTGGAATTCTCTCCCTGAATCAGTGGTACAGGCTGATACATTAGATAGCTTTAAGAAGGGGTTGGATGGTGTTTAGCAAGTGAGGGAATACAGGGTTATGGAAGATAGCTCATTATACAAGTTGATCCAGGGACTGGTCCCATTGCCATTTTGGAGTCAGGAAGGAATTTTTCCCCCTCTAAGGAAAATTGGAGAGGCTTCAGATGGGATTTTTTTGCCTTCCTCTGGATCAACTAGCATTAGGCAGGTAAAAAGAAGGTTGAACTTGAAGGACCTAACTTACTTTGTTACTCTGGGTACACCCCCTCCCTCGTCCCCCCAGCCTACCAGAGGCAAATGCCTCTAATTTTTTACTTACCCCTCCATGCAGATTCTGGCCTCAGGAGTTCAGTTGTTTAGGGCTTTTTTTCAAAATGGGTTTGGTTCTCCTTTACCATGCCCGGATTTAGGGAGAGGACCCCTAGGTCCGGGCCTAGGGCGGCAAGATGATTAGGGGCGGCAAACAGGCACCCCTAACATCTTCCATAAACCATAATCAAAGCAGCCATCTGCGGGCTCTAGGACCGCTCCTCCATCCACTCTCCCTCAGCGGTTCCGCTCCTCCCACTCCTCGTGCTGCTGTGCAGGCAATGCTGCCGTCAGGGAGAAACAGGGAGGAGAGATCGTGGACGTCATGAAGCAGAAGCCCTCCCTTTGTGAGTCTCTTTCTCTCTATACTTTCTGTGTCTTTCTCTCTGTTCCTCTCTGTGCACTTTCTGCGAGTCTCTCTATCTGTTCCCCTCTCTGTCTCTCTCTTTGCACTTTCTGTGAGTCTCTCTATCTGTCTCTCTCTGCACTTTCTGTGAGTCTCTCTCTCACTGTCCCTCTCTCTGTCTCTCTTTCTCTGCACTGTCTTTCTGTGAGTCTCTCTATATCCCTCTCTCTGTCTCTGTCTCTCTGCACTTTCTGTGAGTCTCTCTACCCCTCTCTCTCTGTCTCTGTTTCTCTCTGCACTTTCTGTGGGTCTCTCGCTCTATCCTTCTCTCTGTTTCTCTCTCTGCACTTTCTGTGAGTCTCTCTCTCTGGCCCTCTCTCTGTCTCTGCACTTTCTGTGAGTCTCTCTCTAGCCCTCTCTCTGTCTCTCTCTCTGCACTTTCTGTGAGTCTCTCTCTCTCTATCCCTCTCTGTCTCTCTCTCTGCACTTTCTGTGAGTCTCTCTCTATCCCTCTCTCTCTCTCTCTCTCTCTGCACCTTCTGTGAGTCTCTCTCACTCTCACTGGCCCTCTCTCTGTCTATCTTTCTCTGCGTCTCTCTATATCCCTCTCTCTGTCTCTCTCTATCTGCACTTTTTGTGAGTCTCTCTCTCTCTGGCCCTCTCTCTATCTCTCTCTCTCTGCACTTTCTGTGAGTCTCTCTCTCTCTGGCCCTCACTCTGTCTCTCTCTCTGCGCTTTCTGTGAGTCTTTCTCTCTCTGCACTTTCTGTGAGTCTCTCTCTCTCTGGCCCTCTTTCTGTCTCTCTCTCTCTCTCTCTGCACTTTCTGTGACTCTCTCTCTCTCTCTGGCCCTCTCTCTCTGCACTTTCTGTGACTCTCTCTCTCTCTCTCTCTCTGCGAGTCTCTCTCTCTCTCTGGCCTTCTTTCTGTCTCTCTCTCTCTGCACTTTCTGTGAGTCTCTCTCTGTCCCTCTCTCTGTCTTTCTTTCTCTGCACTTTCTGTGAGTCTCTCCCTCTTTCTCTGTCTCTCTTTCTCTGCAAGTTCTGTGAGTCTCTCATTCTCTGTCAGTCTCTCTGTCTCTCTCTTTGCACTTTCTGAGTTTTTCTCTCTCTCTCTCTGTCCCTATCTTTGTCTCTCTCTGCACTCTCTGTGAGTCTGTTACCCTCTCTGCACTGTCTCTCTCTCTCTGCACTTTGTCCCTCTCTCTCTCTGTCCCTCTCTCTGAATTACACTTAAAGGGGTGGTTCACCTTTAAATACATTTTTTGTATCTTATGGAATATGCAGTTCTAATCAACATTTGAATTGGTCTTGATTATTTTTTTTTATAGTTTTTTAGATATTTGCCTTTTTCTTTGGATTCTTCTTCACTTTCAAATGGGGGTCACTGACCCCATCTAAAAACAAATGCTTTGTAAAGCTATAAATGTATTGTTATTGTTACGTTTTATTCCTCATCTTTCTATTCAGGCCTCTCATTTTCATATTCCAGTCTCATATTCAAATCAGAGCATGGTTGCTAGGGTAATTTGGACCCTAGTAACAGATTACTGAAATTACAAATTGAAGAGCTGCTGAATAAAAAGATAACTCAGAAACTACAAATAATGTGATATATATATATATATAATTATAATGCTGTGCTACTTTCTACTGAGAAATATCAACTATATAGATTAACTTCCAGAAAATCCGGAGGGGGGGGGGCGGCACTGTAGCTGGGCCTAGGGGGGCAGAAAGGGTAAATCCGGCCCTGTCCTTTACCGAAGCAGCTGCTGTAAATTGCCATAAACTGGTGCTTTATATTGAACCTGCACGGCAACCCAGTTGAGCACTGTTCCGCTGTATCTTGACTTTACCTATTCTTCTAAATAAAAAATAATCCATATTTTCTTAGTCTTATCATGCAGAAAGATTGGTGTCTTTCACGCTTATTAGCTTCCCTGTAATATCTCAACTAGAGCTACACTTAAGCTCCCCATAGACGCAACGATATTTCCCTGCTGAACGACCGATCTTAGGGAAGTCCGAAAAATCTGTCAAATTATCGTGCGGTTAGTGGGATACAAACGATCGTTCATCTTACGATTTTTCGTCCGACATTGGTCTGATGATTGATCGGCCAGGTTAGAAAATCTTTATCGGTCCCCATGCAATCTACTTATGTTTGCAGGGCCAAGCAGGCTGCGATCCTTCAGTTTTGCTGCAATATCTCCTGAAATGGTCTTTTTAGTTGATGGACACATCAGGCATTTAAACGATCGTTTTGAGACAATCGTGGTCTCACGATAACCATTGGATCTTTCAAAAATCTTTACGTCTATGGCCAGCTTAACTGACAGTTCTGTCTTACAGAGAAGGAGGAGTTTATTACGTAGGGGGATTATCTGCACAGTTGTAATTTAATTATTTACCTTGCAAGAACCAGGAAGAAAGAAGCAGGGAGTAACATTAGTTTATACCTTTGTCCTGTTCAGCTCAAGAAATTATTTAAAATATAGATGGAGCAGTGCTCCACGCAGAGAGACCAAGCAGAGTTTTGCTGGAAAAATGTGCAAGTGTAGTGGTGTTTTATATTTTTACAGCAAAATGTGTAAATAGGAAACATTTTCAAAGCAGCTGCTCCGGATGTGTCTGGAATTTTAATTTCTAATTTTATTTCCAGGGTGTGAACAGAGGGGAAACTACCACATGTTATTCAGGAAGCAATAGCACAGGCTCCCTGATCTGATAACGTATATTTAGGCACTGATCGGAAACCGCACATTAGTAGCGATTGCAGAATACATGGAAGATAAATATGGCCGACAACGACCATAAAAGCTTCAGTCACAATGCTCTGTATGAGGCAACATGGAAACTGGTTGCTACAAGAATTACTTTCCAGTAACTGGACCTCTACATGTTCCTGCATTCTGTGCAATATATGGAGTGAAAATATGATTGTTAAAGGAAAAGTAAATGTTTTTCTTTTTCTTTCTGTAAATTTGCTCTAAACAGCCCCCCAGATTAATGTACCTTAGTCCCTGCTGCAAGTCTGCTCTGGTTTCTGTGTTATCAGCAGCTTGTTTCCCCTTCTTCCTGGTGCAGAGTGAAGCCCAGCCCCTTAGTTTACTGAGCAGTCCATTTGCTGCTGTTCCACAATAGAGAGGAAGAGGGAGCCAGTGTGTGCATTAGTAAGCTAGTTTCCCCAAGCAAAAGGTGCTCCACACATTGGTCTCTGCTATGTCATAGTATGCAAATGATCTCCGGGACTAGTCCAAGAGATAAGGTCAGCTCAGAAAGCTAAGGGGCAGGGCTTCACTCTGCACCAGGAAGAAGAGGAAACAAGCTGCTGATAACACAGAAACCAGAGCAGACTTGCAGCAGGGACTAAGGTACATTAATTTGAGGGGCTGTTTAGAGCAAATTTAGAGATAGAAAAAAAAAACGTTTACTTGTTCTTTAAAGGCATTTACTGTATATCAAAGGTTGAAAATACAGTTTGCCGTTTGTGGATGGAAGCAGCAGCCTGTGCTTAGGGGCCTAGAGGTCCACTTCCCAGATGGATCTACAGAACTCCAGCAGCTACTGGTTTTCACGGTTTGGGCCCAGAGCGGTGACACCTATCTAGGCATCCAGCCTTACCTGGGATGCCAAACTGGCACCCGCTGAATGAGCGGCAGTTGAGGAATCAGGGCAGGCAGCAAGACTCAAGACCCTACCAGGCATAGATCTTATCAGGACTAAGAACCAGTACCACCACCAGAACCAGTACTAAAACTTTGTCCAAAGGAAAGGGAGCTTGGGTACAAGTGTGCAGGAAGGGCATAAGTCAAAAGAAACTTTGGCCAATGAATTGGCTCTGAGCCATGGCACACCAATGCAGTAAAGCAGAGAAATCCTGGGAAGGGTGAAGCAGGCAAGGCTGGACTGAGCCAGTGCTACTTGGGAGTTCCATGACCTTTATAATTGTCCAATTGTGAAAAAACAAACCCGGAGTTGAAGTTCCCCCAAAAAATTCCAGCAACTTCTTTTATGGCCCACCTCTGCCCAAACAAAAGCTTCACAGAAATAGATGATGTTGCTGTATCCCTCAGAGGGGAGGGGGGAGATAACATAAGGACTTTACAAGGACTTTTCAATGCGACATACCAGAGTGTGTTTGTGAGTTTACCTTTTTTATTAAATATGTTTTAAAAAGCGCTTCTGCACAGGATATTTGTTTTATCTCCCCATCAAGAGATTCAGGAGACCTTCCTGTTTGTGTTTCACATTAGTTGAAACTCACTTCTCGTGAGTATATAATACCCCCGGAAAGCAACAATCCGGATTTGTGTTGCTAACCTCACTATCCCTTGGTTACAGACTCACCCACCCTTGCCTTTCTCCTGTTCAAAATAAGGGTGAAAAGGCTAATTGAACACACATGGAGAATTAAGTCAAATTAACACATAAATGTATGATCTTCTTTGTATCATAGTAAAAAAGTATTTCAGTAAGGCTTGGAGGGCACTGTGGGTTTATTTCACTTAATATTGATCTTACTGCAATAATTCTCCAGTTAAAACTCACTTCTTGTGAGTATATAATACCACCGGAAAGCAACAATCTAAATCTGTGTTGCTAACTTCATTATCCCATAGTTAAAGACCCACCCACCCCTGTCTGTTCTCTTTTCTTCCTGTTTAAAATAAGGGTGATAAATCTAGAATTGAATACACATGGAGAATAAGCTAATTTAACATACAAGTGTATGTTCTTTATGCATCACAGTAAAAAAGCATTTGAATAAGGTTTGGAGGACACTGTGGGTGTATTTTATTTAATATTGAAACTACTATATTAAGTTCCTAGTTGAAATCCACTACTTGTGAGTATATAATACCACCGGAAAGCAACAATCCGGATTTGTGTTGCTAACCTCACTATACCTTAGTTACGGACCCACCCACTCCTATTTTGTTCTCTTTTCTTCCTGTTTAAAATAAGGGTGAAAAATCTATAATTGAACAGACATGGTGAATAAGTGAATCACAAGTGTATGTTCTTTTTGTATCACAGTAAAAAAAGTGTTTTAATAAGGTTTGGAGGACACTGTGGGTGTATTTCACTTAACATTGAAACTACTACACTATATAAATTTTATGTTATCTCCCCTCTGAGGGATACAGCAACATCGTCTATTTCTGTGAACCTTTATAATTGTTCCTGGCCTGCAGCCTTGTGCCTTTATTCATATATTGAATTTTCTATACCTGCTTCCACCCCTGAACTTTACAGTCAAGTAAAGAGATTCAGAGATGAGGGTTTTCAGTTAAACCCTAAAAGTGCCTTCTTTATTTAAAGTGTCATGGTCAGTGGAAACAAATCAGCTTTGCATAGTAGCAGTAATGTTGGGTGGAAATAGTATAGGGGGAAACCATCTGCGACATCTGCAGGATATCATAATCAAGGATACCTTTGCAACTGGCAGATGTGTAGGAAAGGATGATGCTTTTCAACATCTTCTGGAAGAAAAAAAATGCAACACAAGGATGGGAGGAAATTTCCTGTTCCAATATAGATTTACAGTGTATGACTGCAGTGGGAATAGAATAATGCCCTGCTGTTCAAGCTTCATGCAGGTGTTCTGTTGGTAGAACGAGAGACAACTAGAATGATTGATTGCAGATGTTCTGTTGAGGACAGAGGCTAACAGGGGCGTCTGGTGGTACAACAATGGGCCAACACTCCTCTCTCAGGATTCCAGATATTTATTCAGAGTTACATTCTGAACTCCTGATACCTTTTGGACAAGCCAGAGAAATCTTAAAAACACCCCTGCCAGGAATACTGGAGGAAATGAAGATCCCACCTGCAGGATTTCAGTATATCCTTGCACTCATTTCCAGGAAAGGTCTAGTTCCCCAGCTGAACATCAAAAAACCATAAATACTTTCTTTTTACTCGTAGTGGTACCACCTATTGAACACCGCATTGTAGCAACATGCATTTTGTAACGTACGTCCGCTTCCTTTCTTTTTATAGTTAACAAGAGGAGCCAGCACAACTTGCCTTATGGAGCTCACTGATGGCTATTATATATATAAACACCTTTAAGAGAGCAGGTTGGTAACATGAATTCCACCTTCATGTTTGGGCAAATCTGATGGCTTCACAACATCAAGATGATTGCCGACATACACATGCCTCTAACTACTTTCTATTTGGGGATATAGTTAATACAACATCAAAGAAGCCAGCTCCACCTGAGTCTAGCAGATGCTGTCCTATTCCATAATCCTGGATTTCTGCAGACTAGGCATATAAAGCATCCATTGGAGGAAGGAGAGTGGGCAAGCTGCAGTTGTACAACGCTGTGTATTAAAAGCTGTTTACTTGCAGGAAATCTCTAGAGAAATGACTGTGCTCTCTGTTATTATTGCATGAAGATCTAGGTTACAACTTCACTTCCCCTGGGTCGAGAGGTAGAAAGTGAAAACAATCATTTTATATACCTTCTTCAGGAGGGACACAAAAAGGAGAATAAAGGAGGATCCTCAATGCACAACCCTATGCATCTTTATATTTAAGGAAAATAAAACTTTTACTTTCAAGATACAACATTCTTCTTTCAGCACATACGGTGCTGCCTAAACACTTCTTTCCATTGCTGTAGCCACAAGCCACATTTCCTGTGAAGGCTAGCAAGAACACACGCGCACATATACATTACCGAAAAGCCATGAATAACCTGTAAAGTACGTGACGTCACCAGTTCTAGAAATGAATCAACTGGTTTAAAATTTGTAAGAAAACACAGTGCTCCCTCAATATCCTGCCTGCCACAGCTGCTGTTATAAAGAGGGCGTATAGAGTAAAGGTCAATGAAAGGCTGGTGGGAAGTATAGTTGGGGAGCAATGTAATGCACCCCTTAACGTTTAATATCACATCATTTTAAGTAATCTCCGTGCCTCTCTCTCTTTGGTGTGACTCGTGCTGTGTTCTAGCTCTCTAAAATCTATTGCTTTGTCTCCTGGGGGCAGGAATATGCTTAAAGTAACTATACAAGGTGAGGTAGCTTGGTAGGTTTAGCCTGACAGTCATTATATGTAAAGGAGTACTATCGCAGAAAATGAAAATTTAATATAAGCTTCATCATACTGAAATAAGAAACTTTCTAAATACAGTCCATTAATTAGTCTGCATTATTTCTGAAATAAATCAAGTTTATGTTCACTATCCCTCTCTCAGTATCTGTTTCTCTTCATTCTGTCTTCATGCAGGAGTTGGGTGTCAGGTATTCATTGACAGATCCAATATATCTTATGGGGGGGGGGGGGGGGGGGGGGGGGGGGCTTCCTTTCCTAGCAGATGAATTAGGGCTCATTCAAATTACGGATGCACCGAATCCACTATTTTGGATTTGGCTGAATCCAAGAATCCTTCGCAAAAGATTCGGCCAACTTACGACAGGGCCGCTCCTGCCGTGAGGCAAGGTAAAAACTTTGCCTCAGGAGGCACGGTGCAGCCAGTTACAAGGGGTGGCAAGAAGCCGCCTCTTGTAACTTTAAGAGCCAAATTTCCAGGTTTTAACCTGGAAATTCAGCTCCGCTAGTGCAGAGAGCGCAATTGCGCTCAATGCACTAGCGATACTGCCCCCCATTGACCCGCTCCAAAGCTGATTTTTAATCGTGGAGCAGGAAGGGGGGGGGGGCGGCATCATCGGGGCCTCTGCCTCAGGCGGCAGCAGCCTCAAAAACGCTGCTGACTACCGAATGGAATATGCAAATTAGGGGTGGAAAGGGGAAAAAAATTTTACTTCCTTATTTTGTGACAAAAGGATACAGTTCGGCTGTGCAGAAGGATTCGGTTGAAACCAAATACTGGATTCTGTGTATCCCTAACTCAAATAACGGATTCCAGTACAAACAAAATAAATTCTGCATGTAGAGAGACATTGAATATAAACTAGATAATTTCAGAAACAATGCAGAATATTTGATTGATTGTATTTGAAGTTTCTTATTTCAGTATGCTGAAGCTTATATTAAGTTTTCATTTTCGTATTAGTTGACCTTTAAAGGCAGGTAGGTGGTCATTTGGACAGATGTCCCTCCAATCCTAAAGGAATGCAACTGGCCTGCTGAGCATATAATTCATCAATACTTTCCTTTGGTGCATCCAGTGAGCCCCATAGAACTGCCTGTATAGGAAAGACTATTGCTTTTGTGGCAAGATCGGATTGGCTGCACCAAGGTTGCAGTAGTCTGCCAGAGTACCGGACAATATTCCAATGTAATATTGAGCAACGCTTTTTTATTCCTACCATAGGTCTGTTACATTTAGCACTCTCTGCACCCAATTATTCTTGCCCAGCAGAACCTCAATGTCAGCTTCTCTTTTGGGCCTAGAAGGTCCAGCACAACACTGGTCTGCTCGATTTTCTTGGAGACAATTCCATGGAGTTTCTCCGCTGTTACACAATTTGGGAAAAGGAATATATCATTCCTTGCGCTTCATGCACAGATGCATCCGGATATACAAAAAGTCAGAGCTTTATTAGATGGCACAAGATATGTCTGCGGCTACAAACATCAGTCTCTGATCCCAGCTGAACATGTGTTGAACCAGGGCACCAGCAGGCCTTTATATAAATCAGAATAAAAAGATCTTCTAGTAAAAAGGCCGACCCTTGGTTTGCTTGCTCTTCAGGTGTCCTGCTGAACGGCGCAGTTTCTTCCGCTCTTCCTGATGCTGCTTTTCTGCTTCCTGACGTTTCCTATGTTGTTCAGACTGAAAAAGAAACATTACAAGTGATTAATCAGACTTGTTATGGAGTTGCATGAAAAAATGTCTGCGACATTTAGGGGGTTATTTACTAAACTTCCTACTTATCTGGTCGGGATTTTAGGGGCAAGCTTAATTTGTTTTTGTTTTGTTTTTTGTTTAAAGGGGTTGCAAACCCAACTGTAATGCAGACCCACACCGCACCCTAGTTTTTTATGGAAGTTACTGAAAACCATAATTATAGATGCAAGAAAATTCACCAAGGAGAATTGTACTGATCAAAAACTGACCAATAAGAATTGATTTCCAACCATATCAGGCATCTTGCTGTTACCTTACATATAGAAAGTATTATGCAATTACATTTTTTCATTTTATTACACTTTAATCAGACATGGGAATAAAAGACAGACTTGTTCAGTGCTGGAAAACTGTGCTTAAGGGTAATGACACACTGGCAGATTTGAGGAGATTTTGGGGAGCCTATTCTTCTGGGCGACAATCTCCCTGAATTAACTTTGAGTGTCTTCCCTTCCGCTATAATGAAATGTCGCCCGTGCTAAGCACACGCGGCGCTTCATTTTCTGAAATTCCCTCACGAGGAAACATTGGGAAAGAAGCACCGTGTGTACTTGGTGCAGGCGACTTTGCATTATAGCCGACAGGAAGACACAAAGGCAGTTCAGGGAGATCGTCACCTACAAGAAAAGCAATTAGTCACCAGGCCGCTAAATCTCCCAGAATCTGCCAGTGTGTCACTATCCTTAAGGTGGCCATACATGGGCCGATAAAAGCGGCCGACAGAATGAGTTGGCATCTTATTGGCCTGTGCGTGGAGCCCTCCGATCGGCTTACCAGATCAATATCTGGCCCAAAGTCGGCCAGATGTTGATCGGACGGGACTTAAAATCCTGGGCAGAGATCCGCTCATTTGGCGACATTGCTAAATGAGCGGATCTCACCGTGTATGGCCACTTTTAAGCTTTCAACTCCAAATATAGGAACAAAGAACAGGGAGCCAGATTGATAAAGATCAGTTCTCATTGGAGGATTTTTTTTGCTGTGGAGATTTGGGGAAAAGTTTTATTGTGCAATATTGCTTTAAGAATACAAACCTGATGTTGGTGGACTACAGCTCCCAGCCTCAACTTTCAGTATATGTTGCATTATTCTGGGATTTGTAGTCCATCAACAATGGAGTAAAGTTTGGTTGATCAGTGCAAATTTGAATTCTTCGAGATTTATTAAAGCCGGACCAGTTTGGGTGAAAATCCAAAAAATTCAGGCTATTCGGTAAAAATCCGACCCCCCCCCTCCAAATAGAACAATTTGGGGAAAAAACATGAAAACATCGTACAATTTGGATTTTCAGATGATTTTATCGGGTTCTTACCCCAAACCGATTAAATCAAGTAAATAAGGTAAAATCGGATATGGGAGTCTCGTTGCGTTTTTTTTTATTTAAAGAATGATCCCAAGTGGCATATTTGGCCCTTTAGATCCATGTGTGAGTCACAAAGTACTTACCTTTAACCGGTTTTACCTTAAAACACTGGGGTGATTGCATCTCATTGCAACACTTTATTAAAGGGACAGTTCAGCTTTCAATACATTGTAGAATGGCCTGTTCTAAGCAGCTTTTAAATTGGTCTTCAATATTTAGTTTAATTTTTTTTTTTAATTATTTGCCTGTTTCTTCTAACTCTTTTTAGCTTTCTTAATGGGGGAGGGGCACAATGACCCCATCTAAAAACAAATGCTCTGTAAAGCTACTTTTTATTACGAATCTTTCTATTTAGGCCCTCTCCTGTTTATGTTCCAGTCTCTTATTCAAACCAGTGCATGTTCGCTAGGGGTTATCTGGACCCTAGCAACTAGATTGCCATTGCAAACAGGAGAGTAGAATAATAAAAAAAGCTAAATAACTCAAAAGCCATAAATAATAAAATCCGATTGCAAATTGTCTCGAATATCCCTCTCTACATCACACTAAAAGTTAACTCAAAGGTGAGCGGTTTTAAGTCATGGGAAGTCAATACTACTTGCCTAGCAATCAGGACGTACATAGTAATACTAAGGGCTGCTTTACTCTTGTCATGGCTTCCTTATCACCCAGGAAGGATAAGCAAAGAATGGTGTTACTGTTGCTTTAGCTTTTGTGTAGAAAAGATCCGCCGATTATATTTTCCATTCTTAGCATATTTGGTTTCAGGATACAAAGTATCAGTTGTGTGATCTTAAGCAAGCAATTGCATCCAGGAAGAGTATTGTGCGGTCGCTTGTGTTTGTACAAACACATAGCAAACATTTTTTTTTTTCCAAAGCCATTATTTACGATGTGAATCATGGTCATGCTACAGTGTAACATTGTTGGGACAGTGAGTGTGGTAGGGTTTGTTGGTATTTGCGTTGGGTACACACATTGAGGCAGCAGAGATTACAATAGGAAGGACTGAAATACTGTAGGACCTCCCCTTTAGTATCAGGGAATACACTGGCTGCTGGCGTTTCATTTATCACAGGTCGAATTTCGAATTCACGTGAATTCCAAATCTTAGGCACCCCCAAGTGATTGTATTGACTTACCCGAAACCCCAGGCCAGTGCTCCTATCAGCAGAAAACTGCACCGGCCCGGGGTTGTACCAGTGAGCTCCACGGAGCAACCCTCTTCCTTCGTGCACATGTGCAGTAGAACGGAAAGCCGAACTTTAACTAAAAAGGCAGCTATATTGTTGAACTGCGCATGCGTTTGCCCAGGGAAATTTGAAGAAAGAGGAAGCTGATAACTCCGTGGTGCAATAAACCAAAAATGGTAAAAAGTTCAAATACATTTATTAAGACAATACAAATGAAGGGCTAAGACGATTCATTCCTTCCAGGGGACTTTCTCATGAGTAAGGCTTGAAATGCGTTAGGCCTTCACCTGTATTGTCCTACTAAATGTATTTGGACTTTTGAACCATTTTTAGTTTATTGCCTTCGAAAAAAAAAACTAGGAATGTACTGAATCCAGGATTCGGTTCGGGATTCGGCCTTTTTCAGCAGGATTCGGCTGAAATCGGGAAATCACGCGACTTTTTGGCACAAAACAAGGTAAAAAATAGTTTTCCCCTTTCCAGCCCTAATTTGCATATGCAAATTAGGGGTTGGATTCGGTTTGGTATTCAGCAGAATCTTTCGGGAAGGATTCGGCCGAATCCAAAATAGTGGATTCGGTGCATCCCTAAAAAAAACTTGCATCTCTTGCTGTTGTACTGTATATATATATATATATATATATATATATATATATGCACCCACAGACCGGGGTGAACTGTGAGCATTTTTTCATTATCCTCATTTTTGTTTTACTACTGCTCTTGCAGGAGTGCCAATAACTGGCTTTTTGCACCTTTTTCTTTATTTGTGTTATGGGTTACAGGGCAGATATAAACCTCGGACATTCTGATATCAATGTACTGCAGCAACCGGTAAAACCATGCTGCAAATACTGGTCTTGCACTTGCCAGGAGTTGTAGTCAGGTTGAAAACCCTGCTATAGAGATTCCCCAGAGACAGTGTGCTGTGCATAGAAAGCTGCATCACAAAGGTGCCGATAGACTAGGGACTCGCTCTTAACTAGAAATACATGAACTAAAAATAGCAGACTAAAATGAGCATCACGTAACCCAAGTACAACGAACTTGTCAGGGATCAAGCCAACTGCTGTAATATATATATATATATTTTTTATATATATATATACGGCCATGACCCCCCCAGACATCTTCTATTGATTGACCAGCATCCTAAAATGAGATTTCAGCAACTGCATGAGCAAACCTTCTGGGAGCTAAATTTAACGCAGCCAGTGCTTAGTCAGAATGAAGGTGTAAGATGATGGGGGTGATGGCTCATCATTGAGAATCAGGAACCCTACAGTATCACAAAGCATACAGGAACGACTTCCATCAGTACGCTCTTTATGTGATGCTCTAGAATGCTACAAGTGCATTAGTATATACGTAGCGAATGCCCACAGCATACTCCCTTACCTTTTTCAATGTGAATGTAAGTTGCTTGCTGCCCACGGCAGTGTCGGCAACGTCCAGGGTTCCCAGTTTTTCCTCCACTTTTAGACGATCTTCAAGGGTTTTCCTGTACGGGGAAGGATCAGAGATTAGAATTTCATATGTGGTTCATGAATGGTCTAAGAAATGATCGGCACACATGGCTACTAGGGTTGCACAGAATCAGGATTTGGTTCGCAATTTGTTGTTTTGTTAGGCTGCTGGGGGGGGGGGGTTTGATATCACACCAACCTGCAGTACAGCAGTAAAGAGTGACTGAAGTTTATCAGAGCACATATCACATGACCAAGGGCAGCTGGGAAACGGACAATAGTCTAGCCCCATGTCAGATTAGAACAAAATCTGTTTGCTCTTTTGAAAAAGGGATTTCAGTGCAGAATTCTGCTGGAGCAGCACTATTAACCGATGCCATGACAGTATCCCTTTAATACCATGTAACTTTTCATCACACAAGTAAAGAAATTGTAGGGTGTTTTTTGCATGGTGTGTGCAGATCTTTTCAACCCTCCCTTACCCGAATTTCATATGCTAATTAGGGTTTGGAGTTGGTCGAATATTCCAAGGATGATTAGTGGATTCAGTGCATTATTCACTACCCTTACAATGTATAACAGTCTGCATTGCATTCTATAGTTCTCAAAAGCATTAACAGAAGCAAACTGGGTTCTCTGCACCTTTAACTCCCAGCACCCTCTTTAAAGGGGCTCCTTTTATAAAATAAAATGCATATTCAGGTATATAGTTCTTACATAAATAACAACACATCTCTTTCAGATGAGTAAAAGGATCACGGCTATTGCAAGGAGATGTTCCATTCTACAGAAATGTATGTACAGGTATGGGACCTGTTACCCACAATGCTCGGGACCTGGAGTTTTCCGGATAACAGATCTTTCTGTAATTTGGATACCTTAAGTATGCTACAAATCATTTAAATGTTAATTAGACCTAATATTATTTTGCCTCCAATAAGGATTCATTATATCTTAGTTGGGATCAAGTACAAGGTACTGTTTTATTATTACAAAGAAAAACAAAATCCTTTTTTAAAATTTGAATTATTTAATTAAAGTGGAGTTTGTAGGAGACGGCCTTCTCGTAATTCAGAGCTTTCTGGATAATGGGTTTCCCGATATCAGACCCCATACCTGTACATATGAATTACTCAAAAACACTTACTGGACTGAACCATAGAATTTTATTAGTCTTTGGGGTAAATCGTTTTGCCAGCGCTACGCAAATTCACTAAAATGCGAAGTTGCGCTCAGGGAAGCAAACGCTAGCGAAGTTATGCTACAGTTACTTCGTCAGGCAAAGTGAAGTTACGCTAGTGATGCCTAATTTGCAAACGGTGCGAAGTTGAAGTATAATAGACGTATATGCTGCAGCCACTACTTTCCACTACACAAGCCCAAGAAACCTTTAATAACTCAAATAAAGTTGTTCTATTGCCCTACACACGTGCCCCCTATATAGTTGGGTTGCCATATTTAGGAAATGTAGGGGGGAAGGAGGTTACCCTAAAAAAAATTTACAATCTTTTTCAGCCTATGCCAGCGTTTTTTTGGGACTTAGAAAAAATTTTCAACTTTTTTTTCCCAATCTCCTATCCATTGTATTGAACTTCCCCAGGTCTGACCCTGGCGAAGTAAAGTCTACTGCAAGAGGTAACGTTCAGTAAAATGGGCATCTTAGTGAATTAGTGTAGTAACGACCCTTCGTCAGTGCGCAACTTCGCTTGGTGTAAGGGTGCAAAGTTGCGTTAGTCTGTCTACTTCGCTAGCGAAAAATTCACCAGAGTCAGTGTTGGTAAATTAGCAAAATGACGTCACACTGGCGAATCAGTGCTAGCGTTAGCCACTTCACACTTTAGTGAATATGCCCCTTTGTCGGAGATTTACTTGGCTTAAATGAGCTTTGTTGCTGGTCTGTTCAGCATACTGCATATACAATAAGCTTATAAGGACAAAAGAAATAAGGTGAGCTTTCAGCCTTGCCTACAGCAGTGACCAGTCAAAACAGCAAAACATTTCCATGACTGTTGTCATGTGACAGAGAGACCAATACAAAGGAACAGACGGCAACAAACTGGAGACTCTCCTTAGTAGCTGCTTTCAAGGTGGATGAGTTGAAGATGCAAGAGTACCAGGGCAACCTACTTGGACCACAACTAGTGAAATGTAGATAGGTGGAACGCTGTACACTTGTAAACATGATGGAAGATCATTAGGCCAGCGTTGGCAAGAACTCACAAAGACTACAAATGTGGATGAAATGTCCCTGTTCTAGTGGCAAAACAAGATTATTATTCATTTTTAATTTGGATCTTCATAACTTAAGTCTACTAAAAATCATTTAAACATGAAATAAACCCAATAGGCTGGTTTTGCCTCCAATAAGGATCTTGGTTTTGATCCAGTACAAAGTACTGTTTTATTATTACAGAGAGAAAAAAAGCAAGCATTATTTGTGAATTAATTGCTTAAAATGGAGTCTATGTCTTCTTGTATTTCGGAGCTTTCTCAACAACGGGTCCCATACTTGTAATATCTTTCAGCAGTCCTTCTGATTGGCATGCCTTATTAATTGCACCCTCCCAATAACCAGGAGGAAGATGGGCACAATCAAAATTAGACATGAATGTATGCAGCACTTTGTATTAGAAGTACAATGACCCTCGAGTCAGATGATGATGTTTTGGGTGGTCAGGCCCTCTATTATTTCCCAAGACCAGGTTGCCACAAATTGGGGAATTGAATAGAGAGAGGATAGAACAACCTCCTGTCCCAAAGTTCTAAGGAATTTTAGTGGATGGTTTTCCAACTGGAATCTTTAAAAGGTGAAGACTTGTACTTGTAAATGGATGATGCTGGAGCCAAAAACCACCAGAGTTAAGCTGGCCATAGACGCAAAGATTTTTGAAAGATCCAATGGTTATCTTGAGACCACGATTGTCTCAAAACGATCGTTTAATGTCAGATTTGTCCATCAACTAAAAAGACCATTTCAGGCGATATTGCCAGCAAAACTGAAGGATCGCAGCCTGCTTTGCCCTGCAACATAGGTAGATTGCATGGGGACCGATAAAGATTTTCTAACCTGGCCGATCAATCTTCAGACCAATGTCGGACGAAAAATCGTAAGATGAACGATCGTTTGTATCCCACTAACCGCACGATAATTTGACAGATTGGTCGGACTTCACCAAAATCGGTCGTTCGGGAGCGAAAGATCGTTGCGTCTATGGGGAGCTTAAAGGTGGCCATACACGGACAGATAACATCTGCAGACAGACCGCGTTGGCTAGCTTACTGGCCCGTGTGTGGGGCCCTCCAAGAGTCAACCAGATATTGATCAGGATAGGGATCTACTGTTCCCAGTAGATCATTGGAGCAATGTATATAAAGGGAACATGGATAAACCAGAATGAAGGAGAGGATTGAAACACGTAAGCCAAATATTTAGATAGAATATGACTATAGTTACGTAGTAATCACTAACATGAGACCCTATTGGTGCCCATTCCGATTAGGCACAAAGACAATGTGTTATGAGGAAAGATAGGCAGCAATTCACCCCGCTATGAATGAATGATTGTTCAAGTGGAAAGAGGTGGAATTCAGGCTGAGGCAGAAATTGAAAACATATTTATTACTGCGTGGGCCATCCCCAACAATGGCTTAATGTTCCCTTCTAATGATAGCCATCATTCCACATATTAATCTGTCTCATACCAAAATATTCTTGCATGAAATCAACAAGAAGCAGCATATTTGCAATCCTGCCCAACTGATATCCTGCCAAAATTGAATCAGACAGGACCTTGCAAGGGCCCCACACACAGGTCAATAAGCTGGTCAATTGGTCTGGAGGGGCAGCAGATTTTATAGGTCAATGTATGGCTAGCTTTAAAGATCCATGTACGGCTAGCTTTATAGAGATCCATGTACGGCTAGCTTTATAGAGACCCATGTACGGCTAGCTTTATAGAGACCCATGTAC
>CM044439.1:153741782-153755067 GCA_024363595.1 Xenopus borealis
TATAGAGACCCATGTACGGCTAGCTTTATAGAGACCCATGTACGGCTAGCTTTATAGAGAACCATGTACGGCTAGCTTTATAGAGATCCATGTACGGCTAGCTTTATAGAGATCCATGTATGGCTAGCTTTATAGAGATCCATGTATGGCTTGCATAGCCTACAAAAATCAAGGTTGCACAGTAATGAAGAGGCTTTGTTCACCTTGTCACCTGATAACTGAGCCACTGGGGTTTCTACTGTTTACACCACCACACCATGGAGACACAGCAGCAGGGTAAAGGACACGTAGTCATTGGTGAATTGTTTAAGAGCACAGCACTAATTACACTTCCACACACAGTATATTCTCTTTTAGAAAGGTTGCCTATTAGTTGGATCTTTGTCCAATTGGCCCCCAGACTAATGATTATATTATACCCGCAGGGAAGAAAATGCATAAATGGGCCAATGAAGTTATTACCCAACAGCATTTTCTAACCTGCCCAATAGATGTTGATTTTCTGGCCATGTATTAGTCAGACAAGCCCTATCCATCAACCAATAAGCTGCCACATCAGTCTGGGGGGGCGCTGCATAAATTGTCAACACCAAACAAGAACGGCTATGTTCTCGGTCCAGTCTAGCAAAGGCTGTGCATTGCTCAATAGTTCAGAACTGCTCATTTTTTAGCATCATGTCTGTTGCTAGACAGCTCCTGGAGAACAGCGACAATTCCTAGCACCGTCAAGGTCACACTGTACTAATTAGACTAGTGCTGTCCAACTTCTGCGGTACGGAGGGTCAGAATTTTTCTGGCATACCTGGTGGAGGGCCGATAATGGAAGTCAGTTTTGACCACTCCCAGGTTTTTAAACCACACCCACTTTAAACCACACCCATGTTACCACAAGAACTTTTAAGACCTTGTCCACATTAGAGGTGGTAGCACATAAAAAAAAAAAAACAAGTAGTTGGTGCTCACTGCATAGAGATCACTAAAATGTAAGTCATATTAATGACATACCCTTCAATCCATATATGCCTCATCCTCCCCTGTGGATAACAGCACCCCAGTAGACATATTATGGCACAAGCAGTATGCTCACATTAGTAAATATGGTAACGAATACCCCGGAAAAAAGCTCAGTTGATCGCCCACCCCTTCACCCACACATAGTGGGTCAATCTTTGATGCCACCTGACTCAACCCAACTTAACTGGGAGGGTTAAACTGAGGGTGAAGGGGGGGGGGGGGGCTTGTTTTTACCTCTACCCCATTATTACTCCAATGCTCTATTTCAGATCGGTTTAATATCTACCTCACAACTACATACATTGCACAACCCATTTTCAGTCTATTTAATCTCCCTGTTCCTAACTTCTTTTTAAATGCTTTTCTTGGATTTACTGGTTTTATGTAACTTATTAGTAAAAGTTAAGTTTTAAATTGCTTCCTTGAGACATTGGATCTTATGATGGGGAGGTGCAACTTTAAGGGTTAGCTTTTTCTCCTTTCAACTACTATTATATATTTAACCCTGCACAATATCTTACAGTTTCTCTAACTCGATGGGTGGTGCTCCCTAAATTGTACTTGTTTATACTAACACAGCACCCCCCAGAATATGATTAAACACCTTAGGGGTCCCCTAACAACAATTTCCAAAGGCTTACATATCCCAAGGACAGGCAGAGAATGTAGCACACACTGGGAGCATAGCGCGGGCAGAGTATTACACATACATGGAGCATAGGACAGGCAGAGTATGGCACACAGGGAGCATAGGGCAGGCAGAGTATGGCACACAGGGAGCACAGGGCAGGTACTGTATGGCACGCTCAAGGAAAATAAGGCAGGCAGAGTATGGCACGCACAAGGAACATAAGGCAGGTAGAGTATGGCACAAAGGGAGCATAGGGCAGGCACAGTATGGTACACACAGGGAGCATAGAGCAGACAGAGATGGCAAACACAGGGAAGGCAGAGCATGGCACACACAGGGAGCGTAGGACAGGCAGATAATGTAGCACAAACTGGGAGCATAGGGCGGGCAGAGTATTGCACATACATGGAGCATAGGACAGGCACAGTATTTCACATACAGGGAGCATAGGACAGGCAGAGTATGGCACACAGGGAGCATAGGGCAGGCAGAGTATGGCACACAGGGAGCATAGGGCAGACACTGTATGGCACATACAGGGAGCATAGGACAGGCAGAGTATGGCACACAGGGAGCATAAGGCAGACACTGTATGGCACATACAGGGAGCATAGGCAGAGTATGGCACGCTCAATGAACATAAGGCAGGCAGAGTATGGCACGCACAAGGAACATAAGGCAGGTAGAGTATGGCACAAAGGGAGCATAGGGCAGGCACAGTATGGTACACACAGGGAGCATAGAGCAGACAGAGATGGCAAACACAGGGAACATAGGTCAGGCAGAGTATGGCACACACAAGGAACATAGGGCAGGCAGAGTATGGCACACACAAGGAACATAGGGCAGGCAGAGTATGGCACACAAGGAACATAGGGCTGGCAGATCATGGCACACACACAAGGAACATCTGGCAGGCAGAGTATGGCACACACAAGGAATATAGCGCAGGACAAAGAAACCCATCAGGACCACTCTAAAATGAACAATTCAATGCAGGGGCCAGTTAAGGTGCCCATAGACGCACAGATAATATCCTACGCAACAAATTTTCGTATGATATTTGGTTTGTGTATATGGTGGGAAATGAGCCGACTGATATTGTCAGAAGATTAAGATATCGGTTGGCTGGTCGATCGGGCTGGACGGAAAATTTTGATCGGATGCCTTTGAAAGCTCCCTTAACACCGGCCATTGTTAGTGCTGAATAGTCAGATACAGGTAGAATTCTATTGTTTTACCTGTATATCTGACAATTCAGCTCTATACATGTGTGTTGAAACGAACAATCTTTTTTGGAAAGATCTTTTCAGAGAAAGATCATAATGGTTACGTCTATGGCCAGCATTAATCTCTGTAGTTATAATTTACAGCTTATACAATGTAAGCAGTCACAGCAGGTAGAATTTCACGTGGGTGCCACCAGTTGGACAGCACTGAATTAGACAATGGAATTTTGTTTACCAAACAGAACATGTTTTCATTCCCATCACCTTCAGGCTTTATCAGTACAGAAAGAAACGAGTCGGACGAGATGACCTCAGAACAACAGAATCTCTCCGACCTTGGAGAAACTCATCAGAAACTCCTTTCCACATTGCAAAGCCAAAACCTGAATAACCATATCCTTTATAAATCAAGTTATTTGTAATATTTGGTTTTCTATTCACTTCTGAATAGTGATGTAAATAATTGTATTCTGTTTTTATGACAACACATTTTAAGAATGTTGTGGACCAATTCCCCTCTCATGCTAAACTTTCTGATCTCTAGCTCCTCCGTAAAAGGAGGAATTCGTAGCACAAGACATTTTTTCTTTTTCAAAAGGGGTATACGGGTGTGGAATTATCCGGAAGTCAGTTATGCAGAAAGCTCAGAATTACCGGACGGTCAGCTCCCATAGACTCCATTGTAACCAAATGACTCTCTTAAAAATGATTTCCTTTTTCTCTGTAATAATAAAATAGTTCCTTGTACTTGACCCAAACTAAACCAGTCTATTGGGTTTAAATAATGTTAGCATTCTGGATAACGGGTCCCATAGCCTCTTTTCTTACAAGTTCCTGCAGGAATCTGAGCACCACTATACTATAAGTAAGCATTAACGGCACCTTAAAATAATACCACAAAGGAAAAAACTGAAATCGAATTAATATTCCTTTAAAATGCTTAGGCTGAATGTTATCCAATGAGAATGAGCCATCTAAGAAGGGGAAATGGTATTTCTCTCTTTCGAGGAGTTGCTCTAATGTCTTTTTTTGCCCAGTCCCACAGCGCCGTTATTAGAATGCAATGACCTTGGCTCTGTATCGTGCTACCGGGAGCAAGTTTGCTGCCAAAGCCCTTGTATAAACTTATTTGTGTGCACTGCTAAGCCCCAAGCGAGACCATGGCAGGAGATCTGTCACTGAGCGAGACAGCCCAGGGGTTTTCGCAGCAGACTTGTTTCTTTGGAAGTAATGATGGATATCTGGCTGTTTGGGAAAGACATTTATTGGCCCAGAAAAAGCCAAACTCAATTTTTCAATACTGGCGTTGTAAGGATTCTTTTTTTTTGCTTTTTTACTACATATATTAGCAAGGGGATAGCAGCAATCAGTACGTAATTTTTCTTTAAAGGGATATGGTAATGGGAAAACATGTTTTAGAACTGCTCCAGCAGACTTCTGCACTGAGATCTGTTTTTCAAAAGAGCAAATAGATTTTTTTATATTTCATTTGCAAATCTGACATGGGGCTAGACAATCAGTTTCCCAGATGCCCCCAGTCATGTGACCTGTGCTCTGTTAAAGTTCAGTCGCTCTTTACTGCTGTACTGCAAGTTGGAGTTATATCACTCCCCTTCCTCCACCCCCGGCAGCTCATCAACAGAACAATGGGAAGGTAACCAGATAATAGCTTTCTGGTAGATATAAGAACAGCACTTACTCAAAAGTAAAAATCCATGTCCCACTGAGACTCCTTCAGTTACAGTGAGTAGGAGAAACAATAGCCTGCCAGAAAGCAGTTCCATAGTGCAGCACTGTTCTCTCTAAACACCAATATTACAACTTTAAAAATAAACACTTGTTGGGTTAGGAATTACATTTTACATGGTAGAGTGAATTTTTGAAACATAAACAGTAATTGAGAAATAAAAACTACACCATAAAAATCATGACCGAATCCATTTAAGCTAAGGAGGAACCGAATCCGGGATTCGGGCTTATTATCCAGCAGGATTTGGATTCGGCCGAATCCTTCTGCCTAGCCGAACTAAATTTGCATATTCAAATTAGATCCAGGGAGGGAACTCACGTGACTTTTTGGCACAAACCAATGAAGTAAAAAACATTTTCCCCCTTCCCACCCATAGTTTGCATATGCAAATTAGGTTTTGGGGAGGATTCAAGGGTTCGGCCGAATCCAAAATAGTGGATTTGGTGCATCCCTACTTTAAGCTGAGAGTGGGAACTTTTACATAGTATACATTTTTAAGGCCAGAACTTTTTGGCTGTCTCAATATGCCCCATTGACCTCAATACGTTGCACCAGGTCTGGGGTAGCATAAAATAATTTATATTTAGCGATAGTCTGGCAAGACAGCTGGATACAGTATACTCACAAAATCAGTGTCCTGCAAGACAATGAAGAATCATCGATAACCCTTTAATAGAATTAAACCTACCCCATTTTTTCAATGTCAGGTCAATTAATAGTTTTGTACTGTTTAAGTAGTAGTAGGTGGTAAAACAAATGACCATTTCAAAGATAAACCCTATTTATAACAAACTGCTCCTTATTTCAAAGCTTAACACAGCAGCTGGGGGTTTGTTTATACAGAGCTCACAATCTCCATTTAAACAGAGTACCCTATCTCTTTTCTCTACCTAGCAGGAGAGAAGGGGGTATGTTTAGAGAAAAACAAATCATGGTACTTTATCATAGACTAATGCGGGAAAAAATATGGATTATATTACAGACAGAGCACTTTTTTAGCACAATACCTATATACCGGTTGGTATTTAATGCCAAAAAATTTATTAATAGGTGAAATGAGCCAACTGGTGAATGCTTGCACTACTGCTTACAGCCAGTTTCCATGGCAGCCTCCCAAGCTACTTAAAATAAAGGCCACTAAACTACCCCATCCTTGAGAAAATCCCAACCAAAGAGCTTCTTGCCTATACCCCATACCTTTAGGGCAATGCCAGACGTGGGCGTAAATACGCCACTGAAATCAAACAAGACGTTTTTCAGCACGTAGCTTTCTTTTCCCAACATGAACTTCTCATTGAGAATTTGGACGCCATATTTAAAATACGCTGCGTATTTACGCAAAGTGTACTTTCAAACGTGCAGATCCCATAGAGTCTATTGATTTGGTAGTTTCTTGACGTATTGGCGTTTCTACTAAGAAACGGCAATACTGGCGACCTGAGGCGGATTTCGGCTTGCATGCGCCCTGTGTGAATTGCCACAGTGAGTTTTCCATTAGTTTCAGTGGTAGTGTAGTTTATGCGGATTTACACCGGACGGAGATTTGTTAATAAAGCAACATAAAAACACTGTAAAAATGCCACATCTGGCCTTGCCCTTATTTGGCAAGAAAGCCAGTTAGTGCATAAAAACAAATGGTAAGTGAAGTTGTAGAAAAGAGGAGTAAGTAAATGTCCACAGCTGTTCCAGTCCTTGCGTATCCCATTGTCAGCGTCTGTTCTTCCCCGTCTCCCATTTCCCCCTTCTTAATCATTTATGAAATGCTTTTTGTCATAATGAATTCGTTTGGCCACTAGCTCTCGGGGAATGGAGCTTGAGGATAATACACATCCGCTTCCCCGTCGCTCAGGCCTCATTCATTACAAGTGAAAGCACAAAGGGGACCACACGGCCGATTCTCCCTTTAGAGGAGCTTCTCCGATCTGCTAAAAGTCCCAAGATCCTATTAAGGCCCTGGCTTTCTTTGTGTCATTACTATACAATTCGAAGCTCCACCAGTGAATCCTCTTAGAACATTTTCAGGGCTTTCTAGTGACATGGTCTAAAACAATCTGCTTCTTCACACACTGTGGGACCTGATATAGCAGAGATCCCCAAACCTGTGAACCCGTGAGCAACATTCAAAAGTAAAAGGAGTTGGGGAGCAACGCAAGCATGAAAAATGTTCTTGGGGTGACAAACAAGTGCTCTGATTGGTCATTTGGTAGCCCCTATGTGGATTGTCAGCTTACATTGAGGCTCAGTTTGGCAGTGCACCTGGTTTTTATACACCCAAAACTTGCCTCCAGCCTGGAATTCAATAATAAGCTCCTGCTTTGAGGCCACTGGGAGCAACATCCAAGAGGTTGGAGAGCAACATGTTGCTCACAAGCTACTGGCTGGGGATCACTGTGATATAGCTTATCCATTATCTAGAAGGACATTTAAAAAAAAAAAAAAAAGCTCCAAATTGCAGAAAAGCCATCTTCCATATTCTACCCAAATAACCCAAATTATTAAAAAGGTAAACAGTACCTTGTTTACATGATTTTCTAGTAGACTTAAGGTATGAAGATACAAAATGCTATATTTGCCTATTATGATCCCTATAATTGGTTTTACGGTTTATCAAAAGGACAGTGCATTAAAGGAGAATTCAACCCATAACTAAAAAAAAAAAAAAAAACCCTACCCCCCCACACCCTATGTAAACCCTCTCCCTCACAACCTAGCTGCCCCCCCAGAAAATGACCCAAACTTTTTACTTACCCCTTGGTGCAGATTCAGGGATCCCAGTTAACAGTAGCCATCTTCTGGGTCTTTGGTAAGCGGAGACCAGTATATAGCCGCACGCACTGAAAGGGATGGAAATTGCAGAAGCGCCGGAAGATGACACAAAGCCCAGGAAGATGGACGCTGTGAACAGCGATCCCTGAATTTGCAATGAGGGGTAATTAAAAAGTTAGGGGCATTTCCCACAGAGGGGGAAGCTAGGCTGGGAGGAGGTTCTATTGTTAGGATTTTTTTTAGTTACAGGTTGAATTCTCCTTTAAGAGGGTTTATTCTAACCGAAAATATACAAATAATGAAGACCTCCTCAAAATGTATGGCTGGTATCAATGATAAATAGGCCCTCAGAGAGAAAAACCAATGACAGGGGTCTTAGATATTCAGCTTGCACACAGACAATGTCTAGTTATCTAAAGGGGTAGAGAGTGATATTCTGAGACAATGTGCAATTGGTTTTCGTTACCTATTAATTTAAAGTTTTTGAGTTATTTCGCTTTTTATTCAGCAGATCTCTAGTTTGCAATGTCAGTAATCTGGTTGCTATGGTCCAAATTACCCTAGCAGAGGAATATGAATAGCCTTACAGAGCATTACATATTTTCACAGCAAATCCAAACCCTCGACTAGAGATGGGGAAGAATCCCAAACTGAATCTAAACACTTATTTGCATATGCAAATTAGTTAATTCACAGAAAAAAAAAAAAATCACCCCCATCGCTCATCCAACAGTCTTAAGTCACGTGGTTTTCAGGGGTCGGATTGAGACCAGCCGTGCACTTGGATTTGGCCAAAAGAAAGGCCCTGGCCCCCAATCGTATCAGTGCATCCCTATTTAAATGTTTTTTTGGAAATGGAATTACTTTTAGAAGAAGTATCTGTGATCCTTGTTATTCTCTGCACTGCTGCTGCAGACTACATGGGCTATTGAAAAAAAAAATTGCTATACTCAGCTGCCACCATGTATCCTCCCGTGCCTTGGATAATCTGTCATTCAAGGACTGCGCAGAAGTATTATTAGAAGTGTGCAATATGTAGTCAGGACCAGCAGTGCAGAGAACAGCATAGTTTAGATAGATCTATCTGGGTTTACATTCCCTTTAAGGCTGGTGGCACACAGTACATTTCAGGGGAGAAGAGTCACCCATCGAGAAATCTCCTCTTCTTCGGTGATTAATCTCCCCATAATGCCGTCTCGTCAGCAAGAATGTGAATTGCCAGCGGGACGGTATCTGTAGCGATTTGTTTTCCAAAAATCGCCCGAAGTTGTGACCACTAGGAAACCTCGGAAAACAAAGCCATCCCACTGGCGATTTACAGAAGAAGAGGAGTTTTGTCTCTGGGCGATTAATCTCCCCCGAAACATACCGTGTGCCACCACCCTAACCATGAAGATACAAATAGATGGTGATCATTACAACAGACATACAGTATAGGGGAAAATTCATTATTGCGTGAAGAGTCTAACCCTAGCGCTAATTCGCCAGTGTGATGTCAATTCGTAAAATTGGAAATTCACTAACACCGGCTCTGGCAAATTAACGCTAGCGAAGTAGATAGACTTGCGCAACTTTGCACCCTTATGCCAGGTGCACTGACGAAGGATTGTAAATTCGCAAATTTGCTAAGATGAACATTTTCCTGAACGTTACCACTTACGTTAGACATTACTTCGCTTGGTCAGACCAGATGAAGTTCAATACAATAGATAGGAGGTGGGAAAAAAAAACGGTGGTGTATTTTAGCATAGGAGGGTGATAGTCTGAAAAAGATATTTTTTTGGTGGGTTACCCTTCTTCCCCCCTACATTTCCTAACATATGGCAACACAACTATACAGGGGGCACATGTAGGGCAATAGGACAACTTTATATTATTTATTAAAGGTTTCCTGGGCTTGTGTAGTGTAATGTAGTAGCTGTAACATATACTTCTATTATAACTTAAAGTTCCCGCCGTATGCAAATTAGGCTTCGCTAGCGTAACTGCGCTCTGCCTAGCGACGCAACACTAGCGCAACTACTCTACCGTTCGCCAACTTGAGCATGAATTCATACTCTAGTGAATTTGCATAGCGCTGGTGAAAATTCGACTGGCGAAGTGCGGCGAACGCTAGCGAAACTAACGCTAGCAAATTTCCGGATCTTACTGAATTTTCCCCATAGTATCACAAATATATTCCAAATGAAGGTAAATAGTAACACTACTTTGGTTATCGCTATCTGTATATATATATATATATATGGTTGAACTTCCCCTTTAAGGGTCATATAAAATTACGTCACTACCTGACTGTCGGAAACAGAGCAAATGAATCCCAAAGGGTTCGTCAGAGTCCTTGGCTGAACTTTGCTTAATGGTTTGTGCAACTACCTCCCTAACAAATGTATTTTAGATCATCATACAGAAACCCACACGTATTAGCAGACAACAACAACAACTACAATACCATGCGGCGGCAGCAGCAGCAGAAACTTCAGGGTTGCAGATGATTTAATAATTAAAGAATATCTGTTTCACAAACCGAAGATTTCATTCCAAGAGGACGTGTGTTATAAATCCTGTCTGCGTTTTCACAGGGGAACTTTAGGGGAAGGTTATTTGTAAATGTAACTGCTACTGAAAGCAGTATTATGGTTACGACTCCGGAAACTACGTGGCAAAAACCAGCAGTTTACTAGATCGGGATGAGAATGGATTTTTGTTACATTGTTTCAAGAGCCAGAAACCAGAGAACAGATAGGCATAAATACTGTATTCAACAGCAATTCCATTAGGAATTCCACTTTAAACCATAAAAATGTAATATAAGATGCTTAGAGTAACATTTTATTTACTATTCAAAAAAACACGTGCCTCAAAGATGCCCCAGTAGCTCCCCATCTTCTTTTCTGATTCACTGATTCACATGCTCTGTGCTGCTGTCACTTACTGAGCTTAGGGACCCACTCACAATATAAATAATAAATAAAGTACCCCTTATTGTAAATTATAAGGATATTATAAGTTACCGAGGAGTTTCATAACCATATAAAAACACGAAGGCCGAGTGTTTTTATACAGGTCACGGAACTCCGAGGCAACTTCTAATATTCTCGTATTTCGCAACTGGGGGTATTTTATTTATTATAATACACAAGTCTCAGTGAGTCGTGTGACAGAAATGACATCAGAACTCACAGTTTATAACCGATTACATCAGAACTCACCGTTTAAAAATGACATCACTAAGCTCCATTTATAATTGATGACATCACTAAGACGCTTACAAGGATATAATTTACAGGATATTCATGGCCTGTTTGTATCTGTACAGCTGTGCTCATAAGTTTACACACCCTGGTGATTTGGCCTGATAACATTCACACAACTTGACACAAAAGGGTTAGAATGGCTATTAAAGGTAACATCTTCACCTATGATCTGTTTGCTTGTAATTAGTGGGTGTGTATAAAAGGTCAATGACTTTCTGGACTCCTGACAGACCCTTGTATCTTTCATTCAGTGCTGCACTCATGTTTTTTGGATTCTAAGTCATGGGGAAAGCAAAAAAGGATCTGCGGGAAAATGTAGTTGAACTCTATAAAACAGGAAAGGGGTATAAGAAAATATCAAAGGAATTGAGAATGCCAATCAGCAGTGTTCAAACTCTAATAAAGAAGTGGAAAATGAGGGGTTCTGTTGAAACCAAACCCAATAAAACTAAAATTTAATCGCTGATGTTATGGGGACGTGTGAGCTACAAAGGCTCAGGAAATTTGGTCAGAATTGATGGCAAAATGAATGCAGTAATTTATCAAAAAATACTGGAGGAAAATTTGCATTCATCAGCCCGGAAGCTGCGCATGGGACGTACTTGGACATTCCAACATTACAATGATCCAAAACACAAGGCCAAGTCGCCCTGTCATTGGCTACAGCAAAATAAAGTGACGTTTCTGGAGTGGCCATCTCTGTCTCCTGACCTCAATATCATTGAGTCACTCTGAGGAGACCTCAAACGTGCAGTTCATACAAGACAGACACCCAAGAACTGGAGGCTTTTTGCCAGGAAGAATGGGCAGCTTTACCTTTGTCTGAGAAGATAATGAGCCTCATCCACAACTACCACAAAAGACTTAATACTTTCATTGATATTAAAGGGGGAAATACACGGTATTAAGAACTCAATAGAAAAAGTAACATTACATGGCAGCTCAGAATCCAGTGCAATCTGCATCAGAATTTCTTAATCAGTCCTGTAGCAGCATCTTCTATGATAAACATTAATTTCTGACAACCCCTAAGCTTACCTTCTCCACAACTACCCAGAGCATTGACACTCAAAGATGGCCTAACATGATCCAAGATGGAAAGCTGTGAAGGCCATTTAAGATTGATATAACTACTACTACTACTACTACTACTACTACTACTACTACTACTACTACTACTACTACTACTACTAATATGGGTTATTGTGCTGATGAACTTCTGGTCTGGTATAGTAAGTTCAGTTATTTAATAACCCAACCCTAAATGGTCCTGGTCCCCCCCACGTCCCCACCCCCAGCCTTCCTGCTAGCCCAGGCAAATGCCCCTAACTTTTTACTTCTTCTTTTCTTAATGTTTGGAATCAGAGTAGCACACGCGTAATTTTAGCAATCTTCCGTGCATGTGACGGAAGTCACGAAAATTTCCTAAAAAGAAGATATTCTGTCCAGCCGTGAACTTTGCTGGACAGAATATGCACCATATGCAGCAGTTACGCAAAGACTCTAAGTGTCAATTAATTTAAAATATAAAAAGGTACAGGTCACAGTATGGGGGTGGAGGGATAAACATAGTTTCCATCAGTACACACTTTGCAAAACTAACTGAATTGTGATGCCATTAGAGCAGCACAGTAACCCACCTGCTCCAAATCTAGCTCATTAGTGCATACTATACTGAATGACCTACTTTGGCCACCAAAAAAAGCAACTCTTTATATTGTTGGCTATGGTCTCTACAAGCCCCCAATACTGGGTTGCATTCCTCTCCTGTAACGAGCATCATTAAATTAATTAAGGCTTCTGTCAAGCCGTGCCAACACATTGGTTCAGCCATTGTTTGGCAAAAGGACATGGTTCCCAAGATCAGAAAACTCCTAATAATAGATACTTTCAGCCCAATACTTGGGAAGTCCTTGAGTTACTACTAAACGTTTACTAACCAACTGGAAAATAAGCACCATCTTTTATATATGATAACCGAATGTCTGTTGTCAACTATCTATAGCCTTTTATCAGTCAGATTAAAGTACAAGTGCTGCATCCAACAAAACATAGAGATTTCAAGGACATTCTATTTAGTATCACAGGGAAGAAATCCGTTGCAGGTGCCAGGACATCCTGACCTTGAAATGCATAAGGGAGAAACATGATGCAGACAGCAGACATTTCATACACTTGAATGGGGGAAAGCAAGACGCCTCAAGCAGATTTGTTATAATTGTAGCATTCCTGGTGCAAATGCATTAACAGAGTGATTGCGTTCTGAATGAGTTCCTTTAAAAAATGTTACTGCATACCCAATGTGACAGTAAGATGGACCGAGACAGACAGCAGAGGAGGGACTGGTGCAAGTATTGGTGCAGAAGTACAAGGCCAGGGTCAGAGGACAGTCTCAGGTAGGGTTAGTGAGCAGCATAAGGAGAGGCTAGGGCCAAGTGCAGATAAAGCCAATGTTACCAGTCACAGGTAAGGCTAGGGTCAGAGGGCAGTCGCAGGTAAGGCTAGGGTCAGATAGTAGTCACAGGTAAGGCTAGGGTCAGAGGGCAGTCGCAGGTAAGGCTAGGGTCAGAGAGCAGTCAAGGGTAAGAATAGGGTCAGATAGTAGTCACGGGTAAGAATAGGGTCAGAGGGCAGTCACAGG
>CM044439.1:153755734-153770918 GCA_024363595.1 Xenopus borealis
ACAGGTAAGGCTAGGGTCAGAGGGCAGTCACAGGTAAGGCTAGGGTCAGAGGGCAGTCACGGGTAAGAATAGGGTCAGATAGTAGTCACAGGTAAGAATAGGGTCAGAGGGCATATGTGTTTTGTCACAATATAGATTTTAGTGCTGGAGGCAATGGAAGCCCCACTACTTGTGGTGACCCTTTTTTCAGCTCGCAAAGCTTACTTCAACTTTGCCCTTTTTTATTTTGCTGGGTATAATCTACCATTGTTAGTTTCTAGTTAATAATGTTAATAATGGGGTGGGGTCTGCTAAAGCCTTACCATCCTGCATTGTATGAATTGGACTCTTTGCTTACAGGTAAGCCCCTTACAGATTCTGTCTTATATCCCTGTCCTTAACTGAGAAAAAACCTAATATGTGGCTTTATGAGACCCTTGAGAGCGATAGCTGGAAACACCACTCAAACCAGCATTAAGAGCTCAACAGCAACAACCTAAGAGAAAATGTTGTTATGGCTCCGCTCCCATCACAACTTCTACTGAATTCTCAGTGATCTGTTGCATGAAATTGAAATAATTTTCTTCGGAACAAAAACAAATAGGCTGGGGCTTCATGTGTTTCATATGAGTTTCCTCTGCCTGTAACCGGATTAGCAGATCAAAGAGAATCATGACCATGATGCAAGGCGATCCCTGTACAACCATTTAGCCACAATTAGGGCAAATTATCTTCTCAGACAGTATCTGGGACACGGGGAGAGATTAACCTCCTTCATCAAATCTGCTGTTGGTAAACAAGCTCTGAAATGCCAGCTCTGCGGGGCCATGTGTCAGATGAACCTTATTTCTAGATTTCTGATCTCTGTCTATTTATTGAGATGAATCTATATGTAACTGTGGCCTCTCCAATTCCAATTTTTTATTTTAATACACTCACCACTAGGATTGCCAACTGCCCGGTAAAAATGATGGTTGATCCCAATGTTATTAATAGGGATGCACCAAATCCAGGATTCGGCCTTTTTCAGCAGGATTCGGATTCGTCCGAATCCTTCTTCCAGGCCGAACCGAATCCGAATTTGCATATGCAAATTAGGGGCGGGGAGGCAAATTGCATGACTTTTTGTTACAAAACAAGGAAGTAAAAATGTTTTCCCCTTCCCACGCCTAATTTGCATATGCAAATTAGGATTCAGTTCGGTATTCGGCCAAATCTTTTGCAAAGGATTCCGGGGTTTGGCCGAATCCAAAATAGTGGATTCGGTGCATCCCTAGTTATTAATAGGGAAAAAAGATAAATATATAGGAAGGCCAGTATTTTTTTCCAGAAAAGGTGGCAACCCTACTCACCACTGGTGTAACTAGAGAAGAAGCTCACCCTGTGGTCCCAGGGGGGTCCAGGCTGTGGTGTCTGCTTCCTCTATAGTTGTAAAAGAAATGCCCCCTGCCCAGCCTTTCTCCTACCTGGGGTAGAACAGGCAGTTGGGGACAAGAGCAGGTGTGAAGCGGAGGGCCAGGTAGTGGATCGGTTCCTTGAAGATTTTTTTTTTGCAGGGGGGGCCTAGTCCAGGGTAGTGACACTCACCGTTAAAGGAAAATTATACCCCCAAAATGAATACTTGAGCAACAGATAGTTTATATCATATTAAAGAATCTTATCAAACTGGAATATATATTTAAGTAAATATTGCCCTTTTACATCTCTTGCCTTGAACCACCATTTGGTGATGGTCTGTGTGCTGCGTACAAATTTTTCGTGAAATGGTATATTCAAATTTGGCCTCTTCGATCATCGAATATCGAATAGATCGAATGATCGGATATTCGATAATTCAAAGGAATCAAAATTTTAAAGTTATTCGACTGCCTAATTAACCAGATTGAACCTACCGAATTGCAATAGAAGCCTATGGGAAGCTCCCCATAGGCTTCTGAGACTAAGTCCTGCTCGAATACCATTCGTACGATCGTAGCGTTAGATCGTTTGAAGCGTACAAATTTTTCGGAGGCTCGAAGGAAATTTCATGATTTTTTCGTGAAATTGGACGATCGGTATCCGATCGTACGAATTCATCGAGAAATCGAATATCGAGCAAAATGATAGCCTAAAACAATTCGATAAGCATTCAATTGTTGAATGCTTATCGAATTTAGAATTTAGTCGAGCTAATTTTGGGGAATAATAGTAAATTTGCCCCTAACTGTAACAGGAAGTGTGGAAGCAAAAGACACAACTCTGTTAATTGGCTCATGTGACCTAACTTTATAGTTTGTTTGGTATGTTTGTTTGCACCGTTGAATCCTAGGATCCCAGGAGGCTGTCCTTATTTTTTAAAATGGCAATTTTCTATTTAGGATGAGCCAATGGCACACGCTACTAAAAAGTATATTATTATGAAAATAATTTATTTACACGAATCAGGGTTTTACATATGAGTTGTTTCATGCAATATCTTACATTGTCAATATCTACATTGTCCAGGGTGTATAGTTTTCCTTTAATATTTACATTGGGGAAAAACATTATATTGTAACTGTTCAAACACTAAAGTTGGGTGAAATATGTTTGAAACTCCCCTAATAAGATATATTGTTAAGACTGAACCCAAGGCCGGTGCATGTTCCCTTAAAATTGCATCAGCTGGAGGTACTTTCTTAAAAGGGTGGTTCACCTTTTAGTATGCTATAGAATGGCCAGTTCTACTCAACGTTATAATAAGTGACGTTGGAGGTGCAACAAGGCACAAGTCTATGTTTCTGCCCAAATGTGAGGAACTATCACAAAGATGCAGCAATCCCTCAGCTCCCAACTCTTACCTCATCAGCTTCTGTTTCTTGGCTGCATCCTGGAAGCTGCGGAACTCCTCCCCTGCTTTTATCTCATAGAACTGAGGCTTGAGGGACGTTTGTTGGTCCTCCCTCACCCTTTCCTTCCTTCTCTCTTTTTCCTCTTGGCGTAGGAGCTTGCGCTGTTTCCTGACCTCCTCGACCCATCCCTTTTCATCGTCGGAAGTTTCAGAGCTCTCTGCATCACTTGGTTTTCCTTCAGGCTCTTCCTCTTCCTCCTGGGGACAGAATTAGAAACAGATTGGGCAAGCTGGCCTTTCTGGCTATTTGCAGCACAGAATCTGGGAGCGACAGCAATGCTTTTATCATAAAACTAGAAACTATTTGAGAAACAGAAGTCATTCTAAAGGCAATTATTTTATGGTTTATATTTATATGGTTTATTATTTTATAGTGTCGTGTGGACGTTAAGGAATTCGACAATGTTCAAGGGCAAGTTGGACAGAAAACCCTGAACTTTGACCAGCCATGTCCTGATATGAAGAGCTTTCCCAGTTTGAGAAACAGAAGTCATTCTAAAGGCAATTATTTTATGGTTGCATGTTATAGCTTTTGGGGACAAATCAAAGACAAGCAACAACATGAGGGAATTAGGATTATTACGTGTGGACGTTAAGGAATTCGACAATGTCCAAATGTTCAAGGGCAAGTTGGACAGAAAACCCTGAACGTTGACCAGCCATGTCCTGATATGAAGAGCTTTCCCAGTTTGTTAATGAATAGCGGAACTGTTCATTCTGAATAGAGTGACTGCAAGCTAAAACATGTTCTGATAAAATCAAGCAAATCAAAGCAACTTTTTTTTTGGTACATGTAGGTTGACGGATATCTATGTCTCACCTATATCCGTCAGTTCTTTTATAAGGCCATGTTAGCCAGTGCATGGTGGATTGATAGATAAAGAAGTGAGGTTGCAGCAGCAGCTTCTCTTCACTTCTTTTTGTTCTGATTGATCTTACTACGTATGGCTCGATGTTCAGCAAACTGACCCTTTCAACTGGACACTGTACAGTATTGACCCATGTTTGTGCTCAGACTATCATACTTCTATAAGGCAGCCAGTGTCCCTCGTATGTACCATATGAAAGCTACCAATCACAATTCATGCTGCCTGTGCCATGTTAATTATGTCCAATGCCTTACCTCACCCTCGGCCTCCAACTTTTCTAATATCTTCAGTTTTTTCTTTCTCTTCTCGCTGATTTTTGACACCAAGGGATTTAGAAGCCTGTACTCCTCACTCTCCTGGTCCACTTGGAAATCTGGATTCTCAAACATGACTTTGAATCTATCGTCGCTGAGGATGTTGGGCATTTTCTGCAATGAAGAATGTAACAAAGTCAACAAAAATAAAAACGCAATACAATGAATACCAGAGACACACTCTCTCTCATTTTATTATTTGGTTTCAAAAAGCACAGATGGGAGAGAGACCTACCTTTTGTTTTTTCTTCTTCTTTGAGAGCTTTTCTTCATCCTCCTCATCCTCGTACAGCTTAAGCGCCAACTCCTTGTTTACCTTTGGCAGTTTCTAGACATGTGCAAGAAAATGAAAGATTAACAACCACATTTAACAGATTTCTTTTTCCCTGTACAATGCCCATCATTTCTTCATGCTGAGTCTAATGTAGGTAAACGTTTGGGGTGGGTGGGAAGCCCCAGATATTCTATACAGCTGATTCAGTAATTAATTTATATTTTTACAGCCTTGTTATGATCTAAGGGGCCATAAACTATTGGCGGGACTTGAACTACATCAGTTGCCTTGGACCAAATCAGCCCAACAACCACTGCCCTAAAAACTTCTTTTTGCTACACTGCTGTAAACTAAACAATCCCTTTGGTCTTAATGATTTATGGTTGTTCATAAACAAAACTGGAATCTCAGTAATAAAGCTAGAGCCAAAACAATAGGGATGGGGCACATCAAGCAACTCCAGGGGGGGGGGGGGACCGCAAAACTTACAAACAGCCCTTGAAAGAAGCATCTGGAAGTGGCTGTGCAGCAAGTCTCTGTGCTAATCTGGGAGAGCAGGCCTTTACATACCTTGATCTGAACACGCTGTGCCCGGGCCTCCTCTATCTTCTGCCGTATCTTATCCTTTTTATACTCCTCATAAGCAAATGGATTCACCATGGCTTTGACCTTGCAAGTAAAAAAGCACATTCTTGTATTAGAAGTTCCTGTACACCAGAAAAATCAGATAAAACATGAATTTATATAGCCTTATTCCTAACAGTCGCCTCCATCACAAGTAGGGCAACTGAGTTTTACTAAAAAAGTGATATCTTTAGCTCAAAGCCTCTTAGGGTTATAAGCAGCAGTGTTCTCTTTGCCATGTGCCCTTACCTTGAAAAGAATAGAAATAACAGAGCCATGACTGTTTTAACATGGGAAATATATGATGGTTTGCCAGCAACTCATATAGCATAGGGTAATTTATTCAGATCATATAATCACACAAAATTAACCTCCAAGGCATTTAAGATGGCCATATATGGGCAGATAAAGCTGCAGATATCGGTTTAGACCGATTTGACAGCTTATCTCCCTGTGTATGGGGGCTTCCAACAGGTCTTCCCGACCGATATCTGGACACAATATCTATCAGAAGTCCAATGCACTTCTCGTAATCTGGCAATAGGGCCGAACGTTCGGATTACCCCGATATAGCAGGGGGAAGATGCGCTCGTTTGGTGAGGTCGCCAAACAAGCGGATCTTTGCATCTAAGGCCAGATTTAGGATCCACAAGAAGGTGCAAACTCATCCAAAGCCATCACTCGCTGGGAGAACAACCCACCAGATGGGTGGCCTGCTTAAGCAGTGATTCGTCTTACCTTATGGTACAAGCGGATATCAATAAAAAAGCCATGCATGTAGGCCCGGAGCAAGGGAGATCCAATCAGATGAGAAAGTCCTATTAATCAAAAATGACCAAAAAAAGTGTTCAGGAAAATGGAATGTAAACCATGGAAGCAATGGTGCAAACAGTAATTTAAAGGATAATTGAATGGCAAATAAACACATTTTATTCATTATAACATCTACTAATGATAATTAACGGCCAGCCCAATTCAACTTATTTACCTTCTGGGACCTTCTGCAGTTCTGCACACCTCCCCAAATGAATGATATGCACTTTATACACCCAGGGATGTAGGGTACCAGTGTGCATGCAACCTCAATTTCCCTGCATCCATGCACTTTAGCGGTGTAAGCACCCATGCACTTTAGCGGTGTAAGCACCCATGCACTTTAGCGGTGTAAGCACCCATGCACTTTAGCGGTGTAAGCACCCATGCACTTTAGCGGTGTAAGCACCCATGCACTTTAGCGGTGTAAGCACCCATGCACTTTAGCTGTGTAAGCACCCATGCACTTTAGCTGTGTAAGCTCCCATGCTTACCTGTGTAAGCAGGCGACATTTAAAAGAAGGCACATTTAAGCTGAATAGAGGAATAAGGACAGCAGCTCTAAGCCATTATACTAATTGGAGTTTAAAACAAGAGCAGTGCAGGGCTGCAAATGAGACAGAAATGTGATGAATGGGAGGAGAGAGAAGCTAGAACAGAGATGCTCAACTTTCTGGCCTGGGACCTAAAATTGGGCCTCTGTGCGGTTTAAAGGACCAGTAACATAAAAAAAAAAATTAATTAGTATAAATACAAAGAAAACACCAACCAAATTAAACTTTAAAATTGCAAAGCCTTTATTAAGAAATAACTTACCGAAACTCCACTTGCACTCGACGATCCATCGTGCAGCGCTCGATTTCTCCTTCCTGGCTATCTCCTAAGGTAGGCAGGGAGGAGAAATCGAGCGCTGCACCATGGATTGCCCGTTAGCCTTTTCTGAAGAGGCGTACAAGTGGAGATTTGGTAAGTTATTTCTTAATAAAGAAATGGTTTGCCATTTTTAAGTTTAATTTGTGTTGGTGGTTTTTTCTCTATGTGTACGAACAAATTAAAAAAAAAATAAAAAATGTTGTTACTGGCCCTTTAAGGTTGATCCCCATGCTCCCCTTTAATAAAGTGAAGATTTTAATACTCACCAAGTTCATCAAGTTCTTTTCTGGTCACAAACTTATAGTCATCGTACACTGTGCTTTCTGGGTTCTCCTCCAGTTCTTCCGTCAGGTTGTCCAGGAAAGAACACCATCTGGGAGCAGGGCCCAAGGCCTAAAAACCCACATGGTTAGTCCGATAATAGCATTCAGCATTATCTGAAATCAACTATAATCTCACATTTCGCTACAGAATGTTGTTCACTGTTCTCAAAAGAGCAAACTTATTTTTTTATATTTCATTTTGAAATCTGACATGGGGTTAGACATATTGCCAATTTCCCAGCTGCCCCAAGTCATGTGGCTTGTGCTCTGATAAACGTCACTCACTCTTTACTGCTGTACTGCAAATTGGAGTGATTTCACCCCCCACCAGCAGCCTAACAACAGAACAATGGGAAGGTAACAGCTGCCTGGTAGATATAAGAACAACACTCAGTAGTAAAAACCCATGTCTCACTGTGTTCCATTCAGTTACATTAAGAAGGAAAAACAACAGCCTGCCAGAAAGCTGTTAAAGTGCTGGCACAAGTCCCATGACTTGGGGCAGCTGGGAAACTGACAAAATGTCTAGCCCCATGTAGGTTTTCAAAATTAAATTTAAAAAATCTGTTTGCTCTTTTGAGAAACAGATTTCAGTGCAGAATTCTACTGGAGCAGCACTATTAACGGATGCATTAAAAAAAAAAATTAAAAAATGTTTTCCCATGACAGTATCCCTTTAAGTCTACTAGAAGATCATGCAAACATTAAATAAACCCAATAGGCTAGTGTTGCCTCTAATAAGGATTAATTATATCTTATTTGGAATCAAGTACAAGCTACTGTTTTATTATTACAGAGAAAAAAGGATTTTTTTAAACATTTTTAATTATTTGTATAAAATGGAGTCTATGGGAGACAACATTTCCATAATTCAGAGCTTTCTTGATAAATGGTTTCTGGATAATGGATCCCATATCTGTAATATGTTCATATAAGCTTGAGGAAATAAAGGAAAAGAACAACATACAGACACAAGCTTTTATAATATTAGAGAAGGATACAGGTCAAACAGGCCAACAAATTGTCAAAACACACACACACACACACACTCTCTCTCCTCCCTGTCAACAAGATGTTTTGCTTGTGCAAACAAGAGCCCAATTAACATTCCTGGGTAAAAATCCCAAACATTTTACAAATGCAAATTTGATAGATTTCCTCTCCCATTTTCAATTTAAATCCAAGATAATGAATGTGTGGCCCTCCGTGTACATTTTGTAATAATAAAGGAAGGAGTCACTGAAGAAGAAATACAAAGTGACCATGTGTGAAAATACAAAAGGCCAGATCATACAACATATATTGTTCAGGTAACCAAATATTTAGATTTTAGCCACATTTTATCAAGCAAATGATATCAAGACTGATCTGAAAATGTGTCCCTCGTGTGTCATCCGTCAGACGGATTAGGGAGCAGGTCCTGCAAAGAGCAGAAAGTACCCATGAACCAATGTAGTCTTTGACCAATGATTAATCAAATTTGTGCACCATAAAAAGGGACAGCGAATTCCATAAGGAGAAGCAACATCATCATCTCTAGAAGATCAGTGGTTCAGTGTATCACAAGTCTCTTCTCATAAAAAAGAATGACCTAAAACATTCCACTTGCAGGTTTTTAACCAAGTGAATTATAACTCTGGACCACAGAAAGAACTCTGGGACTTAACGTTCAGTCAGGACTATGTAACAGACCCAAAACACCCCTTGTTTTAATGGTCTCCCATCCAGGCCCGGACTGGCAATCTGTGGGTTAGGGCAAATGCCAGATGGGCTGCTATAAGGTCCCATAGAAAGTCAGTATTTAGTGGGCTGGTGGGGACTGTTTGGGCCTCTATGTGGGCTGATTGGGCCTCAGTGTACCTGAAATGCCAGGGCCTATTTTGATTCCCAGTCCAGTCCTGCTCCCATCTGTAATTTCAGTAGTATGCCAGATAGGAAATTAAGATTAACCCATCAATTTTGTGTTGGTCCCACAGTTTGAGGACCTGTGCTTTCCGCTGAAGCTGTTGCATCACTAGGAGTAATATCCTGAGAACCTCATTGCAACCCCCCCAATGGCTTTACATTAGAGGTGAGCACAATTTTTCCTTGTTTGTTATAATTATACAGGAGTTCCAAGTTGTAGCCCCCACCCTTCTCAGCTATAGTCAGGTGATCCCCTGGTGTCTAATAAAAGGGCAACTAAGTTTGGGAGTTTTGCTTTGAAAGCAGCAAGTAAGTTGCAGGTAAAACTTAGTCCCTTTGTAAAATGTATAATGAAGCAATAAAATTCTTAATTAATCAGATGAAAATTGAGACATGCACGTGGGCTAGAAGCACTAGGTGATGGTGGTTCAACGGCTGCATTTATAGCTTGCCTGAGCCTGGCCTTGATACAGGACTGTCCAGCTGGAGGACCAAAGGCCTGATGTAGCCATCAACGAGATTCTGGTGCAACCCAGACTGCTCAAGGGCTTCGCTGACCTCTCAGGAGGACAGCATAATTTTATCATAATCTGGCCCTGAACACGCAGGTGTAAATAGAAGATCTCTAAATGGAGTCAAACCTCTTTAAAATGTGGGATAGTTAAAAAGAAAATGTCATGGCACTAGGCCATTGAATAAAAACATGAACTCATATAATAAACATTGGATGTATACGGTCTACAAAAGTGCAGTCACTACACTCAGAAGTGTCAGACTGTGATTTATGTAGAGATAACCCTAAAATAAATGTAAAGTAAACAAGGATCGCCGGCGTGCCACACGGCCCTACGAGTATAAAGGAGTGTTAAAGGAAATGGGCAGGATTTCCGCTCTTCAGACCTAATTATCTGGTTTCTCCTTGGAACTGTTCCTACGACTATAGGAAGCACATGTTTCCATTGTAATGACAAGGCAGGTGATGCACTTAACACATTGGCAGCTTTATGAGCTATTTAAGTTGCACACGAGGCCAATACTGGCAGCCAGACAAAGAAATATAAACACTGGGGATGGCCAATCATTGGTACAAGCGTGAGTTCCATCACATTCTCTCTAAGATCAGGGAGGAGACCCTGCTTTCCGCATTCCTATTTCCTTTTTATTTCTGCACAAAACCACATAAAAAAAACATAACAACAGGGTTTCTTATACTGGAAGAGGATATTATGGCTATTCCGGAGAAGGAAAATCCGAATTCAGATGGGCCAACAAAGGAGATGCTCCCAAATGAATTGAAGTCATTAATAGATGAGTGGCCTGGAATGAACGCAGACAGGCTGCACCAATAAATACAAAAGATCTCTATTGGGCAGCCGCATGATAGTACAAGTGTTATGGACAACCAGAGGAATAAGCAACAGTAGACAATTTAAAGAGAACACTGGCACATTCCCCATGTTAATGCAGCCTGTGCATTATCCAATTAGCCTGGTGGCAAAATGCTCTAAGCTGCCCCTCCTTTTTAATATACGGTAATTTTCTGGGCCTGCATGGCACATTCACTTCAGGTGATTATCATTCAGAAGACTGCCTGTGTGTCAGTGCCCTTATAAGCACCCCACAAATAAAGAAAGGCGACTACAGAGGAGCAAAAAGAAGAATCAAGTCTACAGGGGGGAGACTATGTCACTCCAGCCTACTCTAAAATTCATACAGATCTCGCGCCAGTCTAATAACAACTTAAATGAACCTACTTTTCTGCAACCCATATGTAATTCTGCTTAGTGCTTGAGTATTCCATGGACATGCACCCTAGTACTTGGCCTGATCACCCCAATTACCCTGGCCACAAAACTTTACTCAAATTTAGGTGGCCATACATGGGCAGATAAAAACTGCCCTCTGACAGAATGACCCAACCGATATCTAGGAGAAAAATTAGCAAGATGTCGATTGTGCAGGTTTAAATATCCAGTTGGATTGAGGACTACATTGGTTTGTTGATGTTGGCCTTGTTCCAACTCCCTGGTGTTGTGAACCAATCATTACTGCTGCATGGCCCCAAAAAGTAGTAGTGAAATAATTGGTTCTTTCCAATCCTTGTTAATATGACAGGAAGCCCACGAGATCGTTTAATGGCTTTAAACAAAAACAGGAAAAAAAATAAATAAAAAGAGTATACCCATCAGCACAACAGAGTTAACAAATGATGAGGAGGCCGTGAAATTCAGTTTCAATTTGATAAAGGGCAGGAGGGGTCAAAAACATTGCCTTGTGAAATGCATATGGGCTAAATAAATCACCTATTTTCACGCAGCAATTATTTTTTGGTGTTCTTCTGGATGTAGGGGGAAATTCACTGAAGCACGAATTGTCTAACGCTACCGCTAATTTGCCAGTGTGAAGTCAATTCGTAACTTCACAAATTCAGTAACACTAGATAGACTTGCGCAACTTCACACCCTAACGCCAGACGAAGTTGCGCACTGATGAAAGATCGTAATTACGCAAATTCACTAAGATGACCATTTTACTGAACGTTACCACTTACGCTAGACGTTACTTCGCCAGGTCAGACCCAGCGAAGTTCAATACGATAGGAAATTTTTTTCTAAGTCCCAAAAAAACGCTGGCGTGTTTTACCTTTCTTGAGTCTGAAAGTGCAAAATTTTTTGGGGGGTTAACCCCTACATTTCCTAACATATGGCAACACAACTATACAGGGGGCACATGTTTAGGACAATAGGACAACTTTATTTTATTTATTAAAGGTTTCCTGGGCTTGTGTAGTGGAATGTAGTGGCTGTAACATATACTTCTATTATACTTTGAAATTCGCGCCGTATGCAAATTAGGCATCGCTAGCATAAATGCGCTTTGCCTGGCGACCTTTGCGCAACTTTGCACTTTAGCGAATTTGTCTAGCAGTTAAGAAAATTCGCCTGGCGAAGTGCGGCGAACGTTAGCGAAGGCAACGCTAGCGAATCCCTTTCCTTTGTCCCTGTGCAAGGAAAGGGATTTCTGGTTGAGCACCCACCACTTTCAACAAGTGGAAAACTCACAGGTAGAGCACTCCATTATCATGCAGAAGAAATTAATTTTCTAGAAATATTTCCAGAATCACATGCCATTTATTCCAACACACAGCAACTAAGCAAACAGGCTCCATTAAATTATTATTTTTTAAATAGCAGCAACAACTGCATGAATTTCCTTTAATGTAATTAAAAAATAATGTGGCAAGCGTTATAGCTACAGAAGCAACCGCAGACTTGGCTCAATAAAAACAATATGCTCAGAGTGTGTAAATGTAGTAAGGGTAAGGTCTATAGGATAAGCAAATACTAGATAGAGATTGAAGAATGGAATTCATGAGAGTAATAAAATTAAGCAAATAATGACTAGTAGGAATAGAAATGTGACGTGCCTGTTTCATTGTCCATGTACCTGGCAGTACGTAGGCACAACTAGTAGCTCATTAACAATAGTAAGGCTAATTTATCTTCACTTAATGTATCTGCCACTATAAGGAAGCACATGACGATGAATCACTGGGTTAAAGGAAACTAAATCTTAAAGACATAGGTCAGAAATGCTACGCATTATGTTTTTGGCTTAGTTAGTAGCTCATTGCAACCAAAGCCTTTTAGTGAATATCCCTGCCATCAAAGACGACACAGTAGCTCCCCATCTTCTTTTCTGTTGATGCTTTGGGCTGCGGTCACTTATCTGAGCTTAGGGTCCCACTCACAATATACTGTATACATAGAATATAACATTTACATTATACGCCAGACCCAGAAATCAGTGCATTCAGAATCAAAATGTATCTGTCCTGTAGCATTAGCTTCTATGGCAGAAAGCTATATTTATGCTTGATAATCTCCAATGGCCCCTAAGCTTAGCTTCCCAACAGCTGCCCAGAGCACACTGAGCATGTGCAGAGCCACTGACACTCAAGAGATGGTCTAACGAGGAACTTTGAAGCCATGGATCATGACTGTTATATGTTGAACTTACTGTTCCAGTTCTATAACAAACATACTTTCTAGCAACATTCCATATTCATTTTTAGCCTTTGGTTCTACTTTTACAGGGACTTGACAAAAACATACAACTAGAAAGAAAGGTAAAAGGTAAAAAAACAAACAAAAAAACAGTGTTTGTAGCGAATATATTAAATATCACATTTTTTTTTTTTCAAAGGAGCGAATATGCATTAATGTATCTATGGATTTTAAAACAATTGCCAAGCTGTATGAGCTGAATTTAATGCAGGTATTCATATTCCATATTACCTGAGAATTTTGTAATGTTATGCTATTTAAATGCATTCATTGATTATTCATCAGGCCAGTGTCCATATCAGGGAAAGAACAGTTAGTTTGGCGACTTTGCAATTATATGTGTGATTTCTAATGTCTGTCCCATTCTATTCTCTGCCCAGGTGGTTCTTATTTTTTAAAATAATGTATCTGAATCAAGTGAGTTTACAAACCAATGAAGAAACATGCCAAAGTTGACTTCTGCTACACTGTTTCAAGAGTCAGAATCATAGATGAGGAAAGAGACACTGTTCTTACTGTTGCAAGTACATTTAGTTGCCATTGAACAATTTAATGTGTATTGGACACTGCCTCAGAACTACATCATCTTTCATTAGGCAAAATGTTATTTTATGGGTTTACATCCCATTAAACCCTCTGACTGCTGTCCAACTAGCAAGCACAGTGCTACCAGTCAATATAATAGCAGCAGTTCTACACTCTAAATTAATTACATTTTTTCTTTTTTCTTACATTAACTTCCCCTTTACCATTGGGTCTGTCGGGAAGAAAGGCCATACTACACATGTAAAGATTTTCAAATTTTGTAACTGGTTGATATACAGCCCATTTCAGACCTTCAGGAGTGAAAGCAAAAGGGCCTTCAACTCTCGCTTACTTCTCTTTCAAGATAAGTGTTCTAGGAATGGGCTGGGCGATTACCGCTGCAGTTTCGACTGTTGAACTTCGTGGTAGGCGTTGGCACGACAAATTGGAATTAAGCCATAACAAACAGCACACAAAGGCTAAGTACACACAGGCATTAGGAAACGTAATTTGTATTAATTTGAACACTTAATTGCTCATAAATAATCAATGTATTCCCAACCATGTGACACATGACTACAAATATACAAACCTCTTATTGAATAATTTTCCGCAATGGTTGTTCCTTTTAGGTCTGTTCAGAAAAGCTCATGTTAAGGCCCACATACACGGGCCGATATAAGCTGCAGACAGACCGAGTCGGCAGCTTATTGGCCGTGTGTGGGGCCATCCGATGGGCTTCCCCCGATAAATATCTGACCGAAAATTGATCAGATATTGATCTGGTAGGTTAATAAATCCCATTGGATCGTGGCCCCATCTGTGTTTTTGATGCGGTCCCGTGAACTGACCGTCCACATCAGATGCATTATGATGCAATTGTTGGGCCATAGGACCCATGATTGGATCAGCCAGATATCACCAACTTCAAATAAGCAGATCTCTACGTCTATGGTCACCTTTACTCTGCCTAAAGACATACACATAAAGCTAAAATAGCTTCTTATGACTTTCAGTAAATGTATACCATGGATATTGGTTGGCCAAGCAGGGTACATTGGAATGGTAAAGTAAAGAAGATCTGAAACTGTTCTGATCAGTTGGGTTGTCTACACAGACAAACAGACTGAACAACAAAGAGATGGCCATATTGTGTATGCCCCCCACCCTCATATAGCATCAATCTGTTTGTCTAGCAGGCGGATTTGGTTGGACACCATACAGGATCGCTTAGTTTATGACCACCTTAACCCATAAGGCAGGGACCTCCAACCTTTTCTACTGGTGAGCTACGCTCAAATAGAAAAAGTGTTTAGGAGCAACACAAACATTAAATAAGTGCATAGTTGATGCCAAATAAAGGCTGTGATTGGCTATGTGGTAGCCCCTATGTGGGCTGACAGACTACAGGAGGCTCTATTTTGCAGTAAAAGTCCAGCTACAAAAAGCATGAAACAAATCGGATGGAGATGCAGGCGTCAAAATTCTAATTGGACTGAATGAAAAGTCACAAGTAACATCTACATTATATCCGTCCCATTATATTTTGACGCCTGCGACTCCATCCGATTTGTCGCATGCGTTTTGTCGCTGGGGTTCTACCCTTAAACAACCAAAACTTGCCTCCAAGTCTGGAATTCAAAAATAAGCACCTGCTTTGAGGTCAGCAAGAGCAATATCCAAGTGGTTGGTGAGTAAAGGTGGCCATACACGAAGAGATCCGCTCGTTTGGCGATGTTGCCAAACGAG
>CM044439.1:153778545-153789627 GCA_024363595.1 Xenopus borealis
TTTTTTTTTTTTTTTTTTTTCATTATTAAAGAGGATTTTACACTAATTTAGGTGCATTCCTATAGAGCTATTGGAGCACTGGAGAGTAAAAAACAGATGCCTGTGAAAGCCAACACTTTATTTGAAGGTCCATAAAAACACTAAACCGTTTGTAAGTACCCACCTAGAAATTCCCAAAACACTGCTTGGACTGTGCCTGCACGGTTTGGATAAAAGGTGATGGTAACAACCATAAAGGTGAAGGAGAAGGAACACTCCCTTTATAGTGTGTGATCACCGGAAGTTACACAGCTAAAGGTTAAAAATACTACACCATATTAGTCTATCTGTCCCTTTTGCCTTTGAGCGCTGGTCCATTTGTATTTATATTAAAAGAAAAAAAACACATATTTATATCACAAGTTGGAGAAAGGCAGAACAGAAAATAATCAACAGGCCGTCGAGCATTTATTTTAGTTGAACTTCCCCTTTAAACATAGGTACAAATGTGAGTCACACAGGTAACCCCACTCCTTAGGTCTAATTAAAACTGGTTTATAATTATATCTAGATCAGAATTTCTATTCACCCACTAACACCCAACCAGGAAACACACAGTAACTCCTGTCTGCCCATCAGACGAGGCTTGGGTTTCTCCGCACTGCTTATTAATTCCACACATTTACTAAACCCTGTGTGGGAATCGCAATAAAAATTAATTACAATGCTTTACAGGTGAAGTTACGTGAATCTAGTTAAGAACAAAAGAAAAAACGCCAGCCTAATATTTTCCTTTGAGAATATAAAACGCTGACGTCAGCGTAGGGTTGCCACCTGTCCGGTTTTGAACCGGACAGCCCGGTATTTTGAAGGGCTGCCCGGTTCAATTCCTCCTGCCCGGTTTTCCATATAAGGAAAACCGGGCGGGATTAGCTTGATTGACGCCGCGATCGGCCAATCGGCGATCGCGGTGTCATAGCTCCGCCCCGTGACGTCATGGGACCGCCCACTGACGTCACGGGACCGCCCACTGACGTCACGGGAACGCCCCCGTGACGTCACGGGACCACCCCCTGCCCGGCTTCAGCAGCAGGGAAAGGTGGCAACCCTACGTCAGCGGCAGGTCAAACCATGCCGTACCCGTGACAAACATTACTATTTCCTATAAGAGCTGCTGGAAAGTACGGTTAAAGGGATTCTGTCATGATTTTTATGGTGTAGTTTTTATTTCTAAATTACACGGTTTACACTGCAAATAATTCACTCTACCATAAGAAATTTAATTCCTGGGTGTGTAGGTGCATTAGAGTCCTGCAGTGGGCCGGGTACCCGCGGCTTACCCGCAAAATCCTGCAGTACCCTGTGGGTTCCATGTAGAAGTTCCGGTGCGGGTATAGAAGCGGGTCGGTGGTTCTGCGGGTTTGCGGGTTGAGGGTCAGCTGCGGATCTTCTCCATATCGATTTTTACTTTTTTTCTCAGCACATCTACTTACGATGACGTCACTTCCGGTTTACAATGACAACACTTCCTGATTCTTGATGGTCAGCAGGTCGCGGGTCCCGGGTTGCGGATAAGGTATTTGCGGGTTGGGTCGCGGGTCCAATCAGGTAAGAATGTGGGTCGCGGGTCCAGGTTGTGGATTGCAGGTACTGGTCCCACAAAATGGACTCTAAGGTGCATCTTAGGTCATTTGCCTGGTCATGTGCTTTCAGAAAGAGCCAGGACTTTAGGAGGGAACATCTCAATGTAACTGAATGTGTCACAGTGGGACCTGGATTTACTATGGAGTGCTGTTCTTAGATCTACCAGGCATTAGGTTAAGGTGGCCATACACGGGCAGATAAAGCTGCCAATATCGGTCCTTTAGACCAATTTGGCAGCTTATTTGTCAAAGTATGGGGGCTTCCGACGAGTCTTCCAGATCAATATCTGGCCACTATATAATTCGGTAGGGTTTAATTCTTCCTGTGACCGACCTGTCTGAGCCCATTGCTCCTAGGGCCGAATGTTCGGATTACCCGATATAGCCCTGTCTTGGTGGGCACATTGGGGAAAGATCCGCTTGATTGGCGATGTCGGCAGACAATCGATCTGTTAATGTATGTCCAGCTTTAGGGAGCTGCTAGCTGGTTACCTTCCCATTGCTTTGTTGTTAGGCTGCTGGGGGGATGGAGGGGGTGATACTCAAACTTGTAGCACAGGAGTAAAGAGTGATAAAGTTCATCAGAGGACAAGTCGCATGACTGGGGGCTCCTGGGAAACTATGTCTAGCCCCATATCAGATTTAAATATAAAAATTTAAAAAAAAAATCAGTTTTCACTTTTGAAACATTGATTTCAGTGCAGAAGTCTGCTGGAGCAGCACCATTAACTGATGAATTTTGAAAAAAAAAATGTTTTGCCATGACAGTATCCTTTTAAGGACACACACAGCTAAACAAATGCTTTAAAGTGATATGGACACCTGAAATTAAACTATTTTTTTACATTATTATAATATTGGCTTTGAAAGCTACTTCTAACTTTGCCATAAAGTATTTGCATGATGCTTTTCCATTACCTGTCTGATCCCCCATGTTCCTGTATGAGGGGGCTGCCATATTTGTGCAGCAGGAGTCCGTTAGCATTAGAAACTGTAACTAACAGGCTGAGATGGGACAGTCAGGTTGGCAAAGTCAGAGTGTCAGAGAGTCAGGCTTAGGAACTTCAACTAACAATTATATACAAAAACAAATGTCTCAGCACAAAAATGATCAACATGACCTATAGGTAACATTTAATTGTCTCAGGCTGGTGGGTTCTAAATGTTATGGGGGGGGCAGGGGCTGGCCACGCTGTGTTTCCTGTTCCAGTCTCCCTTGATTCGCCAAGCCACCAGCAAAATTGGAGCCAAGCCAATTAAGCCAAGCCAAAAGTAAGGAGCCGAAGCCGCCATGGGCTCAGAAAATGTTGTACGGAGCCCCGCAAATTCTGATGGTGGCCCTGACTATACCACACAACCTCTCAAGTCTCACCTAAAATATCATTTAATCCCTGAATGTTTGTATTGATTTACTGCAGTGTTTGTCCATCCTGTTTCTGCTGTCTCTGTATAGTAACAACTGTACATCATGGTGTATAGTAGTAGCACTATAGAACGTTACATGGGCGCACACATCACGCTTAACATATAGACATACCCTACCCCTACATTGTTACATATAGAAGCATAAAGTACAGGGGGATTGGCTAGGTGTCTACTTTTGAGGGAATTGCAATTGGCATCAGTTAAACAACCGACCCCCCCCCCCCCCCCCCACCCCGGGCCAACAAGTGTTTTGCTTTTATATGAAGTAGCCAGGTAACTCGAGGGCAGGCCCGGACTGGCAATCTGTGGGTTAGGGCAAATGCCAGATGGGCTGCTATAAGGTCCCATAGAAAGTCAGTATTTAGTGGGCTGGTGGGGGCTGTTTGGGCCTCTATGTGGGCTGATTGGGCCTCTGTGTACCTGAAATGCCAGGGCCTATTTTAATTCTCAGTCCGGACCTGCTCGAGGGCTTCGCAATAACGTAATAACTTACCGGTATATAATAGACATTCATTTTAGGGGCTTCATTAGCAGTGAAGAGCATTCCTATGGAAAGAGAACACAAAGAGTGATCGAATGAAACCTCCAATGTCCCAACAATAAAGTCTCTGTTGCAGCCAACGTTCATTATTCTCTATCATGTGGCACAGAAAAGCAACTTTAGAGGGGTCGATCACCTTTGAATGAACTTTTAGTATGATGAAGAGTGATATTTGGAGACCGTTTGCAATGAGCTAGGAATAAGGCCTGAATAGAAAGAGGAGAATTAAAAAGTAGCAATAATAATATATTCGTAGTGTTACAGCACATTTGGGTTTTTTTTAGGCGAGGTCATGTTGAAAGCTGGAAATAATGAGAAGGCAAATTATTAATAAAATAATGACAGACCATTCTATAGCATACTAAAAGTTAACTTAAAGGTGAATCACCCCTTTAAGGTTAGGGATTTGCAGAGACAATTTGGTTACATTTTTAAATATGGTGGCACAATACCTTCTTTTTACTGACAAGGGATACGGTCATGGGAAAACATGTTTTTTTTTTCAAAACACATCAGTTAATAGTGCTGGGGGCACCTGGGATACTGACCATTTGTCTAGCCCCATGTCAGATTTCAAAATTGAATATAAAAAAATCTGTTTGCTCTTTTGAGAAATGGATTTCAGTGCAGAATTCTGCTGAAGCAGCACTATTAACTGATGTGTTTTGTGAAAAAAACGTGTTTTACAGTGACTGCATCCCTATATTTTTATTTACTACTATTCAGGCCCTCTACCCTTTACTTCCCCGTCTGTCATTTAAGCTGCTTCCCAACACTCCACCAATAATGTCAGGGACATCCATACTCATGAATTCAAAGCAAATTCCTTTCATACACATTTGTGCTGCTCTGTAGCGCCCTCTGCTTTTAAAAGGAACACTGAACGTGAGCCAACGTTTTGTACAGGTAAAAGGGTGGAAGCCTACAGCGAATTCTACCTTTTTGGTAAAATGTTAGAGACAGAAGGAATTGTTAGAAATCTCTTTCTAATAAGGATTAAAGGGGAACTGTCATGGGAAAACATGTTTTTCTTAAAAAGCATCAGTTAATAGTGCTGCTCCAGTAGACTTCTGCACTGCAATCCATTTCTCAAAAGAGCAAACAGATTTTTTATATTCAGTTTTGAAATCTGACATGGGGCTAGACATTTTGTCAATTTCCCAGCTGCCCCATGTCATGTGACTTGTGCCAGCACTTTAGGAGGGAACTGCTTTCTGGCAGGCTGTTGTTTTTCCTTCTCAATGTAACTGAATAGTATGCAGTGGGACATGGGTTTTACTACTGAGTGTTGTTCTTAGATCTACCAGGCAGCTGTTATCTTGTGTTAGGGAGCTGTTATCTGGTTACCTTCCCATTGTTCTGTTGTTAGGCTGCTGGGTGGGGGAAAGGAAGGGGGTGATATCACTCCAACTTGCAGTACAGCAGTAAAGAGGGATTGAAGTTTATCACAGCACAAGTCACATGACCAGGGGCAGCTGGGAAATTGACAAAATGGCTAGCCCCATGTCAGATTTCAAAACTGAATATAAAAAAAAAACTGTTTGATCTTTTGAGAAATCGATTTCAGTGCAGAATTCTAATGGAGCAGCACTATTAACTGATGATGGCAGTTTGCCTTTAAGCTGCATGGTCCGCTGCTGGGTGAGCTACTAAATACTGCAGTGCAGTCAAGTGTTTATTTGGCTGGCATATACCATAGAGCACTGTCTATAGGCTGGTGCTACACATGGTATCCCAGAAACTATCACTGGTGACATGTACCTATCTAGCTGCAGATACTGGGGAACTCTCTGGGGTTTTTGCTTGGCCCTGCTTTATAGCCAATGAGAATAATAGAGAGGGAGGCACATGCGTATGATCATCGGCTACAGCTCATATCCATGTTTGCAGTCAAACAATCCCTGACAGGTACCACAATAGTCACAAATGCTGGAGACATACTAAAATTCCTGCTTTTCTTGTTGCTTTGACTTCTAGCTGAATAGCATGACGGCAACAACTCTACGACACTAACCTAAACGCACAAGGGAAATATTCAGCCTTTTTTCAATATGTTCATAGTTAAGTGCTCACCTGAATTAGGATAAAGACATACGTCATTTACATCGGCTTCTGGTTCAATAGAGGTAAATATTTTACCCTGAAAACAAAAGAGAAACACCAAAGAGTTAAACTGTAGTATCAACATTACACATACAACAAACAGTTTGTATTCTTCAAAGCAAGCAAGGGAGTCTACATGCCAGTAGAATTCATGCCCGATACTACTGACTAGTGTCATTCTATATAACCCCAGTCTTTACACTGACTGCACAGATTACAAGAGAGGATGCCAATGTTGGAGATATCAAACCAACCAGCACTTGGGCCGACTCCTCGGTTATTATTAGTTCACACCATTTATATGGACAGACAACTCTGATATGCTCATGCAGCCAATGGCCACGCCAAGATATAAACAGAAACAGGAGGGTGTTTACAGCTTCTTAAAGGAGAACTAAACACCCCCACAGCAAAAAGTCCCACTCCCTGCCTCCCCCAAAGCACAGTGTTACCCCAGAATTCTTCCCAGAACTCACAGGCGCCACCTTCGGCGCTTCAGTATTCTTCGTAAATTGAGCGGCATATCTGCGCTTACGCAGTTGGACTAGTCTTCCGGTTTGTGACAACTGTGCATGCCCCAAAAGTGAAGAGGACCCGAAGAATACCGAAGCGCCGGAAGACGACGCCAGTGAGCTCCGCTGCACTGATTCTGCATGTGAGGTCAGTATTTCTAGCGATGGACACAATGCTGGGGTAACACTGTGCTGGGGGTAGGTAGGCAGGGAGGACAGAGACTTTTGGCAGTTTTGAGATCTCTTTTAAGGTGACCACAGACAGACAATGGCTGGACAGGTCCATCCATGGGCACCACAAATGGTATAAAAAGCTCAGTGTGGAGGGACAGAGTCGGCAGCCGTTATTGAGTCTGTGTATGGGCACTTTTACACAGTAGACAGCCTGAATGGAACCAGAATATCATACAATAGAGGCCTCCCATTCTATTAGCTTCTTGGTTGCTGGAGTCAGTGACCTCAACAACCAGACCGAATTTTAAGTAGCAGGGTGGAAAGAGACGGAATAAGAAAGTGAATACAGGAATGGGATCTGTTATCCAAAATGCTTGGGACCTAGGGCCTTTCCATGACTTGTATCTAAAAACCTTAAAGGTGGCCATACACGGGCCGATAAAAGCTGCCGAAAGACCAAGTTGGCAGCTTATTGGCCCGTATATGGGGCCCTCCGATGGGCTTTACCGGGCGGGACTAAAAACCACGTCGGATCACGGCCACATCTGTTTATTGATTCGGTCCTGGCCCACGATCGGATCAGCCCAATATCACCCACCTCAAGGTGGACATATCAGGGAGAGATCTGCTCGTTTGTCGACATCGTCTAACAAGTGGATCTCTCCATGTATGGCCACCTCCAGTCTACTAAAAAATCATTAAAGGAGAAAAAAAAAGCCCTAATAACAATATCCCCCCTTAACTACATTCCATCACCCTCCTCACCTCTCTCCCTGCATTGTTTATTAGACAGAAAGATTCCCCTGAAAAACCCAGAGTCTAAAATGCAGAGTAACGCAGCAGAGTTCCCCGGCGCAATCTTCTACCCGAATAACAAACAGTGCAGGGACAGCGTGATGGAACGTAGTTAAAGGGGTTGTTCACCTTTGAGTTAACTTTTAGAATAATGTAGAGAGTGATATTCTGAGACAATTTGCAATTGGTTTTCATTTTTTTATAGTTTGTGGCTTTATAGTTATTTAGCAGCTCTCTAGTTTGCAGTGTCAGCAATTTGGTTTCTAGGGTACAAATGACCCTAGCAACCCTGCATTGATTTGAATAAGAGACTGGAATATGAATAGGAGAGGGACTGAATAGAATGATAAGTAATAAAAAGTAACAATAACAATACATTTGTAGCCTTACAGAGCATTTGTTTTTAGATGGTGTCAGTGACCCCCATTTGAAAGCTGCAAAGAAACAGAAGAAAATTGCAAATCATTAAAAAAACTATGAAAAATAAATAATGAAGACCAATTGAAAAGTTTCTTAGAATTGGCCCTTCTACAATATACTAAAAGTTAACTTGAAGGTGAACCACCCCTTTAAGGGGGACTATTGTTACTCCTTTAAATATGAATTAAACCAAATAGGATTGTTTTGCCTCCAGTAAGAATTATATATTAGTTTGGATCAAGTACAAGGTACGGTTTTATTATTACAGGGGGGGAAAGCAAAACATTTATAAATCTGAATTATTACTATGCCAAAAAAAACTGGTAGTAATGAAATGGATGGGTAACAAGGCCCCAACAGTTACTCAATGGGTCAATTTAAGTGTCAAAGCTGATAGAGCTCCCTGCTCCGTTATATTAACACTCGCTGATTAGACTAACCCCATATCTGTATAGGACTATATCTGCACTTGTATGAATAGAAGTTTAAGATTGTTATACTGTGTATTTCTCTGGCGGTTAATTTCAATCAGACTTTGGAGACACCACATGTTAAAGGTTGTTTATCAATTGTGAACCATGCTTTGTTTGTACGTTTCTCCCATTCCCCCTTCCCTTGAAAATAAAAAAACAAAATACTTTAAAGGACAAGGACCACTTGAAAAGTTACTGAGAATAGGTCCTGCTATAACAAAACATATGATAATTAAAAGGTGAGTTTCCCCTTTAAACCCCTTTTTGTTGGTTCTGGGAACAGATTCACTTGCTCTTTTTTATAATTTTTTCAATAATTTTGCATCTTCTCATAGAAAAACGTTAAGGGGCTTACGTTATCTTTATTCCACATCTTGATGATCCTGGAGTCAGCCGATATTACAAGATCCAGAGCACTGTGAAACTGTATGGATTTGATTGGCAGCCCATACTGGTGGTCTTTAACAAGAAGAGGACGATTAGAGCGGAGGTCATACAAGAGAACCTTAAGGGGGAGAAAAAAAAAAAAAACTTGTCAGCAATGCAAGACTAAAATGGCCTGCCACGGATGTCTGTCTGTCTGTCAGTCTGTCATGCAGTATGGCTGCTATCACACATTGGGATGTATACAAAGAATTGATCTGCTCACAGAACAAGATTTGTATTCATTTTACACCGTTATGATTCACATTCCATGAGTCAGTTGAGGAATCGTGTAGGTCTAGTTGTGCCACGACTATTGCAAAATAACCCCATAATACCGGAAACGTCATCGGACGCCCGCAATCCTTGTAATTACCTGTCCGGTAGTGGTTCCCACCGCCATGTGCAGAGGTCCATTAAACTTCAGTGCAGAAACTGATGGCAATCCTTCTACCCTGAAAGGGAATCAATGTATTTATAGTCTACACATCAGAACACAGCCAGTGCAAGGTACAGGTATGGGATCAGTTATAAGAAAACCCGTTATCCAGAATGTTTAGAGTTATGGAAAGGTCATCCCCCGTAGACCCAATCAATCCCAATAATCCAAATCTTTCTCTGTAATAATAAAACAGTAGCTTGTACTTGATCCCAAATGAGATATTGTTAATCCTTAAAGGAGAAGGAAAGTCTAAAATAGAATAAGGCTGGAAATGCTGCATTGGAGACACCACATGTTAAAGGTTGTTTATCAATTGTGAACCATCCTTTGTTTGCACGTTTCTCCCATTCCCCCTTCCCTTGGAAAAAAAAAATACTTAAAGGACAAGGAAAGTGTAAAATAGAATAAGACTAGAAATGCTGTATTTTGTATACTAAACATAAACATGAACTTACTGCACCACAAGCCTAATCAAACAAATGATTTATGCTTTCATAGTTGGCCACAGGGGGCTGTCATCTTGTAACGTTGTTATACATCTTTGCAAGACCAAGACTGTGCACATGCTCAGTGTGATCTGGGCTAAACTTAGGGATCGTCATAAATGATCAAAACAGCACAAGTCAAATAATATCTGCCAGAAGCCGATACAGCAAGACTGATTAATAATCAGAATATACAGACTGCACTGGGTCCTGTGTTGTCATGTAATCTAATGTGGATTTTATAGTTTTTGTATCGTTTAATACAAACTTTCTCCAACTCTGCAGAACCAGTGGCTGCAGCAAAATAATCCTCCAAATAGAATCCCAGTTTATCTGTTTAAATCAGGCTCCATGATCTTTGTACCTGCAGCTGGAGTAGGAAACAGTAAAGGGGATGTAAAGGCAAAAATAAAATCCAATACAAATTTCTACACAGTCGCTGACTGCTCTACAGGGAAACAAACAAAGCTGTTGGAGTTCTGTTTGGCTGGGAAGTAAGGCGGGGGCTCCCCCTGCTGTTCATAAGTATGATTGTTTCCCTGCACAGCAGTTAGGGACCGACTGACAGTATTCACAACAGTAAATGAAGGGAGAATTTCACCGAATACAGTCAGGTTTCTTATAAAAACGGTACACATTTTTTTATTAAGGTATATTGGAGATAGGTTTCTTTTTTATTAAAGAAAGTAAAAATGGAATTTTATTTTTTGTTCCCTTGTCCTTTAATGGAAGCAAAACCAGCCTATTGGTTTTATTTAATGTGATGATTTTCTAGTAGTCTTAAGGTATGAAGATCCATATTATAGAAAGATATGTTATCTGGAATACCCCAGGTCCCGAGCATTCTGGATAACAAGTCCCATACCTGTGCTATTATATTATTACAGAGAAAAGGGAAACCATTTTTAAAAATTTGGATCATTTGGATAAAATAGAGTCTGTGGGAGACGCATTTCTAGAATTCAGAGCTTTCTGGATAACTGGTTTCCGTATCACAGATCCTATACATCTAGTATCCAGTAGAAACACTTACTCCATGTCTGCCGTCACACTACTGAGAGCACAGTCCAGCAACCCAACTCGATTTCTTGTCCTGGGGTCCCAGCATTCCACTCGGCCCTACAAAGGATTTAATCAAAGCAGATGTTACAGTATATGGAAATAAGGAAAAACATGCACCACCTACAACTTGCAGTGCCCCCTACTGAGATAGAAACGACAACAGCTGTGGGATGGATTTTGTGCATCCCAGATCATAGAATTGGAATATATGTCTAGAGACTACATTTATACACTGAATTCTCCACTGCTCTAAGGCAGGTTAGTGATCACACAGCTTAAAAACTAGAACAGAAAGTTACCTCAGTGGTGCCAGCGGCAAACAATTGGTGAGCAGGGTTGATGTCACACACGTTAATCTGGCTGGAGAAAGAATAGAAAAAAAAAAAAACTATTAAACCTGCCTTTGATATAAAGAGATTCTGTCAGGATTTTTATTTCTAACTTACACTAAAAATAATTCACTCTACAATACAAAATGTCAGTCCTGAACCAGCAAGTGTATTTTTTTTAGTACAATTGGTGTGTAGTCGCCGTCTCAGGTCATCTTGCCTGGTCATGTGCTTTCAGAAAGAGCCAGTGCTGCACTATGGAACTGCTTTCTGGCA